>CM067373.1:30958138-31275638 GCA_034401795.1 Chaetoderma sp. LZ-2023a | reverse complement strand
GAAGATAAAATTGTTAGAATTGCATATTTTAGAGGCTTAAATTGTGTGCCTAAATGTAATGAAACGAAATAAATCTTAACATATGATGATTTCATTCCATGAAATTTAATTAGAGGCATGAGTCCCTAATTCAGATTCACAACTAAAAGAATTTTATTAATTTGTACAGAGTGAAATCATTATACATTAAGATTTATTGTGTTTCATTACATCGATGTACACAATTTAAGCCACTAAAAGTATGCTATTTTAACAATTTTATCTTCAAGCATTCTGCTGTGAATATTCACCTTTAAATGATAACGATGAGACAGTTCCGTCCGTAGCTGTAAATACATTTGCTACATTATTAAACGATGCTGTAGGTTACCTAGTGAATAACGATTGTTACATGTGTTAACAAAATCGGGCATCTCAGGCATAACATCCGTGCATGGGTATAGACTATTTTCTAAGACCTATCGATAATGTACCACTATACCATGAGTGGGGATTAAACTATGCCTATAAATTGAACTTTACCAGAGCTCTATATAATAACGAGTGCATGTATCTAAATGCTGACCATTTGTACCATAAATCTAAAAGTGCATAGCTAGAGAGAGTCATGAACGAGGTTTATAAAATGCACACTTAATTTATTAATTAATTATCTTAGCTTAATCATTGGTTTCACTGTCATTAAATCCTTTAGCACAAATCAGGAGTATGAGTTGCTTTTCAAAAATCATTATTTCCTAATCTAGTGTACGGGTGCTATGCATTACGCTCTAACCCCAGGGTCAAGCAACAGCCAGCAACAGCAATCATGAAGACCTCAATCTGGGTCCTAATGTGATATAGATGAGATATGCCCTCACAACAGAGCGGGTCTCTCGATATGTTCTGATTACTTCGGAACCTACGTTGGAATCGACTTTATGTGTTTGAAACCTTGAATTACTGTAATGTCATTTCAAGGCAGCTCTGTCTGAAAATTTGATGAATATTTTGAAACTAATGGGCCGTTGAGACTCTTGGCCTTAAAGAATGCTCAGTCGAATTAGTTTCAAAATATTCACCAGAATGGGTGCTGAATAGTAAAGGCCTCCAATTCTTACAAGCGATGGAGCTATTCAAATCGCCTAGCACTCGAGTGGCACAGAGTTCACAGCTCTCCATAACAATGGTTGTAATAACTATGATTCAGGCAAATTAGTTTCAAAATATTTGCCAGAATGGTTATTATTATTAATAGAGAGAAACATCCAATTTCTACCAACATACTAATCTATTGGGCGTTCATACCGCTTAGGACACGGGTCTATAATGTCAGGACGCTCAGCTATCCTCTGCAACAGGATATGAAGTGCGTGCGTGCGTGCGTGCGTGCGTGCGTGCGTGCGTGCGTGCGTGCGTGCGTGCGTGCGTGCGTGCGTGCGTGCGTGCGTGCGTGCGTGCGTGCGTGCGTGCGTGCGTGCGTGCGTGCGTGCGTGCGTGCGTGCGTGCGTGCGTGCGTGCGTGCGTGCGTGCGTGCGTGCGTGCGTGCGTGCGTGCGTGCGTGCGTGCGTGCGTGCGTGCGTGCGTGCGTGCGTGCGTGCGTGCGTGCGTGCGTGCGTGCGTGCGTGCGTGCGTGCGTGCGTGCGTGCGTGCGTGCGTGCGTGCGTGCGTGCGTGCGTGCGTGCGTGCGTGCGTGCGTGCGTGCGTGCGTGCGTGCGTGCGTGCGTGCGTGCGTGCGTGTGGATACGCATGCGTGCGTGCGTGCGTGCGTGCGTGCGGGCGGGCGGCGGGCGGGCGGGCGGGCGGGCGGGCGGGCGGGCGGGCGGGCGGGCGGGCGGGCGGGCGGGCGGGCGGGCGTGCGTGCGTGCGTGCGTGCGTGAGAGAGAGAGAGAGAGAGAGAGAGAGAGATGTAAAACATTGATGCATGCATGTTCGACTGCTGCAGGAGTCTTAAGAAATACGCATTCGCAGGCGGCGAGAATGTTATTTTGGAAAAATTACCAGCTGAATGGCTCACTAGATAACCTCAGGAGCCCTTCTGCTTATAATTTTTGGCAAAAAAAAACCCCATGATTTTCGCCATTTACAGATGTATATCAATGCGTGCGGTATGAGAAAGAGACAGTTTGAAGATCTTGTTTAACCCCTATATTTTGCTAATAAGCGCTGAAATCTTTAGTAATTGCCATATGGGCGCGGTTAATGATTAGACACTTTTCATTATTTTCATCAACCCTAGTTGACTATGTAGAGCTAAAAATATCCACTTAAAGGCAGTCGACATCAACATCATCGAGGAACATCCACACCCTGCCTGCAAGTAAGTCTATGAGCCGACACCAGCAACAGCATGCAGAATTATATTTTTTGTATATTTCATGCATTAATTCTTCATTATTTTATATTTTAACGCTTATGCTCGATATATATATATATATATATATATATATATATATATATATATATATATATATATATATATATATATATATATATATATATATATATATATATATATATATATATATATATATATATATATATATATATATATATATATATATATATATATATATATATATATATATATATATATGTATGTATATATATATATATATATATATATATAATATTTATATATATATATATATATATGTATGTATGTGCGTGCGTGCGTGCGTGCGTGCGTGCGTGCGTGCGTGCGTGCGTGCGTACGTGCGTGCGTGCGTGCGTGTGTGTGTGCATCGTCGCCTGTAATTTTTGTCTGAACTTGCTCTGCTTTGAATCTGCTAGGAGGACTTCAATGATCTCTATTGGATGGTTCTCAGACACTCCTTGCAGATCATAGTCTACATAACAGTTCTCGGTTTGGGTGGTGATAATACGCCAACACCCCCAAGGCCGTAACTTGAATGTACTGTATTCTCCATAACGTAAACTTTGAAAACTTTTTGAAAAATGTTATGAAAGTTAAGATGCTTTGAAAAACGTTAGCGTAGTTTAATCACTAGGATGACGTCTGAATGAAATTTAATTGTTATAATCGTCATTATATAGTCAATACAGTCCTGCTTTCCCTGTTGCTGGCAATCACGGCTCAGCGATGCCTTGCTGTTTCATTATAATCCTTTACACAATATTTCATCAAATCATCACAAACTTAACGGCTGTCATATGTAGCATTTTGACAAGGGCCTGACGATAACGTGGTGGCTCTCACCCAACTCTTAAATAGGTGTAGCAATTTGACACCGCATATGTTTATAATTAATAACATAAAGAGAATATGTTGACTCGCAGTCCTGGAATTTCCCGACATCAACCTGCACGCCTAAATCTACACTAATTGTTTTTCACTCACACGTGCAAGTACCAAATCCACTTACGATCGTCAATTGTTGAACTGTTAACTGGCTAACCCACTTAGCAACCAACATAGTATTCATAACAGCCAAGTAATTAGGTGGAATCTTGCGATAAAAATGGTTCTATATAGGATTTCAGCTATGCTGAGTTATAATATCCCACTTTAGAAAGTGTCAGACCATGTGCGTAGCAACCAGGCTAGCCCCGACCCCTTAGCAACCAAGATGCTCTCCATAGCAATCAAGTATCTACTTGGAAATCTTTTGCAAAAATGGCACTATATAGGTTTTACGCTATGCAAAGTTTGAAATTCGCACTCTTAGGACTGTCCAGATAAGGGTCTCGTCTTAGCGACAAGGATACTAGCTGCTTGGGCCATGGTCGCCGCTTGCAGCTATATTTATTATTATTGGCTCACCTGGTCTGAAGGTCTAAGTGAGTTTATGCTGTGGTGACCGTCCATTATCTGTCCGTCGTTCATCATCTGTCCATCATCTGTCCATCAACATTTGCTTTAAAACAAACATCCTAATTAACCACATTGCCGGTTTCAACCTGGAACGACCCTGTGGGCGTAGGCTCTTTGAACTTCCATTCAGTATATTGAGTCATCAATTTTTTTGTTGAAAATCTTGAAAATTTACCGGGAATTGACAAATTGCTTCTTCTCCTTAGCATTCTAAGAGATTTCAACCAAACGTGTCTGAAACGATCCTGTTGTGATGGGCTCTAGAACTGCCGTACGTAGATTTTATTTTAAATGTACTGGAATGGTCAAATTGCTTCTTCTCCTTACTATCTTGACCGGTTTAACCAAATTTGGCTGAAAGGATCCTATGGCCATAGGCTTTAGAACTTCCATTCAGAATTTTGATTCATCAATTTTTTAGGTGAAGATCTTAGATTTCATGGAAAATGTACAAATTGTCAAATTGCTTCGTCTCATTACCATTCTGAGCGATTTTAACCAAATTTGGCTGAACGAATCCTGTCGTGGTAGGCTCTGATTAAGATTCGTCATTTTTTTGGGTGAAATCCTAGAGTTTATTTAAAATGTACGTTGACCAATTTTAACCAAATTTAGCTGAAATAATTTGATGGTGATCTAGATCACACATTCGGAATATTGATTTGTCAAATTTTTGGGTGAAAACATTAGATTTTATGAAAAACTTACTGGAAATTGTCAAATCGCGTCTTCTTAACAGCTTGAGCGATTTCAACCAAATTTGGCTGGCAGGATCCTATGTTAATACTCTGTAGAAATTTTATCTAGAATTTTGATTCATCAAGTTTTTGGGTGAAAATCCTAGATTATATGAAATTTTACCAGAAATTGTCAAATTGCATCTTATCAACTTAAAGGGCCTATACCTGATAGAGCTATAAATTTAATATTCGGAACCATCTCCATAAAATGCTTCCAGTTGGTCAATACTCCCATTTTAACATCAATTCTTATATATAACCACTCAATATCCAAGTAGATGCAAATTATGAATTTCACAAATATAAAAAAAATAAGCACAAATCTGAGTCGCCTGCATCTCGGTTTTGCAGAGAAACCAGAGTATTCACTACTGGTCTTGTATAAACAAGAAACATTATTATGCAACTTATTTGTTTGATGTGCAGACAGAACTTTTTTTGCAGTTTCAGGCCTCCTGGTGTGTAGCACTTTGATGTTTCCGATCGCCATGCCACTAGTATTTTGTCTAAGACCAGCGAACAGTCTATACATATTCCAATTGGATTGTTTCGTAAATATAATGCTTCCCTAAATTAAAAACTCGTATGCGCACACAGGTTTCCTGAAAAACAATAAATAATAACAAATATGTGGGACGGGGTCGGAATATATATATATAAAAATTAATATGTACTAATAATACACCAGGATCATTACATTACAGCAAAAATACTGAAAATTTCCAAATTTATTTATTTCTCAGAGATAATGCACCTTTAACTGATTTCAAGCAAATTTGGCCAAAAAGGATTCTATAATCATGGGCTCTAGAACCTCCATTCAGAATTTTGATTCGTCAAATCTTTGGGTAAAAATCTTAGATTTTATTAAAAATTTACTGCAATTGTCAAATTGCTTCTTACTACTTTGAGCGATTTGAAACAAATTTGGCTGAAATTACCCTATGATCATAGGCTCCAGAAGTTCATTCAGAATTTTGATTGGTTAATTCTTCCGGTGGCCATCTTGTTTAATGTAAAGAATCATATATATTTAAATGCACATGTTTCAAATGCTAATGGTCTAGGTGAACTATACAAGCCCTTAGGCATATTATTATTATTATTATTATTATTATTATTATTATTATTATTATTATTATTATTATTATTATTATTATTCAGCGATGTATATTTATTTGACAGTTGCAATTATTATTATTATTATTATTATTATTATTATTATTATTATTATTATTATTATAGGGGTACTCCCTGGAAAATTTTGAAATCTAGATGTTCTCAGAAGACATCACTCACGTTTTTAAGGTTAATATGAACCTTAAGTTGGCTGAGAAATTATTTTACTTTTACGTTTGCATGAAAAAACTTTAAATGACATCATCATCATCATCATCATCATCATCATCATCATCATCATCATCATCATCATCATCACCACCATTATCATCATCATCATTTACATTGTCCAGATCTTCAATCAAGGATTGTGAGCTGACATCCACATACAGAGGCAACTCTATTTATGTCTAACCTTCTTCAAACAAGAAACTGTGCTCAACATCCTTGGACGACGCGATCTTCCCAGGAGCTTACCATAGCTACATGGAATGTACGTGGTCTGAGTGGAACATCAAAGAGGCAAACCTTATGTGCAGACTGTAAACACTATAACATCGATATTACATGCATTCAAGAGACTAAAGTAGCTAAACACTCAGAGCAACAACTACAGACAATAAGATAGCTAGTGCTTATTGAGCAAAAATAGGCCACATACCGGGGTTTTGGGCTTTGTAATCGAACCAAGGGTCTTGGACCATGTCATTAGTTTTGGATACGTCAGTGATCGTGTTGAATTCATCGACCTGGCTATACATACACGAAAACACACCACCATTAAGTGTTGCAATGTCAACGCATATGGCACAACTACCGAAAAAGCCAAAAAGAATCCAGCAATATTAGATTCCTTCTATGCAGAACTGAGCTTTGCCATAATACTCCCAGCTAGATGGCAACTGTTCTCATGTGGAGATTTCAACTGCAAGCTGGGTAAACTCGGAATTACAGACAAAAGTTCAGGACTTTGCTTATGCATAGAATTGTATGGAGAGGGCATACGCAACAACAATGGAGATGCACTGGTGGCATTTCTTAGTTCCAATGGCATCATTGCCACAGATATGGCTTTCAAACACCCATGCTGTCACGGGACATCATAGACAGGACACATTGCTGATCGCAAAGCCCCAAAAGGTTCTAAGGCTACAACAGATGTCTTCAACCAAATGGACTTCATACTATGCAAGACAGAAGCAAACCCCTTACTCCGGAACGCTCATTCGTATGGAGGCACAGACCTCAATTCTGACCATAAGCCAGTCATTACATGCCTTCAGATGAACGATCTCTACCTAATATATAAACGCCATACCACGCAAGAGGGTAGAGTCACCTACAACCTAACCCAGCTCATCAGCGACACTGACACTCAAATGTCACACAAAAAGGCCCTCGGGAGCAAATAGCTGGCATTGACATCAGCTCAGATCCAAACGAAGCCCTGACTAAAATACTGAAATCTATGTAATCATCAGCTAGCAGCACCATAGGTGTTCTTAATAAAACAACCAAACTAGGTGTACTGACGACCCACTAGTAGTAAAACTGTCAGCTGAGCAGAAGGCATTATGGCTGCGCATCTATCAAAGTGGCCAAAGTGAAAACCACACCAAACTACACCGGGAGCGCAATAACATTCTGTGCCACATTAGAGTACGCTTAAAAGATCTTGCTATTCAACAAGCAGACTCCCTACCAGATGAAATCACTGCCACGGATGACTGTCACAAAATGTGTTGGGCAGCCTGAGCCCTGAGAGTTAATGACTACACACCACCACTCACTGTACACAACTCTGAAGAACACTTTATCTGGACTGACAAGGGAAAAGATTAGGCGATTTGAGAATGGCTTAAGGAACAGTTCACTTACAATGATGATGAGTCCTTGCCCCCATTCTCATGGGACACCAGGCCGTTACTAACACCAATTAAAACAGCAGAAGTTGAGAAGTCCTAAAAATGGACGTGCATCTGGACCTGATGGCATGAGCAATGAACTATTCAAATATGCAAGTGACATTATCTCAAACTGATCACGCACCTAATCAATTCCGCTTTTATGCACCCCCATCTCATCGACGCTGTAGACCAAGGCACCATTATCGCACTACCCAAGCCCAAGAAGCCACCTGGCCTACCAGAAAATCTACGGCCCATTGTGCTCCTCAACAGCATATGGAAAATCCTATCCAAGAGTTACTCCATGCCACATCTGTGGCAAGATAGATGACTTCACCGGATCATGTCAAAGTGCCTTCAAACGTGGACGCAGCTGCACAGACATTGTATGGGCTCAACGCATGCTTGTGTCTGTGGTCATGTCCAAACATTGACTTCCACAAAATGGGCATTGACATGTCACGAGCCTTCGACACAATTAAACGCTCAAAGATCCTAGGTGTACTATGCCAGGCCAGTTGCAATGAAGATGAGCTACGACTAGTGAGACTACGGAGTATGAGTGAATTCAGTGAAGTCTGTAGAATTTGAGACATCAATCGGCTCCTCACAGGGAGATGGTCTATCTCGGGTGCTTTTCACCTGTTACCTTGCTGCTGCATTGAAATCTGTTTAGGAAAGTTCCACAAGACCAATTAGTAGAAACCAGAAAACCAATCGAGTGGCTAACCTGTTGCAACCTGATCACTATTGATCTACAACTATTCTACAACTATTGATCCCATGCATTCGGATATGCCTCTGTGACCATAACTTAATACATAGTATCTTTCTACCTAACTGCTGTTTTGTAGATATGCTGACTGTTACTGACTTTTACATTGTGTATATATTGTCAATGCATATATATTTTATGTTTTTATATTGTATCTATATATTGCATGTGCTGTATACAGACACCATACTGCATGGTTTTTAACACAATAAATTGAATTGAGTTGAATTGAAAATTGATTAATTGCCCAATCACCAACCATATCTCTGCCTACGAAAGTGCACTAAAACATGTGCACAACTATAAACATGGATAGAGTAAAGTGCGACATGCTAATTATGGTATATCAATCAGCGTAAATAACAGCCACTTGCATTTCCAGTGTGATACAACAGCATCGTGGTGTTTGAGAGTTGTCATGCGACTGGAAAGCTCACATTGTATAGAGTCTCTAACATGTGGCTGTGTGATGAATGCAACAAGATACGCGTATATGAACATAGGGAACATATCAGAAAATGGCCGACAAATTCAGAAGCAATTCCACAGAGCAAAAGAAATATATGGCCAAGGAAAAAGGAATGTCTCCACAGAATACGTATCGAACCACAGACCATACCATACCTGGCATGTACATAATGCCAATCACAACCCAACATACCGATGACAATACTCCACACACTAGCAGTTCAGCCAATATTGGTATCACAAATACGAGCCTTTCAAGCAACGAAACAAGATGAATACGACACGATATGTAAAATAATGTCCTTGCATTGAAGCACACAGTGCATACATGATCAAATGTGATAACTGTTCAGGATGGACGTATTACTCATGCTCGAAGTTACCGACATACATGCTAGTAGTTCTAACACCCTTTAGAAGAAAACACAGGTGCAGCTATGCTGATAGTTAAACTACCAAATAAATGGTATCGCTGCACGAGTAGTTTGACTTTGATGTTTTGTTCTGTTCTGTTTCCGTATATTCCTCCACAAGATTGGAGCACCCACGTAGAGGTGGTAGATAATCTTAAATTGTCATGTCTCACTATTGCACATGCAAATATCCCATCACCAGGAAAAGTTCATGAAAATTCATGAGAAATAAATTAACTGTGCACACGTAGTTGCTGAACATCAGTAATGGGAGTTAATAAATATGGTTTTCTGTTTTGTTATGATGACTGATTCCTACATTTTATACTGTTGAGTATGTAAGAATAGTGTAGCTGAGATTTCATCCTATGGTTTCTATGTTTTGGCATATGTTTATGTCATCTGGTATCAAACCACATTCTGTTAGGGTTGTACAATCGATAATGAGCTGTGTAAGTAATTTGGAATCACTGCTTAAAGCTACTGGTTCAGGCAAATACACTATCTCAGATTGGTCTCTAAGCTATATAACTCGTTTCACTATCTAAACACAAGTCCATCTGAGCATTTAACAGCCAATGAAACGATGTGCTATCACCGTTCCAGCGATCGTCAAATACCGCATTTCAGCTTTGTCAATCGATGATTTAGCCATTTTGCTCGTCTTCCCGAAAAACGGACACGGAAGAGGGAAATCCAACGCACGTCACGTGACGTTAATATCAACACTTGTATTTCCTCTTTTACTTTCGGTTTCGTTTTAGCTTTTGTTAATGACTGATATGCCTGCTGCAAAATTATGTAATCAGCTGTATTTAACAGTCACAACTAGAAAATCCTCAAAAACATTTCAATAATTTTCTATTCCTAGAAATAACAATTGATTCGTGAATTGGTCCACAGGTAAGCCGATGTCACGAAAACTGATAATTCTTGACAAATTGAAATTCTGCACACGCGATTCCTACAAACGTTTAGCGATTTCTTTTGTTCCTGACAACTAAAATGAGGCTGTCAGAATAGATGTAACTTGGTTAGCATTGTAGCATTGAGGGCAGCATATGTCGTGATATGCGTAGTGATGAGAACTTGGTGTAAATCAAGAGTCAATCCTCCAGCAGCGAAGCGTCTGAAGACAGTTATCCAGAAACTAATTGATCTATTCGTAAGTAGGCCAGATAGAGGTTTCAGATTGATAGCTCAAACAAATAAAAACTAGATTGAGCGGTTTTTAACTTTAATTAACACCACCACCCCACAACCCCACCTCAACCCCGGGGGAGGGGGTCAAATGTAAATGGCCCTTTGCACTACACAATCATATGGGTAACTCAATTGGTCGAATTTCGTCCAACAGTGTCAGAGGAGTTGCATCATTACAACCAATTTCATAACCTTTTGACCCCATTACCACCACTTGGGGATGGGGCCAAATGTAAATGTGCTCACCCACTCCACATTGATATGGGTAACTCACATACTAAATCTGTTTGAATTCCGTTCAATGATTTCGGAAGAGTTACATTACAATCAATTTTGTGACATTTTGACCCACAACCCACCCACCCCTGGGACGGGGCCAAACACTAATGGGCTCATGTACTCCACATTGATATGGGTAACTCACATACCAAATTTGCATGAATTTTGTCCAACGGTTTCGGAGGAGATGCATTACAATCAATTACTGCAGGTAAAAATTTGACCTTCTGACCCCGCCCCCTGGGGGTGGAGCCAAATGTAAATCGCCTCGTGGACTCCCCAATCATATGGGTAACTCACATATCAAATTTGGTTGAGTTCCTTCTAACGGTTTCAGAGGAGTTGCGTTGCAAGTGATTTGACATTTTGACCCGTGTCCCGGCCCCTGGGGGCGGAGCTAAATCTAAATATCGTCTTGGAAAGCTGAATCCTATGAGTAACCCACATACTGGTACCAAATTTGGTTGAATTCCTTCCAATGGTTTCGGAGGAGGTTCATTAGGTGTACAATTAACTGTGTGACCCTTTTGACCCCCCCCCCCATTCCCCACCCATCCCTGGGGGAGGCGCCAAATGTAAATGGGCTATTGTACTCCAGATTGATATTGGTAATGCACATACCAAATTTGGTTGTATTCTGTCGCACAATTTCGGATGAGATGCATTACAATGAATTTACGCAAGTTAAAAATTCACCTTTTGACTCCAGCTCCTGTGGGCAGAGCCAAATGTAAATGGCCTCAGGCACTCCGCAATCATATTGGTAAGTCACATATCAAATTTGGTTGAGTTCCGTTTAACCGTTTCAAAGGTGTTGCGTTATAAGTGATTTGACCTTTTGACACCTGCCCTGCCCCCGGAGTGGGGGTGGGGTGTGAGGTGGGAGTGGGGGTGTACGGAGCCAAATCTAAATAGTGGCTTGCAAAGCAGAATCACATGGGTAACCAACATAACAAATTTGGTTTAATTCCACCCAACGTTTTGCGAGAAGATAGCGTGATGGATGGAGGGACAGGACGGAGGCGATTACAATATCCCGACATTTTTTTAAAACGTGGGGATAATAACTACCCCCATCCTCCGAAGCCTTTATTTTGAAATTACAAAGGCAAAATATGCCCACAGTGCCAGCATCGCCTACCTGGAACATAGATGCATTTGTCCGACAAACAGACAAACTAATGGAGCCCATTGATATATTGTCGAAAATTATAATTTTCGCCAATAATAAAACCAATTGTGGCTCCAAAATCCATCATATATTTCAATATGTCCGCCAACATGCTGAATTCTGATCTTTTTTTTATAGTACTTACTAACCTTCCTTGGACAAACTCGAATGACCATTAGTTCCTAATTAATTATACTTCCAAATTTCATCCTGATCCATTATGCCATTCGGGAGAAGTCATTTTCAGGAAAATTAGGTCATTCATGATGGCTGATGAAACATTTGACCAAATTCATGAGTTTCAATCGACCCAGTAGTTTTAGATTTTTAATGAAATTTCTAAGAATCAACCAAAATCCAAGATGGCCATCGGCTACATTGGTCAATCTGCTTAGTTTGAACAAACTTGGATCCCGATGGCTCCATGATGCTTTCTACCAAATTTGGTTAAATTTGGTCTGGTGGTTCTCGAGAAGAACCTTTATATTTCTCATTGATTTAGTATAGATTTTCGTGGAGGGAAACTGCAAGATGGCTGGCAAACAGTTACATTCCAATATCAGGAATATGGCCACCAACATGCCGAAATCTGCTTGGTTGATGGTGGCCAGGTTTTAATGCACTGCCTTAGTCCCTAGTCATACTTCCCAGATTTCAGCCCGATCCTTTCAGCGATTCAGGAGAAGTAATTTTCACGAAAATTAGGTGATCCAAGATGGCCGCGAAGCATTTGGCTCATCAAGTTCTAACACTTTGTTCTGCTGGTGCCCTAGATGTTGGTCTTGAATTTCGAATCAATCTCCCAAGCGGCTTCGGGGAGGCGATTTTTATCCCTTTATTTACCAAATTTGGTCAAGAAAATCTGAATATTTGCTTATTGAATATCCATTTGCAGGCCAAGATAAGACTATTTTTGGAAATTTACCACTGGAATGACTGGCCTGGTTATTGATCCAGTCATGCCAGTGATAAATTTTCAAAAAGTCTTTTCCTTGGCCTGTGAATAGGCATTCCTCAAGACTATTGCATAGGCCGGCTTTGGCATGAAAGGATTAAATACGGTTCTAAAAATCGGCCAAAATCCAAGATGGCTGCTCATCATATTTGTAGATGGGATTCGTTTGAACAACCTTGTATCCCTATGGTCCAAGGATGTTCCCTATCAAATTTGGTTAAACTCGGCCAACTGTTTCTTGAGAAGATTAAAAATTTTATATTTATATTCAAGATAGCCACTGGTCGCAAGCGGCCATATTGGATTTCGAGTGATCGTAGATTTCGTTAGGTTTCTTCCCCAGCCGTAGTCCAGATATCCTATCAACTTTAAAGTGGTCTGAAGAACAATAGCGAAGGTATCATCAGTAAACCCATTTTCAAGATGCTGCTGGTGGCCATATTGGATTTTGGATCAGCGCCGATTTCGATCGTTTGAAGTTTTAAAGCGATCCAACAAACAGCAGCACAGTTATCGCCCGGAAACCAATTTTCAAGATGATCACCCCCAGCCCCCAAGGGCGGATCACAGTCAGTTTCAAAAGTTTTATTGCACAGGCATAAACAAGTCATCATTTTAGGGTTTAATGCAATCCAAACAAGAGCTCCGCAAGCGGCGCATAATACCCCACCATGATGACAACCCAATGAATGAGTGCTATCAGAAAATATTTATTCTTCCTCAGACCCAGACCAGTCATCCTTATTAAATGTCAAATAGATCCGTTAAACGGTCAAGGAGGTATCGTCCGGAAACTAATTTTCACAGACTGGATTTCGGATCATCGACTATTTCGATAGGTTTCTTCCCAAGACCTAGTCCAACCACCCTATAAAATTTCAATGCGATCCGACAAACGGTAACAGAGTTATCATCTGGAAACCAATTTTCAAGATGGCCACCATTGGCTGGCAGCCATCTTGAATTTCGGATCATCGTCGATTTCGATAGGTTTCTTCCCAAGGCCTAGTCCAACCACCCTAGGAAGTTTCAATGTGATTCGCCAAAGGGTAACAGAGTTATTGTCCGGAAACCCATTTTCAAGATGACCATTGATGGCTTGCAGCCATATTGGATTTTGGATCGACGTCGATTTCGATAATATTTTTCATCAGACTTAATCCAGTCATCATCACCCACCAACCCACACACACACACACATCTCTCTGAGACACATCACAAAATTTGATTCCCCTCTAGATGCTATATTCTGGCTACATCACTGTTCCTGTCTCTGGAGTCGCGAAACCCTCTGACATGTCTGAGAGCGATTGCTAAATGGTATGGACACAGGCCCTAGAAAAGGGGAAAATCAGCTATTTTAAGCTACTGGTTTTTGGAAGAATTATGGAAATTTGAAGCCTTAAGAGTCTGTCACGTCTAATGTAAACAATAACTGAAATATCAAATGCAATGATGGCCTCTAAAGATTTGCTTTAAACGTACACTGATTATACATATCATAAATGGGGCTGGAAATTCCTAAACGAAGTTCGGAAAGTCAGAAAAAGTATGAAATATGAGAATAGAGTTCAACTGGGCAGTATATGTGCACCCCACCAACTCCAATACCTGGATTTGGTGTAGGCCTAGATATTGAGCGATGAGAATTCCATAACATTTTATTGTATACCCACTTGTCATTTCCTGCTGAATGACAAAAGATAAGTTGCTGCTTCTCTGCTGACATTCAATTGATGCCAATAATGTAAATTATATGTGCTTAGTCTATGCTTGCTGATTTGATGTCTAACACGTCTAATGTATATTATTTATTTTTTCAGGTAATCACTGATTTACCAACACTTAATCCTATATTCACAACTCCAGTTACACAAATTTCCTTAACATCAGTCCACATCGATGATGATGATGATGGGGATGATGATCAACAGAATGTGACCTGTGAGTGCACAACAGTGATAATGAGCTTTCCAATACCAGTACATATGAATTCCTGTTGTAAAGCTATCCAAGTTGATTTAAGTGATAAGCAGCTCTAGTGTGATTTCAATTCCTTATTATTTGGTCTAAAATACCTGCCGCCTCTTCCGTAACATCAACAGCGCTGATATGACAAATAAGACTGATAGTTATTTGATAATAACCCTCATGATAGATACTGGATAAGCAAAGTGATACATATTATTCATCTAATGACAGCTTTAAAGAGAATTTAGAAGAGGACAGCGAAGTGGTCAGTGAGCCAAACTATATGGGTAGAAACTTTCCAGACAGACAGTTTCTTGTTTAATCATGTCTATTGCAATCGTTTTCATTTGTCAGATTAACAAGTGGTTCGCTTTGCTACATTTCCACACGTGATATACGTGATCCTGATTGTGAAAGGAGTACATGTATGACATGGCGTAATTTGTTATCAACAGATTTCTACATTTGTAAAGACGATCACCATCAACTGCTTTTCATGTGCATGAACCTTTATGTCAAATATACATTTCTTTAACTATGAGAAATTCTACTGCCATGGTGTACTTAGATCTGTATTGCTAAAACTGGGCTCCAAGGAGTAACATGCTCACCTGGACCTGCAAAATTTAGTGACTTCTTGTACTCTGATATATTGCATGGATAAACAGACAAACAGACAGCATTAACTGCAAGACTTACACCCGCCTTCGGTAGCATAAATAACAAATGTTTTTAATGAATTCGCCACAGTTACAGATAGTTATGGCACAGAAACTGATTTTTGAAGATGGCTTCATATTAGCCATTTGGAACAATTTTTATAGATAACTCACATATTAGATCCATTTTACATGCAGATTTCAATAGTTTTACGATCAATGTTGCAGAAACTGATATACAACCTGACTGCCTAGTAGGCTATTACATGTAGCTATTTTACGTGTATTGTAAATCCAAGCTAATTACTCACGCCACCAACTGCCAGTGTGAGTATTGCTGGTGGAGCTGTCTGTTCGTTTGTCTGTTTTTCCAAGGCATATCTCCTGAATCCTTTGATATAGAATAACCAAATTTGGCACATGAATTCATATTGTAAGTGGCTAGAAAGAATTATAGTTTGAGGTCAAACAATCAAACATAAAGGTCACAGGCGTCAGTTAGTGCATACCGGAATACACATTTTCCTCGATCATGTCGATAACTCTGCAATGCAAGAAGATAGAATCACCATATCTGTAACAAGTATTCAAATATTGTGGCTGGATAGAAGCAAAACTTAGCTTTATGTCAAAAGTTCAAATGTCAAGGCACATGGTTATTTAGAGGATATTGGAAAACACATTTTCGTCGATAATTCTGCAATGCAAGAAGGTAAAATCACCAAATCCGTAACATACATGTATGTTCATATTGTGGTTGGTTAGAAGCAAAATTTAGTCTGAGGTCAAAGGTTCAAATATTGAGGTCATATGGTCAGTTGGTGCATTGTCAAAACCGAGTGCAACTTTGGCATGAGTCAGCATCTCCATTGAGTGCATTCTAGTTTTATTTTACATAACCTTGAACCACAATCAAAAGTCACTAGTGACAGATGGTCTCTTACAATTGGTAAATTTGCATAATTAATGCTATTTTGGTCCAGAAGCTGGCGATTCATCAAAACAAGCAGGTGTTACATGTAGATGTCTTGAGGAAACAACAACTTCTAATGCAAAGGACAGAAGTGGTCTTTATATTGCTGATGCAAAAGACAGATGTGGTCTATACAGTTAGCTTTGACTGGAATTCATACTAAAACTATTATTGTTGGGATAGATGATAATACTAAACTAGTGAAAACCTGATACTTTATCTGGCTGATGTACCTTTATTTACATTTAAAATATATAAACAGTAATGATAATTGACAATAAGTTGTAGTCACCGAAGATAGATTGTCTCTTACTCCACTTACATTTGAATGATGAAATAATCTTTTCATTCACAAGACTAGATTGCTCGGTAGATGACGCGTCATCACAAATTTCCACGTTCACAGTTTTGACCACGCACGCACGCACGCACGCACGCACGCACGCACGCACGCACGCACGCACGCACGCACGCACGCACGCACGCACACACCTCTGGGGAGGAACTTAATGTAAACGTGATCTTGCACCCGCACATAACATACATATGTAGCAAATTTGTTTGAATTCCATTTAATGGTTTCGTAGGAATTGCATTGCAATCGATTTGACCGTTTGACCTCTCCTGTACACCCCCCCCCACCCACTGGGGACGGAGGCAAAAGTACATGTAAATGTGCTCTTGCACTCCCAAACCGATATGGGTAACACGCATACATACCAAATGTGTTTGAATTCCATCTATTGGTTTCCTAGGAGTTGTGTCTTAATCGATTTGACCCTTGACCTCTCCTTTACACACACCCCACCCCCTCCCTACTCGGGACGAAGTCGAAAGTACATGTCAATGTACTCTTGCATGCCACACTCATATGGGTAAGATACATACATAAGTTCATTGAATACATGGTATCTTGCATGCCACAATCATATGGGCAACTCACATACCAAATTGCATCCAACAGTTTCAGAGAAATTGCATTACAATCAATTTCTTGACCTTTTGACCCACCCACCCTCCAACGACAGGGGGGGGGGGGGTGCCGAGCCAAATATAAATATTGTCTTGCATGCCACAGTCATGTGGGTAACTGCCGCAATCATATAGGCAATGCACATACCAAATTTTGTTTAATTTCATCCAACGGTTTCAGAGAAGTTGCATTACAATCAATTTCTTGCCATTTTGATCCACACGCCCCACACCCATGGGGCCAGAGCCTAATGTAAATGGCTTCTTGCACTCCACAATCATATGGATAACTCACAAACCAAATTTGGTTGATTTCTGTATAACACTTTCGGACGAGACACATTTCAATCAATTTCTGCATATTAAAATATTACCCTTTGAGTAAAATGTAAACAGACTTGCATTCCAATTTGTATATCAAATCTGGCTGAATTCCATCAAACGGTTTCGGAGATCTGACGTTCCAATAGATTTTTCTTCGAAAAACGTGGGGATAATGGTGAGTACCATAGGTCACCTATGATACATGTATGTGATGATAAGGTATTGACATATATATGCATATTTTACTAACTTTATAATGTGACCCAGTATCCTAGTCCTTCATGTAGTAAACTTGCTAACTCCAGTACATGTATTACTACTACATGTATGCCTCGAACCTAGAGTATCTATAGCACAACATTATTATTACAATCCGCATTGTATGGTAACTCTCATATTAAACTTGGTTGACATCCACAAGATGTTACGAATAAACTGGAACTATTAACCCTTTCATTCCAAAGCCGGCCTTTTCAGTGGTCTTAAGGAATGTCCGTTTGCAGTCCAAAAAAAATAGTATTTTTTTTAATTTGCCACTGGAATGACTGACTCGATAACCGAGCCAGTCATTCCAGTGGTAAATTTTCAAAAACAGTCTTCACTTGGACTACAAATTGATTTTCTTGACCAAAATTAGCAATTAAAGGGCTAAAGCCAGGCCACTTGCCATATTACACACTCTCTCAGTCTACAAGTTGGTGTTCTTTAATACAGGTGTCTTGAGTGATCGGTTTGATGTCCTCTGTGACAGATGATATTTCCTCTGAGAAATCTGTTGCGAATTGCAGCGGTTACCCACACTCTATGTCATAATTTTCTGCGATTATCTGTAGCACAATTGTGGTATATCCATCTGGCAAACTGACAGTATGCCATCCATATTTCCTAAAAAGCATAAACAACAAAAGCAATTAGAGATTGCAGACCCTCCTCATTTTTGTCACAGTTTTCATATCATCATCAAAGGTGTGGAATCATACAGCACAGTCACACCCTTCCTGTGTTAAAATGTTATCCAAATTAGAGAATTTGATCTGATCCATATATTGAAGAAGTATATTCAAAGGAATCTTTATCGGCCAATTTGGATCCCATGGCATGACAGACAGACGGACCCCATGGCATAAGCTCGCTCACTTGCCCAGTCTGGCCAGGTTAGCTAACAATGGGAAATTTAAAGTTTAACTAACCTCATCTCTTGATAGCTATTCAAGTGATCTAATATGCCACTGATAAACTATGCAGATAATTCTAAGCTTTTTATCATGTGGTTAAACAGATCTATTCAGGCTTTTGTAGCTAAATGTTGGTACATTTCTACACTATGATGGCTGTCAGGATTATCCCAACATTTTAAACAAGAGGCACAAGGGCCTGTGACGCTCACCTGGACCATTAGCATTTGAACCATTGCCATTTAAATAGATATGATGGATAATTTTCGGGAAATCAAATATGGCCACCCAAAAGATTTACCAATCAAAATTCTGAATAGAAATTCTAGTCTACCTTGATAGCGTCACTCTAGCTAAATTTGTTTGAAATATGTCAAGCAACTAAGGGAGAAGCAGTGTTTTGACAATTTCTGGTAAATTCTTCATAAAATCTAAGATTTTCACCCAGAAAATTGATCAATAAAAATTCTGAATAGATTTTCTAGAGCTTACCACCATAGAACCCATTGGAGAAATTTTTTTTTAATATGTCAAGCAGCTAAAGAGGGGTAGAAATTTGACAATTTCCGGTACATTTTTCATAAAATCTCAGATTTTCACGCTAAAAATTGATGAATCAAAATTCTGAATGGATGTTCTAGAGCCTGTGGCCATAGGATACTTTAAGCCTAATTTGGTTAAAACCGGTCAAGATGGTATGGAGAAGCAATTTCACAATTTCCGGTAGAACTTTCATAAAATCTAAGATTTTGACCCAAAAAATTGAGGAATCAAAATTCTGAATGGAAGTTCTGGAGCCTATGACGATTGGTCCTTTCAACCAAATTTGGTTGAAATCAGTTAAAATGGTAAGGAGAAGAAGCATATTGACAATTTCCGGTAAATTTTTAATAAAATCTAAGATTTTGACCCAATAAATTGAGGAATCAAAATTCCGAATGGAAATTCTGGAGCCTATAACCATTGGGTCCTCTCAACCAAATTTGGTTGAAATCGCTCAGAATGGTAAGGAGAAGAAGTAATTTGACAATTTCCGGTAAATTTTTAATAAAATCTAAGATTTTGACCCAAAAAATGGAGGAATCAAAGTTCCAAATGGAGGTTCTGGAGCCTATGACCACTGGGTCCTTTCAACCAAATTTGGTTGAAATTGACTAAAATGGTAAGAAGAAGCAATTTGACAATTTTCGGTAGATTTTTCATAAAATCTAAGTTTTTCGACCAGAAAATTGATGAATCAAAATTCTGAATTGCATTTCTGGAGTCTATGACCATTGGGTCCTTTCAACCAAATTTGGTTGAAATCGGTTAAAATGGTAAGGGGAAGAAGCATTTTGACAATTTCTGGTAAATTTTTAATAAAATCTAAGATTTTGACCCCAAAAAATTGACGAATCAAAGTTCCGAATGGAAGTTCTGGAGCCTATGACCATAGGGTACTTTCAGCCAAATTTGGTTGAAATCGCCCAAGCGATTAATGAGGAGTAGCGCTTTAAAGCAAAAGTTGACGGATGACAGACGGTCACCACAAGCGCACTTGGCCTTTAAGGCCAGGTGGGCTAAAAACGGGATATTGTAATCGCCTCCGTCCATCTGTCACGCTATCTCCTCCCAAACCACTGGGTGGAATTCAATTAAATTTGGTATGTGGGTTACCCATATGATTCCGCTTTGCTCCACCCCCAGGGGCAGGGGTCAAAAGGCTGAATCGCTTGTAGCGCAACTCTGAAACCATTAGACGGAACTCAAGCAAATTTGATATGTGAGTTACCCATATGATCGCGGAGTGCAAGAGGCTGTTTACATTTGGATCCGCCTCCAGGGGTCAAAAGTTCAAATTTTAACCTGGGGAAATTGATTATAACGCATCTCCTCCGAAAACATTGGTCAGAATTCAACGAAATTTGGTATGTGAGTTTCTTATATCAATTTGAAGTGGGTGAGCTCATTTACGTTTGGCCACGCCAATATGGGTGGGTGGGGTGGGGTCAAAAGGTCAAGAAATCAATTGTAATGCAACTCCTCCGAAACTGTTTAATGGAATTCAAACAAATTTGGTATGCAAGTTACCCATATCAATGTCGAGTGTATGAGCACATTTACATTTGGCCCCGCCCATAGGGTGGGTGGAGGATGGGGGTCAAAAGTTTTAAAAATTGATTGCAATGCAACTCCTCCGAAACCATTAGACAGAATTCAACCAAATTTGGTATGTGAGTAACCCATATCAATATGGAGTAAATGAGCACATTTATATTTCGACCCGCCCCTAGGGGTAGGTGGAGGTCAAAAGGTAAAAAATGTGATTGTAATGCAGCTCCTCTGACACTGTAGGACGAAGTTCCACCAAATTTGGTATGTAAGTTACCCATATCAATATCGAGTGCATGAGCACATTTACATTTGCCTCCACCTATGGTGGGGGTCAAAAGGTAAAAAAACCATTGGATGGAATGCAAGAAAATTTAGTATGTGAGTTACTGATATTAATATGGAGTGGATGAGCACATTTACATTTGGCCCACCCCAGGTGTGGGGGTGGGGGTCAAAAGGTTATGAAATTGATTGAAATGCAACTCCTCTGATACTGTTTGACGAAGTTCAACCAAATTTGGTATGTGAGTTAGCCATATGATTGCATGGTGCAAAAGGACATTTACATTTGGCTCCGCCCACGGGGGGTTGGTTGTGGGATGGACAAAAGTTCAAAGCGGTGAACGTGGGGATTTGTGATGATGCGTCATCGACCAATCAATCTAGTTTACTTTTCAACCAATCAGAAAAACCCTAGTGTGTCTGCCTCTGTATATACACTCAGTCATAGCAGTGCCATCTATACATTGACTATGTGGTATAAAAGCAAGCATACATGTAAGCTGTTTACTATTTTGAAACTAATTTGACTTGAAATCGTTGCTGTCTTAGGCAGCAACGACGTCCAGTTAAATTATTTTCAAAATATTCAACAAGCTGAATATTACATAATAACGAATGGAGTGCATTGGCACTTACAGGACATCACACACTGTCGCTTGGAGACAAAATAGCGGCGATCACTGTTCAACATTTACGCGATAATAAAAAGCAGATAATTGTGATACAGGTAAGGAAATGTAACAGGATATGAATGATATTCTATCTTTATAATCTATATACCATAATCTATCAGTGTAATACATCATTTGAGATGAGATTAGCATCGCTTTAAAATGACTTCTCGACAACCAGTGGCCCGATTTCAATTACACTTGGCAGGAAGCACCCTTAGGGTATAGAGATCGAAGTATATTCAAAGGAATATTCATTGGCCAATTTGGCCAGCAGCCATCTTGTATTTTGGCCGCTTTTTAGAAATGTCTTTAAAAATCTTCTCCGAAACCGCTTCGGAGATCGAATCAAAACGACATGTAATGAAGCAGTGTCAGAGGGAACAGCTGAACCAGGTTTGTTCAAGGTAACTTGATTGGCCAAATGAGACGCCACATAAATGTATCAGCGGCCATCTTGGATAACCTTGTTTTCCTAAAAGCAACTTATGTCTCCAGTACCACTAAACAGATCAGACTGAAATTCGAGAGATATGATTAGGGACTAAGAGCCATTAAACTTTGTCCATGAAAGATGATACGTAAAGCACATGGCCGCCGTTGATGATCAATCTATTAACATTTAGCATGTTTGGCGGCCACCTTAGATTTTCTGGCAATTTCAGAGATCATACAGACGACTACTTATTAACCACTAGGCCAATTTTAATAAAACTTAGGTAAACCTTCACAGAAATTTGATTGGTAAATTTTTCCACTGGTTATCTTGTTTTGTTCGATTATGGTCAATAATCCCAGGTGAACGATATAGGCCCGTTGGACCTCTTGTATTATATAAATGTTGTCTTAAAATCTGGCATGCCACAATCATATAGGGTAACTCACATAAGATTACAATTGGAATTGGTTGAATTCCACCAAACTGTTTCGGAGGCAGAGAAGTGGACAGATAGATGGATGGAGACAAGTCATACAACCGCAATCATAAGGACAATAAATGTTGTTGAATTCCGCCATCGCTGGCATTTCCCACCACCACCCCACCTCAATCCTGTACGCGGACCCTAAGTAATGTAAACATCGCAACATAATCTGCAATCATATGAGTAGCTCACATACCAAATTTAGTTGAATTTCAGCAACCTTGAGTATCTGCAAATTTTCTCCGCCTGTCTGTCCATCCATCTGACTATTTCCATCCATAATTTGCCCGTCACAGTACAGCTCAGAAATAACATAACATGTTTCCAAGACAAAATAAAATGCACCACTGCATATTTTGAACATAATTGGATTGGAAGACAAAGATCAATGTCTAATTACATACATTTCCAAAATATTCAAATATCATTTCTTACATCGTTTTCAAAATTGTACTAACTAATGTGTTTCTGTTTTTGTTTTGAAAACATTTTAACTTATTTATAGGCTGTACTATACATTTAAAATACATGTACACAAGCCAGTGAAAGGGTAAAAGTGCTTTTAACCATTTAATGACCAAGCCAGCCATAAACGGGCATTTGTATTCATCTTGAAAATGTTCCACCAGAATGACTAGGCCGACGACCATCTTGGATTTCGGCTGAGGTTTAGATGTATTTGAAAATCTCCGAAACCGTTTGAGGGATTGATTCAGAACTCATGAAATTTCATCTAGGGCAAGAGCTGAACCAAGTTTGTTCAAGGGAACTTGATTGACTAAACAGTTTGGCGGCCATCTTGGATGACCTAGTTTTTCCGAAAACTACTTCTCCGGAACAGCTGAAGGGATCGGGCCGAAATTTTGGAGATATGATTAGGGACTAAGATCCATTAATGTTTGTTTAAGATGGCGGCCATTTGGGTTCTTTTATTTGATGGATTTTGAGGCCAAAATTGGTTTTATATATGCTTCTGAGTATTCTGATCTCAAATTTGCAATTTTTGAAACTGTCAAAGAAACGGTTTGATGGCCATCTTGGATCACTTTCCCGCCAAAATCTCCGATACTAAGGCAATGGGAAATTTAAAATGTTTTCTCGAGAACTACTGGACCGATTTCAATTATATCTGGCAGGATGCATCCTTAGGGTATAGAGATTCAGGTTTATTCAAACAAAGCCGATTGGCCAATTTGGCCGGTGGCCATCTTGGATACGGGCCGATTTTTTAGAAATGTCTTCTCTGACTGTTTGAGCGATTGATTCGCAACTCATGAAATAACATCTAGGGCAAGAGCTGAACCAAGTTTGTTCAAGGGAACTTGATTGGCCAAATGATTGGGCAGCCATCCAAAAAAAAGGCTGCCCTGGTTTTCATGAAAGCGACTTTCGCTGAATGGATGGGGCCGAAATTTGGGAGATATGATATTGATGACTAAGGGTCATTATTGTTTGTTCAAGAGAAGTTGATACATAAAGAAACATGGCTTCTGTTTTCTTGTTACAATTCTGCTCACCTCCTTATGGTTCTACTTATTGTTGATGGTCATTCTACATGCAGTTGAAATGCCTATGGCTATGCTCCATGTGAGCGATATAGGCCCCTTGGGCCTCTTGTTTTTAAAATATATAGACGGTGATCTAGCCTGTAGTGATATCGAGCAATATATCAATTTTAAAAGGAAATGTCAGTGTTTACAAGCGATTGTTGTGAATGATCTCTTGACCATGCATAGCAGTATAACAGTAGCCTGCACCCTATCTTTTCCATGATGTTGACATATTGCTGATGCCCACAAATATAAAGCCTCTTCATGTCTCCAAGACCAACCTCCCAAAAAAGTTTGTTGAGGTTTCAATCGGAACTGGAGACCTTTATATAGTGACGTGCATGCATGCGTGTATGTGTACGCGCACCCATACACACATGCATGCGTGTACGTGTGTGCGCGCGCACACACTTATTTGTTTAATATTACCAGTCATGCAAGTTGTACTTTACAACACCACCATGAACCAGTTGTAATTTACAACACCACCACACGATTTCATGGCAAAATTAATAGCACATGTACTTACTCAAATATATGAACTGAGAGACCACACATAGATCCTGTTAATGCGAAGGTGCTTGACATCAGCTGATTTTGGCTATGGGGATGAGCAATTCCTGGTATGGGCAGCATCAAAGTTGTAGAGAGGACTCGTATGCTACAAGACTTGGCCTCCTGCAAAATAAGGATAAATAGCAGCCCTAGTATTTGTAATGATATTTACCAATTTAGTTGTGTCTGTCACATCAACCCTTTCATGGCGAAGCCAGACAAACCCGGCCTCTGTAGTGGTCTTGAAGAATGTCTATTTGCATGCCAGGAGAAGACAATTTACCACTGTACAGAATTACTGGCTTCAAAACCGAGCCAGTTATCTGATTTCAGTGCAAAATTTTCATGTAATGAAAATAGACTCTTGGCATACAAATAGACATTCCATAAGCAAATATTTTTGTATTTTTGACCAAATTTAACCATTAAATGGTTAACTTATCAATGATAAGGCATACAAAATTATATGTATGTTTCCTATCCCTACATAATGTATCTGTAACAATAGCTGTGACCTATCTACCCCCAAAATATTGCTACCTTAATATTTCTACCCACGGAAGTGGGACCGCTGGATTTTTTAAATTTTCAGTGATTTTATCACAGTTTCTACCTTAATTTGACAATATCTGAACAGCAAAATCATGGTAAAAGAAACTGCAACACCACCCACAAAAAAATACTAATTACATACCTACTGGCTACTTGAATTTTGGAGGGATGTATATGAAACATATGTTATATATTATTTTATTTGGCCTAATGCACATAAAATATAGGCAATAACTATTTTAAAATAAGTACGGTAACCGTGTCAGTGGCCAAAAATTACTTGCACTCATCATGTGAAATGTTCATTGGCAAACAAAAACATTGTTTTAAAGATTTTTTGACAGGAATGGCGCTATCTAGCTTTAACCATTTAACAATCATACTCCACAATGTTAGTCCACAGGAATCTGCCGTTTTAGATACGAAAACGCGAAATCAAAAATACGAAAACATGGTAACACTATATACACTACTATATATAATACACAGTATAATATATTATATATAGTAGTATATAGTGTTACCGTGTTTTCGTATTTTTGATTTCGCGTTTTCGTATCTAAAACGGCAGACTCCTGTGGACTAACATTGTGGAGTATAAGGCCTATACACAATCACAATGCATATATCTGCCGAGTAAGGGCTAATAAATAGACAAAAGGGCTAGCTCTGAATGACTTACCTCAATACCTAGACAGCATATCCATTTACAGCAGCGAGCGTACTTGGAATGAAGACTATGTATACAGCATATGCTACTCAATACATGTCCAGTAAGTAGCCAAAATGCCTTCTAACGAAACACGTGACTAGACCAATTTACCGATGATTTCTACTCATATCAACATGTTATTACCGCAGATATATTAATGGTGTACAGTCTAACATGCCTATTTCCCTATAACAGTCGCAATTTTGTCTCTCCCTTTGTATAAATCTATTTGTTCGGTAGATTTTATAGTTTACGTTTCCGCCATGTTCCGCTGTTTGTTTTCTTTGATATTCATGTTGAAGTCACATGATACGCGATGACATATTATTAATTTCGCACTGCATTGTGGGTCTGGAAAACCCAGCGACCTCAGGTTCTCAGTCGAATTTTACTATCGGGAGTAAAATTAAAATGAGAAAATAATACGATCCAGTACGGATAAGCACCAGATGCAGTACTGCCATAAATGGTTTCAATACATAGAAATATACGAAATATGACATTATATGGATAGAGATTTATGTATTATTTTTATATCTGATATGCCTGAACCAGTAGCTTTAAGGATCTCCATTTAGTCTCCTAGGTACTGTATAATAAATGACTTGAGTTCCAGGAAATATTTGACTGTGATTAAAGAGGGCGTTGCACTTTAGTGGCATATGATAGTAATCTTCAGTCTCTATTTGGCAGAGTGGACGTGTTGGATCTACCTGATTTAGCTGAAATCTGGCGAGATTAGTCTGAACTAGGTACGTTCCTGTTAGTAGTTGGACTTTAATACTATGTTGCCATACATCCTTAACATCTGAATGAACAGTGGTTATGGTTTGATGTATTCTGCCAACCGATAGTCTTGGGAAGTGACAGTATATTAGTGTAGTTTTCTTACGTCATTGTTCAGTTAGTTTGTGTGTCCAGTACATATCTATTGCTTTTTTACCATTTCTTTTCACTTGTTTTTGTTGAGGATGTGACTTTTTAGGTGCATAATTTGTGGAAACATGTACTGCTGTAGGATACCTTAGATATATATGAAGCAAGTATGAGAATTAACAGGCCTTATTATTGATTGCCATTCCATTATTCTGTTCAGTGTTGGATTTTTGCTTCTGATTGTTATGTTTCATAGTAATGTGATCTGCCGGATATGTAATTCAGCAGCAATTGTTCTGCCTCCAATCAGTAGGTTTACAATACACTTTGCTGTATGAACTGGCAGGGACAAAATCTTTCTTAACATGGAAATGTGAAATGCCTCCAAATCGGCTATATGCTTGCTGTAGGGAGTGAATACTTCAAGACCATATAGGAGTCGTAGTAAGATGTACATGATGTATATATGGTAGCAGATTCTTGGAGAAAGTCCATTCATGCCATGGAGACCAGTGCCTGTCATAGAGTAGAAAGTTCTACGAGCAAGTGAGATCTTTTCTTCAACATTGACTGAAACTTCATCTTTTGATGTTTTCGAGAGACCCAAATGTGTTGCTTTAGTTGTAATAGGTACATCTACCTTCCCGAGTTTCCATTTGAGCATATTATTCCAATTCTTAGTGGTTGGTAGCTTACAGAGGATGTTTATTTTCTCAAGATGGATGTTGTATTTTTCACTGGAGGCATATGTATAAGCTTGGCCTAGCATAAGCTGGATCTCGTCTGGGGAATTGCTACATAAAGTAAGATCGTCTGCTACTGTTGGGCATTCCGTGTAGATGGAACCAATAAATGCACCTGTTTGCTGACTTTGTAGCTGAATTAACAGTCTATTGATGTATGTTTTGTAGAGCCCTGTAGACAGAATGTCCCCTAGTCGGACACCTTGCTTTACTTGGAATCTATCACTGATCATTCCTTTCCATTTCACTCATGCTAATAGGCCATCATATAGTTTGTCTACATTCAGCCATGTATTTGGGTCTAGATTCTGGTCATATAGATGGCATTTCATTGAATTATGATCTAATGCGTCAAATGCTTTTTGGGTATCAAGAAATGTCGCGTATATAGGCTGGTTTGCCTCACTAGCTTCAACCATGTTTTCTGATAACACCAATGAGGCCATCATTGGAGATGGGCCTGACGTAAAACCAAATTGATTGTTGCTTTGTTGACTGAACGTTCTGATTTTTGTCATTGTTGGGCTTCTAACATGCTCTAGCTATGGACAGTCAAGGAGGAAGTGCTGAAGATCTTCTATTTTATTGCTACACAATGGACATTTGGTTACTGCCTTTCTGTTTTAGTTAAGCTGCCAGATAGATGGTATCTCTGCATGAGTAGTTTGGCCTTGATGTTTGCTTTGGAGACTGAAATGTTATCTGTTCCAAAACTACTCCACATCATGTGTGCTGTACCGATTGTATAATTGTCTGTGTTTAGGTATTTCAGAGTAGTTTTCTCCGCATCCTCCTCCTTAAGTTTATTCTCCGAGTAGGTGTTAATATGTGATGAGATTGTTTTCTTCCATGCCAATTTGTCTGGTGGGTTTTCCAACATTGTATATGCAGGTTGCGGTTGCGCGCGTTCCGCCGTTTCGCGTTTTAGGATTACTAAAAAGTATGGCGGATGAGGAAATGAAAAGTAACCAGTTTTCGCTGATTACATGCTGTCACTGAGATGTAATTAGTTAGAATGTGTTAAATTTGGTACCGATTATGCAAAATTGTATAAGGATAGTAATGTTGGCAGGCTATGCTTAGAAGGGAAGGCAGGGAAATGGGCTCTCATACGCTGAACATCTTACGTCAGGGAATCTGGGCTTCATTGACAGGAGGATGGTTCTATGATACTAGACAATCTGTGTTCAGTAACGTATTTCATCTCTATTTATGGATTTTCCTGTTGATGTCTCCATTCATACTACATCTGGTAAGCAAACAATATTCATTGTCTGAAATAATAGCGAACAGAAGTCGGCGTCATTGAAGAGTCATTGAATGATAAGGTAACATGTAGGCCTATACTAATACTTGAGGTCTCAAATTTCATCCATTTAAGAGGTGAAGACCAATGGGGGGACAAAGAACAATAAGTGACAAGAGCCGGGAAACTAATCCAGTCACAGGCATTTGATGTTTACACTCCTATTTCATAATATGAAAATAGGCGTTGCCTATAGGCGAATGCAGACCCCATTTATTGCTTAAATAAATAGGATGAATCTGTATATGGTTGAAATGTCATAAATACGTATGCCCATGTATAGTACATTTGAACCTAAATTTTCATCATGCTTGGGAGGCATTCCGGTAAATCCACTCTCACGATATTTCCAACAATGCGTATGCCCATTGTCATTATAAAATTTGTACCTATGTATCGCGGTGCTCCTTGCTATTTGGGGAAATACAAACAAGTTCATAGTAACTATGACGTCATAATGAAATGTCGTCCGCTAGAATTTTTAGATCGCGTTTATCCAGACATAAGCTAAAAACGGGAATTAATGCATGCCTGCGCGTAAATACATGAATGTACATTTCATTCGGGTGCGGATGGCGTGGTACCCGGCCTTTAATTTCCTGCTATCAGTGCTAAATACATATGGCATTGACAACAATGACTCCACGACCATGGGTGTTAAAAATAATTACGAGACAGTCAGCCAAACCTCATATTGCATTTACAGATGCATAAATAGAATATAAATAAAGCTTGTATCTGGTTTGCGTCAGACTATTTAATCATTTTACATTCTGAAGTAAATGAACATGATTTCGTGATAACAATATCACACAAACTTTGGACATTGAAAATTCGCAGTAGGTTCCCCTAAAACAATTCGGGGAACATACACATGATAAATAACGATATCCCATAATGCAACGGAGGCCCATGAAGAAACCACAAAAGCTATATCATAAGCTGAAACCAGAACCAAAAAAAGCTCGCGACCGTAAACGAAGCTTTCTCAGTCGCATGGTATATGTATTTTAGCCTGGTTCCCTGTCTAATTTTCTGTAAATTTTTCCTCATTACACATACGTACATCTTGTCTATATACGCTCACTGCATTCGCTATTATTAGTATATTGCATATTACTACTATATATATATATATAATATGAAAATAGGCGTTGCCTATTAGAGCTGGGCGGTCTGATGGTAGTACCATGAGGACCACGGGATACCGTGACCGTTGACATTTCCAAATACCGTGAATACCGTCCATAATGTTTGAGCAATATTTGAGAAATATATTCATAAAATCTGACTTGATCAAGGGTAAATAAGTGCTAATAGTGCCAAAAATACAGGCATCCCTAACTATTAGCCGAGGTCAGGTGAAAGGGTTGTTGTAAAAACAAACGTCAATTACAAAATAATGACAGCAGAATTGTATGTCAAACATGCGTCTTGAAAGTCTCACGGTAAAATTGCTTTATTTAAAACATCTAAACTCATTCTCGGGCCGTCCGCCGGTAGTAATTACACTATAATGTATTCCCTATTCCTGTTTCCATTATTTGTAATTTATTACTCCAAGCATTTTGTCACCGAACAAACACGCTAGTATAACAAAATAACATACAAACTGCGTGCTATTCAAACACAACAGCGATCTCGCAAAGACGTATCTGATTGGTTGTTCATGAACTAGACCGTGGGAAAATACATTACTATGCTGAATTTATCAATGAAAATTTACTAAAACGTAGTATTTGCTCGCGTCGTTTTGATCACATACTAATTTATTAACAATGAGCAGCGTTGAAGTCGTTATTTTTTATTTTTTCTGGCTTGTTTTAAGAAATTTCTTTACGGATTAAATCCAGTTTAAGTAACGACACCTAAAAATTATAGTGTTTTAGTTTTTGTAATTCATTTTTCAACTGGCTACACGTCGGAAGTTCGCGGAAATAGCTTTTTACACGCATTGTTCACGTGAAGCATGGCGAGTAACGAGTCTGCACATCGGGTACTCGGTAATTATCAGAAGCTTTGGAATCGGCTATATTCAATGTTGTGTTATATATATGTGTATAGGCCTGTTTTCGCGAGTAACAGAATATACGACTCCAACAGAAATAAAAGCGTACAACACTCGCCCCGTTTAAATACTTGTGGATTTTGTCTGGACTCTGTTTATCAAAGCGCTCGACTGCCAAAATAAAATTTACCGTTTGCTGGTCGCACGCATTAATAGCAAGAACAATCCAGATTGAAAATAGTGCACCCCAATGTCTCAACCAGCGGGTTATAGTTAGCGAGTCGACCACACCCTTTGACCGATATTCCCGTGAATGATATTACGTCAATAAAAATAGTGACCTAATAAAATCGTGAAATTAAACAGTCGCTATAGCCATGTATTTCTTCTCTAAATCAGGAAGCCGATTTATGTATTTTACCTATATTTACCGTTGATTGGAGATGGAAGTGAAAAGGAAATGGAAAAAATTGTTCTAATTTCGTGGCATGCCTCAAGCTCAGATGACGGTATACCGTGGTACTGCGGTATTTTTTCATGGTACCGGTACCGTCATGTAAATATCAATACCGCCCAGCTCTATTGCCTATAAGCGAATGCAGATATCATTTATTACTTAAATAAACAGGACAAATTTGTATAGGCTCGAAATGTCATAAATACGTATGCCCATGTATAGTACATTTGAAGCTAATTTTTCGAAGACCAATCTGGTAAATCTAGTCCACGATATTCACAACAATGCTATCCGCCATCATTGGTGCATCTTTTACCTCTGGGGCCCTACACCATTAATATTTGCACCAGTCCAATGACGTTAAAAAATTTGTACCGACGTATCGCGGTACTCCTCGCTATTTGGGGAAGTACAAACAAGTTCATAGTAATTATGATGTCATAATGAAATATCATCTGCTAGAATTTTTAAATCGCGTTTATCCGGACATAAGCTACAAAAAACAGGAATTAATGCATGTCTGCGAGTAAATACATGAATGTACATTCCATCTGGGTGCGAATGCCATGGTACCCGGCCTTAAATTTCCTGCTATCGGCGCTAAATGCTTACGACTTTGACAACGACTTTCCACAGCGCATACGTGGTAAAAATAGTACGAGACAGTCAACCAAACCTCATATTGCATTTACAGACGCATAAATAGGAATAAATGCAGTTTCTCCTTCGATCAATACTCGCCATTCTATTACTTCTGATACAAGCTATCTTGGATAGTTGGCCCTAGGACTCTAGACTTAGTAAACTTTACCGGCTCCTGGAACCGGGTACTCAGCTCCCAACAGCCGAGTACCCGTTTGCCATGAAGCTCATTCTTGTTTGCATAGCAACAAGAGCTACATGCTTTTTTGCAGTTGGAAGTGCCTTGGCTTTTCTTAAAGTTTCTAAGTCATTTTTCTGTGATTGTGATAGCTTTGTTTCGCTCTCTAAGGATTATTTAGATTACCATGGAAGGAGCCGATGATATCCAGGTTCTATAATTCCATGTTATTCCATAGTTAAAAAACCTAGGTCTTCAAAATTGCGTCTGTGTCGCATGTTCCAATTTCTGACCCCGAATCTGGGACACGTGTTAACAACAAAATATGCCAGATTGGTCGCCTTCCTTTAGTACCAACAGGCGATCGGCAGATATGAAATAAGGTGTTGGTTATATAGTGTTTTAACACAAAAATCGGCTGACGTCGTTCTCCGTATGATCCGAGCGCGTGACGTCACACCCGAGTTGTCTCAGATTTTTATGTAAAGAAAATGTTTCATTAATTCGCACATCTGATTCTGGGTGCTGCGTACTGTATTGGTACCAGAAAAACTTTGGAATTTTTGCGTGTTATCACGATCTGTTTGCAATGATCGGTGGTTTCAAAATTCTTGATTAAGATGTGTGGTCTGCGGTTTTACCGTGTTCTACAGCAGTTTGTTTACATTTTGTTGTTTCTTCACATATCGTTTTGGCCTTCGTTAGGCGTATAATTTATATTGATTAGTAAATATACCCCGAATGCTATGCGATATGGATCCTGGTTCCGTTTATACATCCTTCAGGATCAGTATATATGGGTGTATCTTGCCCGCTTCATTCTTGTCATCATAGTCAATGCGATCTTTGCTGTAACGTTGCAGGGTGGGGTGCTGGAGGGTTAACATTAATTTATGGTCAAATTATTTGAAAATTATTTGTCTGCCTTCCATTCCTGTTTCGTTCCGCCTGTTTATTGTAGGTTTGTGCTTATTTATAGGCCAAGCCAGCCCCGTCATCATATGACGAGTGCCATAAGTTCATGAGGGTTCTTTTCAAGGACCATGTCTGCTTTAGATGTACAAATTGTAATCTTGATAGTAGGTGTAATATTTGTGCAGTGTGGTCGTCCGATATGATGGTCAAGTTCCTTGCCCAGAAAGACTTTGCAGGGTCCGAAAGTAAATCGTGTAGCGTCCGTTTCGATCCCTGTGGGCGCTCCGCCCGAGGTTGCGGAGATGGCACCTCCGGCGTGGTTTGGACCTGCTATGCAAGGCTTCTTGCATAGCGTCCTTCCCACGCTGGTGGCATCCCTGCTACCGAAAATTACAGGGCAGTCTCTTCCCGTGCTTGGCATGGACCCTGTCCTTGGACAGGGTTCTTGACTGGCCACCGAGGGAGCCGTCTCGTACGGCTCCCTGGCAGTCCCGTCGGGCTCCGGCCTGATGGGTTTTGTCTCTCTGCGGCCACCTCCGGGTGCTCCAGTAGCGGTGGCCGATCCGTCAGGCATGGGAGCCATCCGCCAGGACGGCGCCAGTGCTTCCTCATCTGGTGACGACTCTTCGGAGTCTGAAGACGAGGAGGAGAGATTGCTGCGGCCTGAGATGTCGTTGGTGGAGAGCATGGAGGTCGTTTCCGTCCTGGACGGAACCGTCCTCCATCTGTCTGGCTTGGCGCAAGCCAGGACAGCGACTCCGCCCGTGGTTGAGGCCACACAAAAAACACAAAAATCGGCTGATGTCGTTCTCCGTATGATCCGAGCGGGTGACGTCACGCCCGAGTTGTCTCAGATTTTTATGTTAAGAAAATGTTTCATTAATTCGTGCTGCGTACTGTATTGGTACCAGAAAAACTGCCAAGAGCAGAGTTTATGTCAAAGATTCAATCTTTGAAATATCCCGGCAAACCGATCATTATACCGAAACTAACTAGGTTTGATCGTGATGCCAGTGTCTGGTGCCCAGTCTGTGCTTTGACTAAGTACAAAAGACGGACAGACTCGTTATGGTCGAATGATAGACATCCGTGGATCTGCCATAAGAAGCCATATGGCGTCGCATCCATGGATTCTATCTCTCGTTGGGTAGTCGAATGTATTCAGACTACCCATGAGATTGCGACTGGGCACCATGTGCAATGCGCAAGGGCACACAATGTTAGAGCAATAGCCACCTCGACCGCCCTTTACAATGGTGTTCCGTTAGAGGACATCATGGCTGTTGCACAATGGCACTGTGAGTCCTCTCATGGATTACTATATGAGGGATATGTCAGACTCCGTCAATCCACTCGCTTTAGCTGTTTTGAAACGATAGTTAAAAGACCACACTGCTATTCTCCATTTTTTGGCATTTGTAAGCAAGAATTAGGAAGCGGACATGGTCAAGCGAGAGAGAAGATGTCAACCAGATTGTGTCACTGATGGCCGGACGAGTGATTGGTTGAAGGCTCCACGTCTGGAATCCAAATATCATGAGGTAATTCAAGATTGAGAATTTTTTGTATTATGTGTATATATCATGTTCATTCATCTTATATATTCATGCTCATTCCCAAGCTGATATATGCAAAGAGCAGTTAACCCTCTTAGCATATTTGTGTTTTCAGGCGAGATGCATGTTCGTGAGCTCGTGGGGGGTGACTGAAGAACCATATCCAGTGATGCGAATGTATTAACTTGATGGTCCGTTTAGGTCTCCATTTGTCAGGTTTAAGTCTAAGCTCTCTCCAAGGGGCAAAAGTAGCAATTGATGGCTTGCCCCTTCCCACCAGGTTACTGTCTAAATCTGGTGTATATCAGAAGTAATAGAATGGTGAGTATTGATCGAAGGAGAATGAAGGAAATTTCAATTTCCCTTTCTCCGAGATCTAACAATACTCACCATTCTATTACGGACCCTGCCTCCCAGCCCCACGGAGGCAAGCCATGGGTATCTCTTGTTTGGTGCCTATGCAAACAATATGAGCTTCATGGCAAGCCGGTACTCGGCTGTTGGGAGTCGAGTACCCGGTTCCAGGAGCCGGTAAAGCTTACTACGTCTAGTGTCCTAGGGCCAGCTATCCAAGATAGGTTGTATCAGAAGTAATAGAATGGTGAGTATTGTTAGGTCTCGGAGAAAGGGAAATTGAAATTTTCTTCATATTATCTGGTCTGCGTCAGACTATTTAATTGTTTTACATTCTGAAGTAAATGTAACGCTATTTCGTGATAACAATATCTCACAAATTTTATACATTGAAAATGTGCAGTAGGTTCCCCTAAAACAACTAGGGGAACATACGCATAAAGAAGAAACATATCCCATAATGCAATTGGGGCCCCATGAAGAAACCACAAAAGCTATATCATAAGCTGAAACCGGAACCAAAAAAAGCTCGCTACCGGACACGAAGCTTTCTCAGTCACATGGTATATGTATTTTAGCCTGGTTCCCTATCTCATTTTTTGTTGATTTTGTCTCATTATACGTACATACATGTTATCTATATACACTCACTTCGTTCGCGATGGCTTGGCGCGAAGCCGTCGCTCACTGCGTTCGCTATAATACACAAGGTGGTCAACGTCGATCACGGAAATACAGTATGCATGAACAAAAACAAAACAAAAATCTTCGTTCTAAGCCTCTCCATTCGGGGTGATAGCGGCGTGTCGTGTCAGTTATATCTGTCTGGCACATCGACATGTGTTTTGCATCGCTCCTACAAATTTTGTTAACTATTACAGTTTTTTGAAGCAAATTGTAAATGTTCCAGAAACCATTGGAGAAACACTGGCCCAGTTATGCTCCGCAGCAAATTGTTATATTAATAAATATTTTTTATCTAAAGATAAACTTAGACGGATGAATCTTTAAATTAATAAATATATTTACTATTCTTAAATCATTGTATTTTCTTTGCGGAGGCAGGCTTAATTTTTTGACTACGCTCAACTGACTCCTTATCAGAATCCAATATAGATTGGTTCCTGGTGAGACTTTCTTCTTTACATCGCATTGTGGGAAATTTCAAGTGAAAGTTAAAATGTTTCAAGTCAAAATATAACATTTAAGGTGAAGTAAAATAATAATTTATCTTGAATCTGAATCTGAATGCATATTGTTGGTGTTGGAGTGAAAGGGCCAACGATGCTGACGTTTCGCAAACAGATACAGAGGGCCAGGACCTGTCTAGCAATGACTAGTTTTCCCCCAATAGTTTCTGGAACATTTACGATTCGCTTAAAAAAAATGTAGTAAAGTTAACAAAATTCGGAGTGATGCAAAACCAGTGTCAATGTGTCAGATAGATATAATGGACACTGCACGCCGCTATCATCCCGAACGGAGAGGCTTGGAACTAAGATTTCTGCTTTGTTTTTGTTCATGCATACTGTATTTCCTTGATCGCCGTTGCCCACCTTGTGTATTACACTTCAAATGCCTGTGATCAAGTAGAAACCCGGGTCCAGGGAGAAACCCAGGCCTGGAGCCGGAAACTGGGCTAGATGAATAGCAAATAAACCTAAGCCCACATCCTAGTCCAGGGGCCAGACGCGGTTAAAACCCGGGTCCGGGACAAGAGCAGAGGACTTTTAACCGGTAAAAACATGGGGCTGGGGCTGGGAAAATACCTGGAGCCGGAATCAGAGCCGGGAAAGTGGCAGAAACAACATACAATGAAGAAACTTGTTTAGGCGAAGACAATGATTTTGAGACGACTTGTACGATTCTTGTCGGGAAAATCTTTGCCTCGCAAATCAAGCAGGTCTTGTCAAATGTACATATTGAACATATATGACCAGCATGTTCTGATTTGATAAACATATGGCAGCTGCCAGGACACTTGACAGAGTGGCTCTTGGCCTTCTTAGGAGATTTTTTCGAATCTGAATCGTAAACAGAAAAATAATTTTCATAGAGCAAGAGCTCACAATAAAACTGGCTAGTAAATTAAACTTTAAAATAAAAGGAGAACAGTAACAGTTCTCTAAATAAAGTTTATTTCTTGTTAACCATTTTCTTTTTAGAGAGTATGTTTTATTTCTCAGATATTGATCAGCAATCACACTATAACTTAGCACATGATCAATTGTAAGAGGCAATTATTGATTTTGCATTATAATCATGGAACATATAGGCTATTCTAGCCTTAAATATCACTCAAACGCGTTAGCACAAATACCGGTAATGCTAGTACCATGAAAACTAGTAATGACAATTATATCACTAATTATTAGCTCACTGGCCTCAAAGGCCAAGTGAGCTTATGCCGTGATGACTGTCCGTCAACTTTTTCTTTAGACGACTTCTCAAGAACCACTGGGCTGATTTCAATTATATTTGGCAGGAAGCATCCCTAAGGCATAGAGATTCAAGTTTGTTCAAACGAAGCCGATCGGCCAAAATCCAAGATGGCCGATCGCCAAAATAGCCAATTTTTAGAAACACTAAAAAATCTCCAAAACCTCTGGAGGAATTGATTCAAAACTCATAACACTTCATCTAGTGCAACGGTAGACCCAAGTTTGTTCAAGGCAATCTGATTGGATGATTTGCCTGGCAGCCATTTTGGATGACCTAGTTTTCACGAAAACGACTTCTCCCGAACCGCTGAAGGGATAGACCTGAGATTTGGTAAATATGCTTAGAGACAAAGGTCCATTCAAGTTTGTTCAAGGGAAGTTCGTACGTTAAAAAACATGGCCGCCATCAACCAATCAAAATTTAACGTTTGTTTGTCATATTGGCTTTTTAGCTCACCTGGCCTGAAAGGCCAAGTGAGCTTATGTCGTGGCGACCATCCATCGTGTGTCCGTCCGTCGTCCATCCGTCAACTTTTCCTTTAAAACGACTTCTCAAGAACCACTGGGCCGATTTCAATTATATTTGACAGGATGCATCCCTAGGGCATAGAGATTCAAGTTTGTTCAAACGAAGCCGATCGACCAAAATTCAAGATGGCCACCAGCCAAAATAGCCGATTTTTAGAAATACTTTTTAAAATCTCTGAAATCGCTGGAGGAATTGATTCAAAACTCATAACACATCATCTATTGCAACGGGAGACCCAAGTTTGTTCAAGGCAACCTGATTGGCCTATTTGCCTGGTGGCCATCTTGGATGACCTAGTTTTCGGGAAAATAACTTCTCCCGAACCGCTGAAGGGATAGGTCTGAAATTTGGTAAATATGCTTAGGGACCAAGGTCCATTCAAGTTTGTTCAAGGGAAGTTCGTACGTTAAAAAACATGGCCGCCATCAACCAATCAAAATTTAGCGTTTGTTGGTCATATTGGCTTTTGTGTATTTGATCTATTTTGATGGCGAAAATTGCTTTATATATGCTTATCAGTGTGGCGAGTTCAAATATGCCACTTTCGAGACTATCGGATAAACGGTTTGGCTGCCATCTTGGTTTGTTTTCCCCCCATAGTAAAGCAATGGGCCGATAGTAAAGCAATGGGGAATTCTTTAAACGACTTCTCAAGAACCACTGGGCCAATTTCAATTATATTTTGGAGGAAGCATTCATAGGGCATAGAGATCTAAGTTTGTTCAAACGAAGCGGATCGGTGAAAATCCAAGATGGCCGTCGGCCAAAATGGCTGATTTTTGGAAACACTTAAAAATCTCCGAAACCGCTGGAGGAATTGATTCAAACCTCATAACACATCTGTGGCAGCGGTAGACCCAAGTTTGTTCAAGGAAACCTGATTGGCCGATTTGCTTGGCGGCCATCTTGGATGACCTAGTTTTCGCGAAAACGACTTCTCCCGAACCGCTGAAGGGATAGATCTGAAATTCTGTAAATATGCTTAGGGACCAAGCGCCTTTCAAGTTTGTTCAAGGGAAGTTTGTTCGTTAAAAAACATGTCCACCCTCAACCAATCAAAATTCAGCGTTTCTAGGTCATTTTGGCTTTTTTGTATTTGATGTATTTTGAGCTCGAAAATTGCTTTATATATGCTTATCAGTGTGGCGAGTCCGGCGGCCATCTTGGATTTAGGCCGGTTTTAGGAAACGTCTTTAAAAATCTCCGAAACGGCTTGGGGGATTGATGCAAACCTCATGAAATATGATTTATGGCAAGGGAACTTGACTGGTCAAATGGTTCGGCGGCCATCTTGGTTGACCTAGTTGTAGTGAAAATGACGTATTCTCCAGAAGCGCTGAAGAGATCGGGCCGAAATTTGGCAGATATGATTAGGGCCTAAGGGCTATTAAAGTTTGTTCAGGAGAAGTTGATCCGTCAAAAAACATATCTGCTGTGGGCCAATCAAAATATATAGCATGTTTGGTGGCCATATTGGATTTTTTTATTTGATGGATTTTGAGGCCGAAATTGTTTTTATGTGTCTTTGGGTATTCTGATCTCAAATTTGCAATTTTCGAAACTGTCAGATAAATGGTTTGCTGGCCATCTTTTTGATAAAGAGCATTCTAGTTGAAATGCCTATTTATATGCTTATCAGTGTGGCGAGTTCAAGTATGCCACTTTCGAGACTGTCGGATAAACGGTTTGGCTGCCATCTTTGTTTGTTTTCCTGCCATCGGCTCCTATGGTAAAGCAAGGGGCCCATAGTAAAACAATGAGGAATTCTTTAAACGACTTCTTCTCAAGAACCACTGGACCAATTTAAATTATATTTTGGAGGAAGCATTCATAGGGCATAGAGATCTAAGTTTGTTCAAACGAAGCGGATCGGTCAAAATCCAAGATGGCCGCCAGCCAAAATGGCCGGTTTTTAGACACTAAAAATTTTCTAATCCGAAACCGCAAGAGGAATTGATTCAATACTCATAACACATCATCTGTGGCAACGTTAGACCCAAGTTTATTCAAGGCAACCTGATTGGCTGATTTGCTTGGCGACCATCTTGGATGACGTAGTCTTCGTGAAAACGACTTCTCCTGAACCGCTGAATGGATAGCGCTGAAATTTGGTAAATATGCTTATGGACGTTAAAAAACATGGCCGGCATCAACCAATCAAAATTTAGCTTTTTGTCATATTGGCTTTTTGTATTTGATGTATTTTGATAGCGAAAATTGCTGTATATATGCTTATCAGGGTGGCGAGTTCAAATATGCCACTTTCGAGATTGTTGGATAAACGGTTTGACTGCCATCTTGGTTTGCTTTCCTGCCATAGGCTCCCATAGTAAAGCAATGGGCCCATAGTAAAGCAATGGGGAATTCTTTAAACGACTTCTCAAGAACCACTGGGCTGATTTCTATTATATTTGGCAGAATGCAGCCTTAGAGCATAGAGGTCTAAGTTTGTTCAAACGAAGCTGATCGGCCAAAATCCAAGATGGCTAAACCAGCCAATTTTTAGAAATGTCTTTAAAAATCTCCGAAACGGCTTGTGGGGGTTGATTCAAAACTCATGAACATCATCTAATGCAGGAGGGGAACCAATTTGTTCAAGAGAACCTGATTGGTCCATTGGCTTGGCGGCCATCTTGGATGGCCTAGTTTTCGCGAAAACAACTTCGTATCCAGAATCGTTGAACGGATTGGGCCGACATTTGGGAAATATGATAAGGGACTAAGGGGCGGTAAGTTTTGTTCAAAAGTAGTAGATACATAAAGAAACATGGCTTCTGTTTTCTTGTTATAATTCTGCTCAACTCTATAGGGCCCCTTGGGCCTCTTGTTAATAAATCAACCGTCAAACCACTCATCTCTGAAGGTCTCCTTGGTTTTTAGCTCACCTGGCCTGAAAGGCCAAGTGAGCTTATGCCGTGGCGACCGTCCGTCATGTGTCTGTCGTCCATCCATCAACTTTTCCTTTAAATGACTTCTTCTCAAGAACCACTGAGCCGATTTCAATTATATTTGCCAGGAAGCATCGTTATGGCATAGGGATCCAACTTTGTTCAAATATAGCCGATCGGCCAATTTGGCCAGTGGCCATCTTGGATTTTGGCCGATTTTAGGAAATGTCTTTAAAAATCTTCTCCGAAACTGCTTGGGGGATTGATGCAAACGTCATGAAATATGATCTAGAGTTAAGAGCTGAACCAAGTTTGTTCAAGGGGACTTGATTGGTCAAATGCTTCGGCGTCCCTCTTGGTTGACCTAGTTTTAGCGGAAACGACTTCTCCAGAACCACTGAAGGGATCGTGTCGAAATTTGGGAGATATGATTAGGGACTAATGACCATTAAACTTTGTTCAAGGGAAGTCGATCCGTCAAAAAACATGGCCACGGTGGGCCAATCAAATCATATCGTATTTGGCGGCCATATTGGACTTTTTTATTTGATTGGTTTTGAGGCGGAAATTGGTTTTATATGTTTTTGGGTATTCTTAGCTCAAATTTGCAATTTTTGAAACTGTCGGATAAACGGTTTGGTGGCCATCTTGGATTATTTTCCCGCCAAAGGCACCCATACTAAAGCAATGGGAAATTTTATAAATGTCTTTTTCTCGAGAACTAGTTGGCTGATTTTAATTATATTTGGCAGCAAACATCCTTATGGCATAGGGATCCAAGTTTGTTGAAATGAACCCGATCGGCCAATTTGGCAGGCGGCCATCTTGGATTTTGGCCGATTTTAGGAAACGTCTCCGAAACCGCTTGGGGGATATTGTCAAAACTCATGAAACATCATCTAGGGCAAGAGACAAACCAAGTTTGTTCAACAGGACTTGATTGACCAAATGGTTCGGCGGCCATCTTGGATGACTTAGTTTTCCCAAAAACGACTTCTCGAGAACTGCTAAAGGGATCAGGCCCAAATTTGGGAGATATGATTAGGGACTAAGGGCCATTAAAGTTTGTGCAAGGGAAGTTGATCCGTCAAAAAGCATGGATGGATTTTGAGGCCGAAATTGGTTTTATGTAGGTTTTTGGCTATTCTGAACTCAAATTTGCCATTTTCAAAACTGTATGATAAACGGTTTGGTGGCCATCTTGGATCATTTTCTCACCATAAGCTCCCATACTAAAGCGATGGAAAATTTAAAATGTCTTCTCGACAACTACTGGGCCAACTACAATTATATTTGGCATGAAGCATCCTTACGGCATAGGGCTCCAAGTGTGTTCAAATGAACCCGATCAGCCAATTTGGCTGCTGGCCATCTTGGATTTTGGCCGATTTTTAGAAATGTTTTTAAAAATCTTTTCCGAAACCGTTTGAGGGATCGATTCAGAACTCATGAAATATCATCTAGGGGCATGAGCTGAACCAAGTTTGTTCAAGAGAACCTGATTGGCCAAATAGTTCAGTGGCCATCTTGGATGACCTAGTCTTCTGGAGAACTACTAGGCCGATTTCAATTATATTTAGCAGGAAGCATCCTTAGGGCATACAGCTATAAGTTTGTTCAAATGAAGACGATCAGCTAATTTGGCTGGTGGCCATCTTGGATTTCGGCCGATTTTAGGAAATGGCTTTAAAAATCTCCGAAATCGCTTGGGGAATCGATTCAAAACTTGTGAAACCTCATCTAGGGAAAGACGTACGCCAAGTTTGCTCAAGACGACTTGATTGACAGAATGGTTCAGCGGCCATCTTGGATAACCTAGTTTTCCCGAAAACCACTTCTCCAGAACGGCTAAAGGGATCAGGCCGAAATTTAGGAGATATGATCAGGGACTAAGGGCCATTAAAGTTTGTTCAAGGGAAGTTGCGTCATCTAAAAACATGGCCGCCGTGGGCCAATCAAAATGTAGCCTGTTTGGCGGCCATATTGGATTTTTTTATTTGATGGATTTTGAGGCCAAAATTTGTTCTGTATATGTCTTGGTATATTTTGAGCTCAAATTTGCAATTTTCGAAATTGTCGGATAAACAGTTTGATGACCATCTTGGATAATTTTCTTGTCAAAAGCTACCATGGTAAAGCAATGGGGAATTCTTTAAACGACTTCTCGAGAACAATATATATCGGATTAATACGCCAGCAATATATATCGATCTAATCAACGTCGCGTTCAGCAATATATATCGATCTAATCAACGTCGCGTTCAGCAATATATATCGATGTAATCAACGTCACGTTCTGCTAAATGATCCCGTTTCCAAAGACAGCGTTAAGATGAAACATTTAAACAGATGACTATTGCGACAACCATGACTGTTGTTATGGTGGAAAATTACTACAGTCATTACTACGACAACAGCTGTAGCAACAACAGTAAGAACTTGTACAAAATGTAATAATGGACAATTTTGACACCAAACACTATAAAAGCTTCATACACTAATTTGCCGATTTCAATTATGTTTGGCAGGAAGCATCCTTTAGGGCATAGGGATCAAAGTTTGTTCAAATGAACCCAATCGGCCAATTTGCCCGGTGGCCATTTTGGATTTTGGCCGATTTTAGGAAATGTCTAAAAATCTTCTCCGAAACCGCTTGGAAAATCTTCATCTAGGCCTAGAGGTAAGCCAAGTTTGTTCAAGATTGACCAAATGGTTCGGCGACCATCTTGGATGACCTAGTTTTCCCGAAAACAACTCCAGAACCGCTGAAGGGATCAGGCCAAAATTTGGGCCATTAATGAGCGCCGTGGGCCAATCAAAATGTAGTGTGTTTGGCGGCCATATTGCACTTGCAAAAATGTCCACAAATTCATTTAAAAGACTGCTAAACCACCCACCAACAATTTTGGCAAAAGTTGATGGTGCTCTAGGTGAGCGACACAGGCCCCTTGGGCCTGTTGTTGGGTAGGTAATTGTATAGATCTATTGAACTCCATGCAGATCTATAGATGGTGATTTACTGTCAAATATCCAGTCATAAAATTATAATGGTATTTCATTGGATGTTCGGTTTTGTCTAATGTACAGTTAGAAAACTATGTTCCTTATGCATAGGTTTGCAACTTATGCATATGTCACTAGATGATATTTACTAATGCTTGTCAGTGTTTTCTTAAGCATGATAAACAACCATGAGGTTAAATATATAAACTTGCCATCTGATGTCTGAGTATTTCCCAGTATTTCCCACTGCTGTGGGAAATACTAGTATTTCCCGGGAAATTGCCAATCCTGACATGCATCGCGTGAGTTAGCGACAAGAGTTACTGAGTTGTTCACGAATTCAGTGTTCAGTATAATGAGTTCCCAGTTCCTGATTCTTGCTATTACACAAAGCGATGAACAAAATTGATCTGAATTTCTGATGAAAATTACTGAGTTCCTAATGGTTCCTGATATTAACTACTTTAGAATAGCCTTCAACTAGGAACCGATTGATGAAAATTGTCGATAACTATCCGGATGAATGCAATTGGTGGCAATTCATACACAATACCTGGAAAATGTTAGAAACTCGTGATGCACTATAGTGTTACCGATTTTCATGCCAAAGTTTCTGTGTGTCGCCTGTGATGCACGGGATCCAACTTTATGCATCCCAGGGCAGATTTTATGCATCTATATGCGCAAAAGGACGCAAATGAGAAACACTGATAGAGCGCATATGTCATTGCCTCGCAACGAGTGCGTGTGGGGTAATTGTAGTTTGTAATTTGCTGTGATTTAATTACATTTTTCAAGTAAATTTTGATTGCAATTTCAATTGAGTAGCTAAAAGTATTTGTATTGTAATCAATTACATGTAAAAATTGCATGTCTGATTGATGCTGGCACTATAAATTAATATCCCTTCGTAATTCTTCACAGCAACCCCAAAGCATTCGGTAGGTACACAATGTATTTAGCAAATCATATCATATTAATAAGTTTAATTTTTTTACCTTAATTTTACATACAGTACAGGAAGTTATTGCTGCTGCCTTACTCTCAAATTAGTTTCAAAATATTAAACAGAAATATTTGTTGAAGACGTACATGTGATTTTTTGTATTTGGTCTTTGGGGTCAATGACTTATTAACATTAATTTGAGGCAGCAACGGCTTCCGGTCATATTAATTTCTAAATATTCAACAGGTTTTCCGTATGGCAGCCTTGAAGATGAGATATGGGGAATTCATCAGTAAAAGGGTTACGCTTCAATTAAATATATATACAAACCTAACTTGCTATGTTTTACTCCAGACTTTGCCAGGAGAATTTATGGTCTGGGCATTATACTGCGCTGCAATTGGCATCATCTTCCTGTTCTTAAAGCTGATCAATTTTATCCTGCACCATATGTTTGACACTGGCGAGCTTATCCAAGAACCAGTAGATGAGAGATCCGACAAAGCAGACAGCAGTGAGAGTGATGAACATGCTAACAAAGGATCAGATACCAGGTTAGGAAACTTGTGATAATTGTGATGAGACTAAGTCATCATTTAACTGTCTGGCTGCTCAATTTCTGAAGACTACATTTTCCATGGGGGTTTAACTCTGGATATTCTGAATATTTTGAAAACAATTTGACTGAAAGTTTTTGGTGGTTCTCCAGTCGGCCATCTGGTCAATCGTTGGAAATTTGGGAAATCCCCTTTCATCCTCATTGCTTCCCTCTACCCAGTAGTACAAAAACCTTGGTAGCCAATAGTCAATACTAGTCCTCTGCGATAGACTGACATCGTGTCCAGGGGAGTACAAATTCTCTCAGCCGCTATAGTGTCACAGAAAACCAGTCATAAACACTGGCCCATATGCACATAGGGAGTATAATGTGTGCAGATGCTGATACTACTAAGATAACCATTGATTACTTGTTTCTTGTCACCACCAAAGTTGGAAACCAATGCTGGTAGGACATATAAAAGGAAAACCCAACACTAGTGATGAGAAAAACACACATTTCAGAATAGCTGAAGATACTGATCAATAGACCAATTACTAAATCAATGGAGAATCTCATGGATGCATGTTTACAGCTAAATCAATGATCTACTTCAGACCTCGAAATTTGGCATAACCAAACCAATAGTTCCCGTGTAGTTTACGCAAAATCACAAAGTGCAGAGCAAAAATTAGGTTAGTGAAAGAAATACCCATAACCTATTATTAGGTTATGCAAATTTTCGAAATTTCATGTCCTACTACTTTTATTATTATGCCATTGTGGCTGCATCTTTGTTTTTAGCCATCGTCGGAGGAGGGAATGTTTATGATAATTGCTGGGGTGTTTTTAGCCATCATCGGAGGAGGGAATGTTTATGATAATTGCTGGGGTGTTTTTTTGCAGTGTGTTCCAATTTTGCAGATCTGAAACCAATGAGCGCTGGTGACAGGAAATAAGGAATCATGTATTGATGGCCTAATGGTTTAAAAGATAATATAAGTGACTCGCTATATGATTATTGAAGAGCTCCTATATGGCGGTTTTCTAAAAACCTGTCATGCTTGACCACCTGTCATGGGGAACCACCACAGAAATGTTACACTAAATGTTTTATTCTGCAAATATTTGCTTTTCAGACCAGTGACAGTGGCTACCTCTGATTGTATTGAGATGTCTGTCATTAAGCACTCTGACGAGTCCAGCCTGACACCCCCTGTACAGTGTAGTTCTCGGACATCTCTCACAGAAATAGACCATTCCAACAAGCCTGAACACCACACAGACATTGATAAGGATAAAACAGACAAAGTCGTTGCACATGGTGATTTAGGTAGAATGTAGCCCTTTATTTCTAGATTTGTTGATATATGTAGCTATTTCACCATGACTGAGCAGATATGGTACTTTAGCAGAACCACTGGCGCTGCTAGTGGCTATTGTTATACAACTTTGGCCTTAAGTTGACTGGTTTCGAATATTCACTTAAAGCCCAGCACATATTTGTACCTAAGATGAAAAATTGCACAATGACTCAATTGTGGTTCCAGTAGCTATGCCGATGCTTTGCTGATGCACAAAATTGGGTTAATTGTTGATTTGTGTTTGTTTGTTTTATAGATTATCAAAATTTGGACACCGTATAATGCTGTAAAACATAGTCTTAACCCTTTAATGACTAAATTTGTTAAAAAGGTTAGCTTGAATGGATTCATTTCAAATTTGGAATGTGAACTCCTTATGATAAGACGTCGGTGGAGATTACATATCGGCGAAATGTGTCCAGACACACCGAAGTTATCCCCCTTGATTTCTAGAAAAATCGTAAAATATGTAGTTTCCGCTCGATAACTTCAGTTAGCGTTAATGGATTCATTTCAAATTTGGAATGTGAACTCCTTATGACAAGACGTCGATAGGGATTGCCTATCAGTAAAATGTGTCCAGATCCATCAGCGTTACTCCCTTGATTACTTGAAAAATCGTAAAATATTTTGTTCCCTTTCGATAACTTCAGTTAAGACTGCTGGGATTCATTTCAAATTTGGAATGTCACCTCTTTATGAAAAGACCTTCAGCATGTTCACTGTTTAATCTTATTATTTTTACTCAAGATCTTTCTCTTTATTAGTCTGCGTGTACGAAGTGTTCTAACATCGGTTCTTTATTATTCTTATTCTTATTCTTCTTCCTCGTCGCGTTATTTGCCACCTAACTCCTCCTACAGTTTTCATCCGATCAGGTTCAAATTTTGGGGCACTCATAGTACTCCTCATGGTCTATGCTGCTATTACTTTTCTTTTGGATCGAAATTATATTTCCCGAGGTATCCGCATTTCCGTGGGCAAAAAGTCCCATAGGAAATGTATGGGAGCAATATTTGGACAGTGACTGCTCCTAGAGTTTTTTTATTGATCATCTTGAAACTAGAGAGACGTCTACCATGTGATCACTCCCATCTTGAACCGAAATATTTTTTGTTTCCGACGCCTGGTTTTTGAGAAAATCGGGCATAAGCACAATTTTTTTGGAATCAAGATAATTCATATTTCTAGGGCCGTCAGATTGTTGAAATTTAGCATAGCGGTAGATACATCATACTCCTATGGATTAAGCCAATAAAATCATTAGCAAACCTAGAGGCCTTTCGGAAATTCGCATTTCCGTGGCCGACATGTCCCATAGGAGATGTATGGGAGCAATATTCAGTCAGTGACTGCTCCTAGATTTTTCGTCGATTGTCTTGAAACTTTACAGACTTCTGGAATCTTATCTCCGGAATCGCCTGGAAAAAATGTCTTGGGTACGGTGACCCGTTTTTGAGAAAATGCTGCATACGTAAAATTTGTTGGTCTCAATTGCCGATAGATGACGGAATTATGGTTGAATCATTTCACAGTTTCATGCAGCTAAACCGGAGTGAAATTGCTTCTCAGATGCCATTTACAGAACTCCGATAGCATTATCGGATCATTAGATATTCTGATTTATGTATCGTAAACAAAGATTTCCATAGGGAATGTATGGGAAATTGATTTGATGATAAATAACCCAGTTTTGGAACTAGCACCTCTAAACTTGGTACACTTCTAGAGCATATATAGACCCCCTTAGAGAAATTAGATCTGCTGTATGGGTTCTGAGAAATCACCCTTTCTTGCCCAAAATGTCCCATAGGAAATGTATGGGAATGATATTCGGACAGCAACTGCTGCTAGCTTTTTTTCTCAATTCTCTTGAAACTACAGAGACCTCTACCATGTGTTGACCAGCATCTTTACCCAAAAAAATTTGTGGTCCGACGCCCACCTTTTGAGAAAATCGGGCATAAGCACAATTTTTTATAATCAAAATCATTCATAGTTCTTGGGCTGTCAGATTGATTAAATTTGGCTTATACGTAGATGGATCATACTACTATGGATTAACAAAATAAAATCGTAAGCGAATATATAAACCTTTCGTAAATCCACATTTCCGTGGCCTACACGTCCCATAGGAAATGTATGGGAGCAATATTCGGATAGTGACTTCTCCTAGAGTTTTTCCTTGATCCTTTACAGACTTCTAGCATGTATTGAGCTGCCTCTTGACCCAAAATATTTTTTGTGTCTGATGACCGTTTTTGAGAAAATCTGGCATAAGCACAATGTTTTTTTGCATCATTTGCCGATAAATAATGGAATTATGGTCGAATCATTTCCCCCCCGATCCGAGGTGAAATTGCCTCTCAGACGTCATTTACAGAACTCTGATATCGTGAGGGGTTCATGAGATATCCTGATATTTGTAACATAGACAACTATTTCCATACGCAATGTATTGGATATTGATTTGATGATAAATGACCCAGTTTTTTAACTATCACCTCTAAACTTGATGCACTCTTAGTACGCTTCATGGCGTGTAGAAACCAACTATAGAAATTGGATCTGGTGTATGGTTTCCGAGAAATCCCATTTTCCTTGACCAAAAAGACCCATATGAAACGTATGGGAGTGGTATTCGGACTGCAACTACTAGTTTCTGGCAGATCATGAATTGAACAGCCTTATACCATCTGCTAGCCTGCGATCTTCAGATTCTGCACGCAAACTTGACCCCCCGATCGCCGTCGACGGGGTCACTAGTAATTGGCGGCGTCCATGTGTGTGTCCGTCCGTCACACGTTAGGTTTCCACTCGATAAGTTTAGTTAGCCTGCATGGATTTATTTCAAACTTGGTATAGTGATTCCGTATGACGAGGCCTCGGTGGGGATTGCGTTTCAGTGCTGCGCGTCCAGATGTGATGGAGTTATCCCCCTTGAATGACAGAATTCACGGAAATTTGGTTTCCATTCAATACCTTTAGCTAGCCTGCATGGATTTATTTCAAATTTTGTGTAGTGATTCCTTATGACGAGGCCTCGGTGGGGATTGCGTTTCAGCGACGCGCATCCAGATGTGATGGAGTTATCCCCCTTGAATGACATAGAATTCAAGGAAAATTTGGTTTCCGTTCAATACCTTTAGCTAGCCTGCATGGATTTATTTCAAATTTGGTATAGTGATTACGTATGACGAGGCTTCGGTGGCGATTGCGTTTCAGCAACGCGCATCCAGATGTAATGGAGTTATCCCCCTTGAATGACAGAATTCAAGGAAGATTTGGTTCCCATTCAATAACTTTACATAGTCTGCATGGATTAATTTCAAATTTGGTGTAGTGATTCCTTATGAGGAGGCCTCGGTGGGGATTGCGTTTCAGAGACGCGCATCCAGATGTGATGGAGTTATCCCCCTTTAATGACATAGAATTCAAGGAAAATTTGGTTTCCGTTCAATACCTTTAGCTAGCCTGCATGGATTTATTTCCAATTTGGTATAGTGATTACGTATGACGAGGCTTCAGTGGCGATTGCGTTTCAGCAACGCGCATCCAGATGTAATGGAGTTATCCCCCTTGAATGACAGAATTCAAGGAAGATTTGGTTCCCATTCAATAACTTTACATAGTCTGCATGGATTAATTTCAAATTTGGTGTAGTGATTCCTTATGAGGAGGCCTCGGTGGGGATTGCGTTTCAGAGACGCGCGTCCAGATGTGATGGAGTTATCCCCCTTTAATGACATAGAATTCAAGGAAAATTTGGTTTCCGTTCAATACCTTTAGCTAGCCTGCATGGATTTATTTCAAATTTGCTATAGTGATTCCTTATGATGAGGCCTCGGTGGGGATTGCGTTTCAGCGACGTGCATCCAGATGTGATGGAGTTATCCCCCTTGAATGACATAGAATTCACGGAAAATTTGGCTTCCGTTCAATACCTTTAGCTAGTCTGCATGGATTTATTTCAGATTTGGCATACTCATTCCTTGTCGCTAGTCCTCGGTGGGGATTGCATTTCAGAGACATGCGTCTAGGCGCAACAGAGTTGTCCCCCTTAAATAATGACCAAATTTGTCAGAAAAACTTGATTTCCACTTGATTAAAAACCTTTACATATGTTGTATGTGATACTGCTTTTCGTTAGCATGATGATTTTTTTCCGGCTGTCTGCTTCAATTGCTTCTTGTACTGCTTTTGTAGATGGCACCCCAGACCTGCCTCCCAGAGCATAGCTCGACAAATAAGATTTTATTCATATTTACATTCACAGTGTACAATGTTTTTAAACATCTATATACAAAAGCCATGGGGTGGATTTCATAAAGATATCTGAGCTTAGATATCTGCTTAGGTGATATTTGCTTAAGGAAACTTCTCACTGAAGAAATATTCTAACTATATAGTTAACAGATTTCATAAAGGATTTTTGCTTATGCTCAACATGCGCTATTCGTTTAGTAGATGTTAACATTGTGTTCTACAATGGATTGTGATTGCACTGCCTCATCTCATTATGTATGTAGTGTTGTAGCGACTATAGATTCACATGCATATACACACACACGCAATTTGGTAACGGCAGGAATCTCAAAAATTTGTTTTACTAACAACACCCGTCAGGGGACGTGATCAGTACTGATCTTGTTATTCTTATTCTTCTCCCAAAAGTTTAGGAGCTATCTCCTACAGGTTTCATCCGATCAGCTCCAACCTTGGTCAACTTCAAGGGCCCATGCCACAATCGATGGCTATTACTTTTATTTTGGATCCTCCCAACAGTTTTCGAGCTACCCGCCTTTGAGTGGGCAAAAAGTCCCATAGGAAATGTATGGGGATTTCAAAATTGATCCTTGAAGTAATACTACAGCTAGAGTGTTCAACGGATCACTACCATACTTGCTGAGGATGTTACCACTGCCCATTTGTTTTTTTTCAAAATGGCCGCCAGACCTTTGACTCCACAATGCATCGAAAAAAATCCCATAGGAAATGTATGGGGATTTCAAATGGATGTTTGAAATGCTACTACACCTAGAGTTTTGATCGGATCACTCCCATCCTTGGGTAGGCTGTTGCCACTGATGATTACCAGTTTTCGGGGTTTTTTAAGAAATGAACTCGGGATGAAAAATAAAAACTAAAATTTTTTTGGGAAAAATGATGACCAGGCGCACCTTTTGGGATTAAAATTTAAAGAAAATTTTTTTTGTAGCAGAAATGAACTCGTAATGAAAGAAAATTGTTTGGAAACTTCTTTTTTTCAAAATGCCCGCCAAAATGAGTTTTGCTCCGATCGACTTGAAAATTTAAAGTTGATCCGCCCAACAGTTTTCGAGAAAATCAGCTTTTGTTTGCCACATATCCCATAATAAACCTATGGGAACAATATTGGAATAGTGTTTTCTCCTATAGTTTTCTTCCGATTCTCTTCAAACCTGGCCAGATTCTATAACATTGAGAGATCTAAAAAGGTTCCAATGAAAATTTTAATATCTCCTTTGGGGTCAACATCATTCATGGGTAAAGCTTCCCAGTTTTCATGTTTGGCATAAGTTACCTACCCTTCATCATCTTCAACAGGTAAAGGGAGGTAATTCATGCCAAAAACAAAAAATTAGTGGGTTTTTTCACGAATTGCCTCCCTTTACCTTTAATTCATTAATCTCTCCTTTATTCGACATTTAATGGCATTTTCCGTAATTTAGGTAAAAAAATTTTACTACAGCAAATCAGGACACATTATTTTATACTTTAGGGTCAAGGCTATCGGTTTTCAAGAAATCAGCTTTTCCATACCCTGTGTAAAAGTATGGGAATTTCAACTATGGATCTTTGAACTCCGACAACACCTTAGCCTTTTTATCAGATCACCATCAGACATGTTCAATGATCATATGAGAAGAGGGCGTATAATACTCCTTAATACCAAGTCATCGCAAATTTACAGTTACTTCAGTAAATGTGGTCTAGTTTATTATGTGTATTGTCTTCTGAGAACGAGAAGATTGGTCCATTTTACTGCCTTTTCAAACATACATGTACACGTTTAATATATGTTAGTAACATGCAGTGATGAAGATTAGCAGGGATCAAACGCCCAAGGCTACTAGATTTTAGGTTGGCTACCAAAATTTCAAACTCACTAGCCCAGGTGGCTCCCTAAATCTTTTCACCCATATTTTAAGATTAAGAACAGAAAATAATTTTATCTTTCTGATGAATCTATTGTAGGTTAAGCCAATATTATTAAGCTTGAAAGCATCATATTTAGCACATTCTACATCAGTAAATCATTTATTATTATATCCTATGTTCCTAAATGCAGGATCCTGTGCACCGATGCATCATAATTATAAAATTGACCCCTTGTAAAATTGTCTGGGTCTCCGTAAGTTTTTCTTTTAGGGGCCCAGGTGTTGCATGGTTAAAAAGCTAAAGCTTTGTCAATGACATGGCCAACCTGGTGAAATGTGCTTATAAATTAATTATTTGAATTTCTAGGTTTCCACAATTCATAACGCTGAATTCACAGTGCATTCCTTTGTGTCAATCAATGTATATTAAAAGTTAGTTATCTATTTAGGTGGCGCCTTAAATCTATAGTTGCCCACTTAATGGCTATTTTTCTAGAGTTGAACTTAATTACGATTTTTATAGCGGTTAGCCTAATGGTAGTTTTTTTACCATGTGCCCTTTAAAGGGAGCAGGGCAAAATGTATATATCCATGATCAATTTGTTTACTCGCCTTTACCTGTTAAAATATGTTAAGTTGATGTATTTAAAATTATTGTTACAATGTAGGGCCTAGTGTTGAAGGTTAACTGGCGATATAGCACTGGTCCACTTAATGGCTATTTCTTAGTGAGGTCCACAATTTAAATGTCCTGAGACCATTGACAGTGAATTCCAGGTCTATGACATTTATTATTACATGATAACAGTTTAATCTATTTAAGGGTGATCAGAACAATGTCACTGACATGGCCTCTGCGGTCTAACAAGTACACTCATATCAGCCAAAAACGGACTCTGCAGACAAAGAGAAGACTAATTTTGAAAGTTTACCACTGAAATGACTGGCTCGGTTAAGCGAGCCAGTCATTCCAGTGGTCAATTTTCAAAAATAGTCTTCTCTTGGTCTGCAAATGGATATTTTCTATGAAAAAATACAAACTTTCTTGAACAAATTTGAGGTTTACGGTGTATGGGTTCATTATCACGATCATTTGGGAAGGGAGGACTAGGTAACCGCAGGACAGATACACCAGTTTCTGCTAAAATACTTCAGTGGTACAGTGTTTTATGTGTACATGTAGGGAGGTTGATTTCTAAGGAATCTGCACATTTTGCCTTATGTTGAGCAATTTACAAAATATCTGATTATAATGTTTTTATCATTGTCTAACGACACCTGATATCTGCATTGTGAAGTGAAGATTACACTGTGTCACACCACAGGTTGTAAAGCCAGGCAAAACCCACAACAGATCAACCTGAATGCTACACTTGACATTTAAATACCCTTTGTGAAAATGTCCCCAGATTTATACCTTTTACACTTTTCCCCCAAGAAGATGAGGCATTTGCCTCTGTTTATGTATCTATTATGTTGATCTACAATTATGGTGCATGCGTTGTTGATTTATCTGTTAAAGCACTGTATTTCAGGTGATAAAATTGATACATTGACGATTACAGATGAAACCTGCCGAGAACTGAGATTAAGTGAAATAATGGAAGGTAATAATAAACTAAGACACATTTACTGAGCTAACTGTACATCTGCCTACTCTGTAGTAAGGTGAAGGCTAGGAATTGTGACCCTCTTGCCTAGAGAGCAACAGCTCCCAATCAAATTAGTTTCAAAATATTCAACATGTGTATAGTTACCTTGAAATTGAGGTTCTGGGAAGTGTTAAAGTCGATTCACATGTGCATACATTGCAAAGTGTGTTTGGCCAAAGCCAGAAATATGCAGGATATAGTTAGAAATGTGCAGGATATAGTTAGAAATGGGCAGGATATAGTTAGAAATGGGCAGGATATAGCCAGAAATGGACAGGATATAGCCAGAAAAGGGCAGGATATAGCTAGAAATGGGCAGGATATAGCGAGAAATTTGCAGGATATAGTTAGAAATGAGCAGGATATAGTTAGAAATGGGCAGGATATAGCTAGAAATGGGAAGGATATAGCAAGAAATTTGCAGGATATAGTTAGAAATGGGCAGGATATAGCTAGAAATTGGCAGAAACTAGTTAGAAATGGGAATGGTATAGTTTAGAAATGGGCAGGATATAGCCAGAAATTTGCCGGATATAGTTAGAAATGTGCAGGATACAGCTAGAAATTGGAGGGATATAGCTAGAAACGGACGGCATATAGCTAGAAATGGGCGGGATATAGTTACAAATGGGTGGGATATAGTTACAAATGGGTGGGATATAGTTACAAATGTGCAGGATATCACTAGAAATGGGTGGGGGATCGCTAGAAATTGGCGGGATATATTTACAAATGGGTGGCATATAGTTAGAAATGGGTGGGGTATCACTAGAAATGGGCGGCGTATCACCAGAAATGGGCGGGATATAAGTAGAAATCAGCGGAATATAACTAGAAATGGGCGGAATATAACTAGAAATGGGCGGAATATAACTAGAAATGGGCGGGATATAACTAGAAATGGGCGGGATATAACTAGAAATGGGCGGAATATAACTAGAAATGGGCGGAATATAACTAGAAATGGGCGGGATATAACTAGAAATGGGCGGGATATAGCTAGAAATGGGCGGGATATAGCTAGAAATGGGCGGGATATAGCTAGAAATGGGGGGCATATAACTAGAAATGGGCGGCATATAACTAGAAATGGGCGGGATATAACTAGAAATGGGCGGGATATAACTAGAAATGGGCGGGATATGACTAGAAATGGGCGGGATATGACTAGAAATGGGCGGGATATGACTAGAAATGGGCGGGATATGACTAGAAATGGGCGGGATATGACTAGAAATGGGCGGGATATGACTAGAAATGGGCGGGATATGACTAGAAATGGGCGGGATATGACTAGAAATGGGCGGGATATGACTAGAAATGGAACCCACTATTTTAGCAATACAGTAAATCAGAAATGTAACAAAAGTTTGCATCTAGATCACCACTATTTTTCACGTACAGTACAGCTAAAAACAACTTAATTGCTTCTAGATCAAAATAAAAAGTACAGTACTGTTGAATATTTTGAACATAATGGAGGAATCTGGTTTGTCAGTCAGTTATATGAAGTCATAATCAATGAATTGCGTGATTTAGTCTGTCTTAAACAATTAATAACTATGGTCTGTCAAGTTGTATGAATTGTATGTCTGCTATTTAATAAACATGCTGTTGAATATTTTGAAACTAATTTGACTAGGCACTGTTGCTGGAATTGGCAGCAACAGCACCCAGTCAAATTAGTTTCAAAATACTCAACAGCTTACCTGTATAGTTTTCTGGAAATTGAGATTCAGAGAGTGCAGTATCGATCGATCCCAACACAGAAACAGCGTGGGTTGAGCTTAGCTAGAGATGGGCTCGGCATAGCTAAACTGGATTCCTCCATGCACATTTGTGTTTTTGCTTTGGAAACGTGTTAGCATAGTTATGAGCTGTATTGTAGGCATGCAACTTGTGTGGCTTTTTTGTACTTTAAACAAGTTTTTGTTTAAAACTATAGGTTTCTTATCTCAATTATTTGTTTGTGACATAATTTCCTTAGATTTTTTTTAGTTTGCTTTATATAGTTAGCAACATTAACCCGTTAACCGTCGAATTTATTCAAGAAATGTCGATTTTCTCATAGAAAATGTCTCCATTTGCAGACGAAGAGAAGACTATTTTTGAAGATTTATCACTGGAATGACTGGCTCAGTTATCGAGCTAGTCATTCCATTGGTAAATTTTCAAAAATAGTCTTCTTTTTGTCTGCAAATGGACATTTCTCATGACCACAGCAGAAGCCGTTTTTGGCTGATATGAGTGTTGAAGGGTTAATACACTAATACTCCAAACACTGATGATTATAATGATGTATCCTTGCAGATTATGATAGACGATTTCACCTTCGAAGCAGACAAAGAAGATCAAATAATACTGTTACGACAACTGTAGAAATAAATCCAAATAAGAGACGCAATCTAAATGATGATATCGGTGCAGCTTTGACAGAGGAAAGACTCGGGAAGGAAGACAGTGATTCTGATTGGTCTTCAACACATCGCATTCGTCCGCGCAGACATCGGAAAGCTATCCGAAGAGCAAGAAGTTCTCTCGAAACAAACACTGTTGCTAGGCTCATTGACCGACTTATCACAGCTGGCACAGGAAATAGTTCAGGAACTCATTCATTTCCTTCAAGATATAGACAGAGTTCCTTAGCACAGATTTTTAGTGAAACTGGTGGCATTGATTTTGGTGGTCGCGGTCGTTTCACTATGCGTAGTCATAGTGTGATTGATGATTGGACTGTCAGTGGTATGGGTAAGCTGCCTCAGAAAGACTCTGTTATAACAAGTGACTTAGTTTTAGCAGAAAAGAACTTACAGGGTGCTAGTGTAATGTCAGTGGATGAATCAAGTTGTGTGGGATTATCCTTTAGGGGGCGTACAAAGACACCGACTAGTCAATCTTTAGAAAAGCTTCGTCGACGGACGATAAGTACTTTAACCACACACGCTAGCAGTGTTCCAGAACAAATGTCATCACCTCACAATGTCGCAAAACTTCAACTTGATACTTCGAGAATTATGAAAGCTGCCTCACTACACATGCCACCTAGCCACTTAACTTCCTCAACACTGCCTTATAGTGTAAAGTCTATTTCTCCTAGTTCTAGTTTTAGCGATGTGTCTGATATAAGTTTGGGTGAAGTGTGGGTTCATAAGGACAAAGCTCAGAAAAGAAAGAGCAATAGAACTAAAAAGGATAAGGGTACAAAAACACAGAAAACTAGATCTATTCCTTCACAAGCCAATCAGACACCTACAAAACCAAAAGATATTCCAGCATTTATCCAATTCCCCAAAATCTCACGGATAGCAGATGAGACAAAAGCCTCGCCTACACAGTCCACTCAGAGCAGTCTGGTGGGACTCGATTGGTTGTTCAGCGCGGGAACGGATAGTGACTCCATTTCATCAGGTACGATTGTGTGTGCACGTGCATGCGAGTGTGTGTATGTGCGCATGCATATGTGTGTTTTAATTACTGTAGCTTAAATAAACAGCTTCTGGTCATTAATATGGTAAACCTTGCTAGAGAGACTAATTGAGTCACCATATCAACAGCTATATCTTAGTGCGTTACTTCACTTATTTGTATTAGCCCTTTAATACTCAAGCTGGCCAAAATGGCTTCTGCGGTGGTCATGAGAAATGTCCATTTGGAGACCAAGAAAAAATTATTTTTGAAAATTTACCACTGGAATGACTGGCTCGATAACCAAGCCAGCCATTCAGTGATAAATTATCTCAAAGAATCTTACTTTAGTCTACAAATTGGCATTTCTATGAGAAAGATGAATTTTAAAACCAAATTGAGGGTTAAAGGATTACAAGTAATAGACGACCGGCTTAGTGTAGCTCATTGGTTGTAGTCCATAAGGCATGTCAGGTGGTGAGATTAAAATGTGAATAGAAACCGTAGCATAAATAGCTCCCTGGCTACTGGATGCATGCTATTTTGTACAAAACATTGTCATATATCCATATACCGAACAGCTCATGAATAACTTAACATGGGTCCAAAACAAAAACAGAAATATGTTAGTAAGTTAGTACAATTTTGGACACGATGTAAGAAAGGTTCTGTTGAATTGAACATAATTGGATTGGAGAGATTACTGCCGTAATAGTAATAGTCTTATCTTGGCTTGCAAAAGCGCATTTCTCAAGCCCACTGCAGAGGCTGTTTGATGACTAAAGGATTAGTAAAGTGTTAGTAAGTTTTCTGCTCAGTTTGGTCCAACCTCAATGCAAATTTGTGTAATTGATAATGTGTGTATTTGTAGGAGTGAGTGACCATCGGCGTACTGACTCTGGTGATTCGTCCAGCACAGTGACAAATGAGGATGAGGATGATAATGTTTTTAATGACACAGATATGGTGGAAAACACAACAGCATCACTGTGTACTGATAGTTCTGCTACAACGGTGGACACCTCTGCTACAACGGATACATCCACAAATATCGATACGTCTCTAATTGCTGAGTTACCTCAAAGTTCTAACTCTCAACCAGCCGATAGTAAGACATCAACTTCCTCATCAATGACATCAGATTCATCATCCACAACATATACCCTGTCACCTGTCTCAGTGGCAAAAGAGATCTTGGTGACAGCATCATTACCGTTCGGTACCGTCTCAGCACCAATTATAACAACACCATCGCCAACAGGCAATGTGTCTTTAGTAATAGTATCATCACCAGTAGTTTCGGTATCATCACCAATGGTGATGTCTACATTACCACTCGCCACTGTGTCATCACCAATAGCAACCATATCACCATCCCCTATATGCGCGATCACATCACAGGTGACCAGTGACATATCAGCAAGTCCGCTTCCAATCTGTGATCATGAATCCGCTGTGGAGGCAATGTGTTTAGACGTCGGCCCGGAAATCACATTAAACCCTGGTAAAGGAGCCATTCCAAAGCGACCACATAAAATAGCATCATTCACATTTCCGGAAACGCCAGAGGATATCGGGGGAAAGAAAGGTTTGTTGAACTTGTTACTACGTACTAGTCCTATTGTTTTGGATTTAGTGAAAGTTTTAGCTTGAATTTCTCAGTGTAAGTGTAACATGCTATTGTTGTGACTTGATAGACTGATTTATACCAGTGAGTAGCAACTAAAAGTTGATCTATGTGATGCCTGTTGCTGTTATTAGCTCACTGGCCTAAATAAAGACATAATGACATAATAAAAATCTTATTGGAAATAACTGAAAAATATGTCTAAAATCTGATGGACTTCATTAATAGACTTAGGTTAATCCTTTCGACACCACAGACACAATACTACAAACTATAAGATGTAAGAAATATTCTGGTTATGAAATGTTTATGTTGTCTGGAAGTCATTTAGTAACTAAGGATGTGTGAATAGCTTGTTGTTGAGTTAAAGTACGGCTCAGACAAAACTTCACATGTGTCCAAAACAATATAAAATGTACTGTTGAATAATTTGAGCATACTTGGATTGGAAGTCATTGCTGCCTAAGGCAGCAATGACTTCCGATCCAAGTATGTTCAATATATTCAACAAAACATTTTTTATATCCTGTTCAAAATTGTACATGTACTAACTAACATGTGTCTGGCGTGTTAAGTTATTTCTGAATCGTACTGTACTAGGAATTCATCATGTGGAGGTTGAGCAGTCATAGTTCAGGAGAATCTTCTTACACCAGGTTTGCACTAGTTAACTAGATTAGAAAGCTGTTTGTGGTTGAAAATGTCACATCCACAACCTGGTAAATTTAATGCTCGAATAGCCCACTGAATCAAACAATCTTTTGCAGTGGTCTTGGGAAATCCCCATTTGCATGCCGACAGAAGACTATTTTTGATATTTTACCACTGGAATGACTGACTCGAGCCAGTCAATCCAGTGGTAAATGTTTTTTAAATAATATCATTTTGGCCTGCAACTAAACATTCATTGAGTGAAGTTTTCTAGTTGAATCTTAATCATTAAAAAGTTAAGCTGCTCATTGCAGCACAGGACACATACTGTACCTGACTGAATTGTGTTTGAAGGAAGCCGATTTGACGAGACACATTTCATCCAAGCAAACCAATACATCCATATGAACGATATAGGCCAATTGTATTTACCTCTTGCGCTTTGTTCCCGTACCTTCCACAATATCGTTCTACATAGCATAACATTAATGTGTTAAATTGCTTTCAGATTGTCCAGATGACGCACATACACCGGAGAGGCAAACAACAGGCAGTCCGATGTCAGATTTATCAGATCCGGAAGATTTCCGTCGGAAGATTATTGAGATTTTGAATGACCCTGAAGAGTATGCTGAACAGCTAAAAAAGTTGAAAGCTGCTATGGATTCCCGAAGTAATACATTTTAAGTATAGTTCATATTGCTTTGTCAATTTACAGTCAAACCTGTTTTATGTGACCACCCTGATAAGAACAAAGAAAATCCAAATGGTTTAATCTTTTAATGGTCAACGTTTGACAAGAAAATCTAAATTTATATTTTGTTGATGTCCGTTTGCAGACAGAGAAAAGTATTTAAAAAGATTTATTGCTTGATTTACTGGCTTGACTATTGTGCCAATCATTCCAGTGGTAAAATTTCAAAAATAGTTTTCTCTTGGCCTGCAAATTCCTCAAGTCCACTACAAAGGCCGGTTTTTGGCGAGTTGAATAATCGGTTCTTTAACCCTTTCATGATGAAGTCGGCCAAAACTGACCTTTGCACTGGTCTTGAGAAATTTGCGGGCCAAAAGAAGACCTTTTTGAAATTTTACCACTGGAATGATTGGCACAATAGTCAAGCCAGAAAATCATGTGATAAATCTTTTAAGATAAACTGGAATGACTGGCTCAATAATTATTTTATGTTAGTCGCAATCCAATGATATGTTGACGATGTTTGATTGTGAGTTCAGTGCGTGGTTGTTTTTGTACCATTGTTCTCATATTTATGTTATTGTGTGATGTTTGGTATCCTAATTAAACATAGTAAAAACTCGAATTGACAAAAGATTTATTTGTTACAAATCACAAATTTAGATTTTCTAATTATTCAATCGTATCTTGAGCTCGCACAGCTTACATCATGTAAATTTCATTGTTTTAAAATCATATTTGGCGAGTGTTGTTCTCGTCTGATTTGGTGTGATTTCACCAGCACCCTTACTTTCCATGGCTAATATATGTAGTTTTGCCTGTATTTTATTGGCACAATTAGTAAATGTTTACACACTGGAAGATAATAAAAGTTATGCGCAAACAATTTTAATACAGTCACCCGATCTCGTGCTATGACTATTTTACAAACTGTAGATTGTTCATATTTTTCTTGACAGAGAGACGATGTAGCAGTGTTGACAGAATTAGTCCAGAAGAAGCAGAAGGTTTGTAAGATCTATAGCTTATCTTCTGTGATGTACTCCCCCCCCCCCGTCTCTCTTCTCCCTCCCTCCCTTTCTCTCTTTGTCACATGACACTGTGTTGCATAATGATTGCTTAAACAGTTAATGGTCAAGAGAATCTACATATTCCTTAGTGGATGTTGATTTGCAACCCAGGAGAAAAAATTTTTTGAAGATTTACCATTGGAATGACTGGCTCATTTATTGAGCCAGTCATTCCATTGGTAACGTTTCAAATATACTCCTGGCTTGCAAATGGACATTTTTCAAGATCACTGCAAACTTCATATTCCTTGTTTATATATCAGACTTTTTCATTCCGATAGCCGTGCTTTCAAAGTAGGGAAATTAGTTTTAGCAAAGTGTAGGAGAGCGTGTAAAGCAAGTCCCAAAGCTGTACGGAATGAGCAGAAATTTATTCACTTTCCGATAAAGAAAGCTGTGGTCATAGTCTTGTTAGTCTAAATAGAAATAGTTAAACACAATTCCTTTATGCTTCCAGAGTGAAGCTCTTAATAATACTGATTATTGTATTAATGCTAAAATTTTGACAGGTGGAAACTCCAGTCCCAACGAGCCATCATGCAGTGCATTAGCGTGTGCTGATGCTGTGACTGACTTGGGAGGCAATACTGTAGAGAATGCAGCAGATGAGGCAGCTGGAGGTGTCAATAAGGATGGGGGTCTAGCGGAAGCTTCAAAAGCAGCCGCCCCTACTGAAGTCTCAGCATTGCTTCCTCGCAGTAGACGGCCTGCTGGCTCTAGAAAAGGCAACAAGGATAAAGGGTAATTTATTGTATTTAGTTGTTTTACTACCAGAGGTAGAGTGAGATTACCAATCAGCGTGATTGATGCTTATAGGATACATGCAATGTGATTGATGGATCCAGAATTCTTCACGATCCTTGCGGAAAGCAGTTGCTTCCGTGCTGTCACGGTTGTGACGTGGATTTACAATGGTTTCTGTGAATCCCACTGGGTTGATGGAAGACGTGCTTGCTGATTCCATACTGTTGATTCTTGGAAAGAATCACGCTAAACTTCTTTGAAATGATAGAATTCTTCAAAAGCTTGGTAGCACTTATTGTTCCTGACGCGAACTTGTGTGTAAGTTTGAGTCTGGATGCCAAAACACAGTTTGGGCCTTCCTTTTATACTTTTCCCAATGCGGCTAGATGGGGGGGGGGGGGGGGGGAATGACCAGAATTGTTTTTGTAGATGGTAATTTATTGTATCTGGTGTCCCAATATTTTTCGACCTTTGACCCTTTAACCGCTACAACTCTAATGTCAGTATTCTATCTTTTACTGTGTCAATAGCAAAGAAACTGAGATATATTTTTCAGCAATTCTGGTGGACGATGTTGCTGTCTACAACAGCACCATCTTCCACCAAATTTGTTGAAAAATGAACCCCGGTTCATCTATTAATTTAATTTGAAAATGTTAAATTTTAACATCAGAGTGGTAAGTGTTAATCCACAAATGTTTTCAAGAAAATTTCATTTTTTTTCATAGAAATTTCCATTTGCAGACCAAGCGATTATTTTTTTTAAATGAAAATGTATGATTGGAATGATTGACTCAGTTATCGAGCGAGCCAGTCTTTCCAGTGGTAATTAAAAAAAAAACAGTCATTTATTTGTCTGCAAATAGACATTTTTCAAGACCACTGCAGAAGCCATCTTTAGCCGGCTTGAGTGTTAAAGAGTTAATTAATGGTTATAATTAATCAGTAAAATAATATTTTTCTTATGGACAATCATGATGTCACATGCAGATCAAGGGCAGAATATCCACAAAGAATCGAAAAATTTGTAAGAACTTTGTGTAGTCAACATATTTCGCTGTCTGAGTATCATATAAATAATTCTATTGTTAGAATGCACACCTGTCTATCTTTTAAAAGTATCATAAAATAATTGCTATTTGCCCTGTTAATAATATGTGTAATTAAACTTTCAAACATTTCTTCTACAAGATTGAAATCTTCTAAAACTTATTGTCGTCTGAAAGCTAAAAAAACCCAGAAGAAAATGTATATTTAATTTTTACCAGAATGGAAACGAAGTAATTTAGAGAGTGTCTTATGATAGACAATTGTATATTTAAGAAAAACCAATATTATGAGCGATTTTTGTACTTTCATTTGGGTTCATAAACTATCTATATAAATGTATATTACTAACTCATAAAACTATACACTGTATTTGGCAAGTGGAATAGACTCAGCTCAATAATCCCCCCACATTTGGCTTGTGCTCATCACGCAGGTGCCAGATAGATGATGAGATATAGGCACCGATAAGTGCAGACTGTCTCTGTCCGTAGATGAGAGTCACCTTGGTGGGACTTATCCCATGCATTATGGATTTCCACCCACATAGCAAACTAGCTAAAAATGTTATCCTATGCCACTGGGACCAACTACAGAGCAGCCCCAAATGTAGGGCAACATTCCAGGAACCGCCATTATTTGGTCATAGAAGGAACCCCTCCTTCAAAGACACGCTAATAACGGCCAAATTTATGGATGCAAAAACTTTTGGCATTCAAAGCAGAAACATCACCAACCCGGTCATTCCATGCAACAAACACAATTGCGCATTTTGTCAACAAATGGACAAAAAACGCACATTCAAATGCTCACACACTAGGCTTAACTATCATACCAATACAAAAACATTCTGTAACACAACAAATGTTGTATATTTAATCACGTATAACACATGTTCTAAACAATACATTGGTGAAACTAAACGAGAATTCCAAATACGTATTAAAGAACATTTAAGGGACATTAAGAACAAAAAAGACACACCAGTAGCCATTCACTTTAATCTCCCTAACCACAACACCACTTCAGTCAACTACAGAATTATTGAAGTGCTCCATCGCGATCCTGATTCACCGGAAGCAACGTCTATCCGTAAGGAACGCAATTTTTCTGATGGTTGACTCTAATTACTTGCTCTAATTAGGACATGAATTCTTAAAACTTTGAAACAATTCACTGTATGTTTGATTACTTGCTACTGGGTATAGATAGCCTGTGGCTCACTGCTAAACAGTCCCAGGTTTAGGCAATAGGAATTCCTCTCCTAATAAGGATGCTTGCTGCTGGCTGGCTGCATGCATATTCATGAGTAGAAACTAAGTTATCGATAGCATGAATGCCTGAGATGCTTATGCTATATACATGATGCTATAAGCTGCCTCACATTCCTACTGTATGTATGGAGAGGCTGACCTGTAACTATGAGGGGTTATTGGGTACTGATTGTTAAAGGGAGAGTTACATGGATGTATGCTGTCCATGTGTGATAGTTAGGTTATTGGTATCCATAAACCTGACGTGTGTACTGTACATAAGCCTAAAGTATTTTCTTTTTCTTAACAGTAAAATTCGTCGTGATGGTAGCCATCGGCTACAAAGACAGTCAGCTATTGCTCCTCGTCGCCGTGACACACCACCTCTGCCCATGTCTGCTATGACCGAATTACCCGCATCAGTGTTACCCGCATCTTTTGCCATGGATGACCCCAATGCCTGTCACTTGGCCGCATCTCATAATGATACGACTGAGGGAGCTGTACATTGCTTCCAGGATGAGCGGGGTAAGAAAAATGTTACTTCATCTATTCTAATCTATGCACAGATATCAGCTATTTTCAGTAATGGATAAATGTGATCTGTCACTCAATTATATGATGTCATAATCAATGACATCACAATCATGATGGTGATCTATTATAACTCTGTCATGAAGCTTGAAAAGTCTATTAAGTGTATCAATTGTATGTCTGTTGTACACTGAATTTACAATTTTACTAAACATTCTGTTTTTGACTGGCAGCAACAGCGCCTAGTCAAATTAATTGAAAATATTCAATGGCTTGTATATTTATCTTGAAATTTGGATTCTGGTTAATTCAGGGTTCAAATTATATCATAAATTGACTCCAACACGCATGCAAATTTACTCAGGAAGATTCCAATTTTCCCATAGAAATGTCCATTTTCAGACCAAGAGTAGACTATTTTTGAAAATTTATCACTGGAATGCCAGTCATTTCAGTGGTAAATTTTCCAAAATGGTCTTCTCTTGGCCTGCGAATGGACATTTTCTATGAGAAAATTGAAAGGTTTTTTTAACAAATTCGCGGGTTAAAGGTTTAAGTGACCACCTCATGGAGCACAAACAATGAGTCATTTGGCAGGTGGTTTCTTAGTGATTTGCTATAGGATATGTGTTTTGAGTGATGGATGTTATGCAGCTGGTCTTGCAATCTCCTCCCTTAGCACTTTAATTGGCATGATTTGGCAAGAAATTGCCACTTTCTGCATAGTGAACGTCCTTTTACAGGCCAAGAGAAGGCTATATTTGAAAATGTATCACTGGAGTGACTGGCTTTGTCATCGAGCCAGGCATTCCACTGATACGTTTTCAAAAATGATTTTTTTTTTCTCGCCTTGACCATTAAAGGGTTAAAGAAATACCATTAGTATTTCTTCCCTGACTTACCATTTAGGCACCCATTGTTTAATTGAAACCACTATCGCTGAACACAATGTACTCATGAAGGCCTCTGACTGTATGGTTCTGGGTGAAGATGTCACCGACCATTACCTTAAATAATGTAGCAAACACAATTTAGCCATACAATAATGTGAACTAATTAGTAAATGGCACAACTTGCATACAAGTCTATGCTTAGGAAAATACTTACACTCTATCTAAATTGCTTTGTCAGACCGTCCGAGACTTGGTATATTGAGGCGTCAGACCTTCCGAGACTTGGTATATTGAGGCGTCAGACCTTCCGAGACTTGGTATATTGAGGCGTCAGACCTTCCGAGACTTGGTATATTGAGGCGTCAGACCTTCCGAGACTTGGTATATTGAGGCGTCAGACCTTCCGAGACTTGGTATATTGAGGCGTCAGACCTTCCGAGACTTAGTATATTGAGGCGTCAGACCTTCCGAGACTTGGTATATTGAGGCGTCAGACCTTCCGAGACTTGGTATATTGAGGCGTCAGACCTTCCGAGACTTGGTATATTGAGGCGTCAGACCTTCAGAGACTTGGTATATTGAGGCGTCAGACCTTCCGAGACTTGGTATATTGAGGCGTCAGACCTTCCGAGACTTGGTATATTGAGGCGTCAGACCTTCCGAGACTTGGTATATTGAGGCGTCAGACCTTCAGAGACTTGGTATATTGAGGCGTCAGACCTTCCGAGACTTGGTATATTGAGGCCGTGGTATTACTGGTGTTCTTTAACCTTTTAAACCTTAAATTTGTTCATGAAAATTTAAATTTTCTCAGAAAATGTCCATTTGCAGACCAAAAGAAGACAATTTTTGAAAATTTCGAAAGATTATCGAGCCAGTCATTCCAGTGGTAAATTTGTCAAAAGTACAGAAGCCGTGTTTGGTCGGTTTGAGTGTGTTAAAGTGTTAAGTACTCTTAGCACGAGTATGCAGAGCCTCTTAGCACGAGTATGCAGAGCCTCTTAGCACGAGTATGCAGAGCCTCTTAGCACGAGTATGCAGAGCCTCTTAGCACGAGTATGCAGAGCCTCATAGCACGAGTATGCAGAGCCTCTTAGCACGAGTATGCAGAGCCTCTTAGCACGAGTATGCAGAGCCTTTAGAAAAATGGCTTTTTTCTGAGCTCTTCCCATTTAGAAAGAAGCTGGAAGGAAAGCAAGGTTTACACAGGCAGTTGCCCCTTAGGCAATATCTGTCTCCATCATTCTCTTTTATCCTCTCTTTTCGAAGAGAATTTATGTGAGAGAAATCTCTCTTTCTGGGAGACAGTTATATGACCACACCTCCATACTGTCTGAATTCTCTTTTGATATGCCTGATTCCATTACTTTACCAGTGTGTATCGAATTAATTTTTGATATATTTGTATTTAGGTAATTGGTTGACATACACATTTGGTGATACGACCGGAATGGCCAGCTGTGTGATTGAACAGGATCCCGAGTGGTTGAATGAACTTGTAGACAAGGATAAGTGGTATGTCCATGTTCATGCCAATAATAGGCTTGTTAAGTCTGACATCATATACATGTAATGGAGAAATCGTGTTTCAGCTATGCCCGACCATCTCTACCTAAGCTCCACCCACTCTTTGACCTTGGTGGGATCGATCGATCCCTAGACTCAAAATATTTAACAGCTTACCTGTATATTTTTCTGCAAATTGAGATTCAGAGAGTGCAGGGATCAATCAATGCCGACAAGGTCAACTAGGGGGTGAAGCTTAGCTAGAGACGGTCGGGACATAGCTAAAGCGGGATTTATAATTTGACTGGATACTGTTGCTGCCTATGGCAAATAAGTTTCAAAATATTCAACAGAATGTTTATTAAATGCTAAAGACATACAAGTCGTACAACTTGATGGACTGTTAAGCGGTTATATCTCAAATTTACAATTGGAATGCATGGCTCGTCATTCATTTTTAGCTCACTTGGCCTGAAAGGCCAAGTGAGCTTATGCTATGGCGACCGTCCATCTGTCCGTCAACTTTTGCTTTGAAACACTACTCCTTAACCAATAGCCGAATCTTAACTAAATTTTGATCAAAGGATGCTATTGTGCTCGGATCCGGAACTTCCATTTGGAATTTTGATTCATAAATTTTTTGCTTCTTCTTACCCTTTTGACCGATTTCAATCAAATTTGGCTGAAAGGATCCTATGGTCATACCTTATAGAACTTCCATTCCGAATTTAATTCGTAAATATTTTGGGTGATAAACTTTTTGGGGGAAATTGTCAAATTGCTTCTTCTCCTTAGAATTTTGACCGATTTCAACCAAATTGGGCTGAAAGAATCCTATGGTCATAGGCTCTATAACATCTATTCAGAATTTTATTGCGTAAATATTTTGAGTGAAAATCCTAGATTTTATTAAAAATGTACCGGAAATTGTCAAATTGCTTCTCTTTACCCGTTTGACCGATTTCAATACAATTTGGCTGAAATGATCCTATGGTAATAGATTATAGAACCTGCATTCAGAATTTTGATTTGTAAATGTTTTGGGTGAAAAACTTGGATTTTATTACAAATTTACCGGAAATTGTCAAATTGCTTCTTACCATTTTGACCGATTTCAACCAAATTGGGCTGAAAGAATCCTATGATCATAGGCTCTAGAACGTCCATTTAGAATTTTGATTCCTCAATTTTTTGGGCCAAAATCTTAGATTTTATTTTTAAATTTCGGAAATTGTCAGAATGCTTCTTACTATTCTAAGCGATTTCAACCAAATTTGGCGGAAAGGATCCTGTGGTAATGGTCTCTAGAACTTCCATACAGAATTTTGATTCATCAATTTTTTGGGGTGAAATCTTAGATTTTATTTTAAATGTACAAAAAATTATCAAATTGCTTCTCCTTACCATCTTGACCAAATAGGGCTTTAAGGATCCTATGGCCTTCGGCTCTAGACCTTCCGTTCAGAATTTTGATTCATTAATTTAGCTGCGTGACATATTTCAACCAAATTTCACTAATGGATTCTATGGTGGTAGGCTCTAGAAATTCTATTCAGGATTTTAATTGATCAATTTTTTTTGGGTAAGAAAAATTTTTAATCTTAGATTTTATGAAAGATTTACCAGAAATTGTAGAAACGCTGTTTCTCCTTAGTTGCTTGACATATTTCAAGGTAGACTAGAATTTCTATTCAGAATTTTGATTGGTCTATTTTTTGGGTGGCCATATTGGATTTTCCGAAAATTATCCATCATATCTATTTAAATGCAAATGGTTCGAATGCTAATGGTCCAGGTGAGCGCCACAGGGCCCTGGGCCTCTTGTTGTATTGACATTTAAGAACACGTAACACGGTCACAAACAAGACCGTGTTAACATACGCTAGTGAAATAATCTTTACCAGGCCTTGGTTGTAAATTCTTCTTGGGCCCCATTAACGTTTTAACGGTTAAAATTGTTCAAAACACTAAACATTTTTACTTCAGGGAATGTTAATTTGCTGGCCAAGAGAAGACCATGTTTGAAAATTTTTCCCTAGAATGATTGCCTTGGTTATCGAGCCTGGCATTCGAGTGTGATAAATGCTTTAAAATAATCTTAGCTTGCAACTTGACAATCCTCAAGACCATTGGCTAGCCCAGTTTTAACCAGCTTAACCCTTTAATGGTCAAGCCGGCCAAAACCGGCCTCTGCCCTGGTCTTGAGGAATGTTCATTTGCAGGCCAGGAGAAGACTATTTTGGGAAATTTACAATAACCGAGCCAGTCATTCCAGTGATCAATTTTCAAAAAGGTTCCTCTCTTGGCATGCAAATGGACATTCAATAAGCAAATATTTAGCTTTTCTTGACCAAACTTGACCGTTAAAGAGTTAACCTTTAATGGGTTAAACTGTCTTGATGTTTTGCTTCTAAGCTCGTATATGTGTAATCCATTGATGGACATTGTCCAGGACACAGCTAATAATGTGTAAGTGGCCGAGGCTCAGTGCATAGAGCGATCATCTGCATCTGTCATTATCCGTATCTTTGTTTTTTTAGGGAGCATTTTGGTTCCACTAGTAGTGGATCCGGATCCACGGTTATCCTGGACTCACATACATATGATGAGTCACCAGGCGCTGCACTTGATTCCAACTTATTTGAGGTTTGTTTCACATAATCTCTCACTCTAGTATTATGGCATATACAGTGTCTGTTATCGATACGTTTCACTGGATTGGCGCTTCAATAGAGTTTGCCCATTTTGCATGCATAATACACATGCAGTCTGCAGCCTCATAAATTACATTTTGCGATAATCATTTCTACAAACTTTACAATCCTTTTTAGCTTGACTTTACGAAGTAAAACGAGCTATTGTGATACCCTGCACATCATCTGGCCGTGGCGGCTGCCAATCTGCGTTTAGCTTAACTTTTAAATTGATGTCTCATGTTTGGTTAATCATTCTTGACCCAAGCATAGACACATGCTTCCTTATAATGACGAGGCATCACACAATCACCTTGGTGTCAAAAGGTCAAAGGTCAAGTTCACTGTGACCTTGGTAAAAACCTTAACAATTAGCATTTTCCATTTAGCTCAACTTAGAAGTTTATATCTCATCTTTGGTTAAGTATACTGGACCCAAACTTAGATACATGCTACCTTATAATGACAGAGCATCACACAACCAACATTGTGACCTTTGTAAAAACATTGTTTTTTTCAACATTAACTTTTTCAGTTTAGCTTAACTTAGCAGTTTATACCTCAACTGTGGTTAATTATCCTGTCCCCAAGCATGGTCAAATTCTTCCATATCATGAGAGGACATCACATATTAACCTTGGGATCAAAAGCTCCAAGATCAATGGTACTGGGACATTCGTAACAACTTTGCATTCATCTTTGGTTAATTATACTGAATTCAACCATGGACACATACTTCCTTATATTTGGAGGACATCACACAATCATCATGTTGTTGGGCTCAAAAGGGCAAAGATCAAGGTTATTGTGAAATTGGTAAAAACTTTTTCAACATTAACATTTTGTGTGTGCCTCAACTTAGCAGTTCATATCTCATGATTTGCTTAATCTTTCTAAACACAAACTTGGACACACAATTCCTTAGACGGAGTGTGCATGACACAATGACCTTTGGGCTAAAAGGTCAAAGATCGATATTATTATAATATTGGTAAATGACTTTTTTCAGCATTAACATTTTGCGTTTAGCTCAAGTTAGTCATTCATATCCCATGCTTGGTTAATCATATTGGACCCAAACTCAAGCATATGCTTTCCTTATAATAACACCATATGCTTAGGGGTCAAAAGGTCAGAGGTCATTGTGGTCTTGGAGAAAAACGTGTTTTTTCAATAGTAACGTTTTGTGTTTAACTCAACTGTTTATATCTCAACTGGAGCCAAAGTTGAACACATGCTTCTGTATTACGAGTGGGAATGACACATGACACCTTGGAGTCAACGGTCACGGTCATTGTTTCCTTGCTAAAACCTAGTTTTTGTCTCGCGTGCGAAGCAGAAAGCGAGACATATACTACCTTTCCAGCGGCGACGACGACGGCATCAACAATGTTAAGTTTTTGCATTTAGCAAAACTTCTTGGCTTATATTTCAGGATTGGTTAATCCTATGGGAATGAAACTTGAATATGTTGTTACCTATAATGTTAGGAAGCACCATCATACATGAGAGTGTTCAGTCTAGGGTAGGAATTGTTACCTTGTCATTAAATCTTAGTAAAATGAAATGATCTCTATTCACTCTGAAACATTCCAATCTGCATTAATTTTAATTTAACAAGAGTGTATGACTTAATTTCCTACCCTGCTTGATGAAGTCACTCTCATGTATGCAGCATACTGACACGGAAATCACAACGTCGAGGCTCAAGGTCATTCTGACCTCCACAAGACTGTTATTTTTCAATTTTTAGTTTTTAGACGTAGCAAATCTTATGTTATATTTTGGGATTGCTTAACCCTAATGGAACACAACTTGGGTACATGGTTGCTTATACCAAGAGTATACAGGATGGTGACATGAAGGTCACCAGGTCAAAGGTCAGGGCCATTCTAATATTGCTATTTGACCTCTGCTTTTCAACATTAGGTTTTGCTATTCAGCAAATCATTTATATTTCGGGATTGGTTAATCCTATTGGAATGAAGTTTGAATACATGGTTACCTATAATAGGAAGCAGCATAATAACACGGAGGCCACAAGGACAAAGGTCAATGCCACTGTGACAAACAGGAGACAGGCGAGCCATTTAATTCCACGGAATTCTTGTTATCATTTGAACTAACATTTTGCATTTAGCTCATCTTAGCAGTTTATGTCGCATGTTTGTTTATGCATACATGCCCCACATTGAGGCACATCATTCCTTATGATGACATGGCATGACACAATCACATTGGCATAACAAGTTCAAGGTCAGTGTGATAATGACAAAACTCAAGGATTTTCTCAACAATAACATTGTGCTTTTACTTCAAGTTAGCAGTTCATATTTCATATTGTGTAGCTGCAACAAAACTTGGGTACTTGCTAATGAAAGGGGATGAGACCATTTCTTTGTGGTTAAAAGGTCAAAGTTATGCTCATTGATAAGTGTATTGATAATCCTTCTATATTTATTTTATGTTTGAAGTCAGGCTTCATAGTTCATTTTTCATGGTTGCATTGCAACCATATTTCTGGTTTAAATTTGTCGTTTTATTATTAAAATTATAATTGACTAAATAAAGCTTTGTTTCTTTGGTTTTTATGTTGATTATACTTTTACTCCATTGCAAATATATCTAGAAGTGCTGTATGTTGTTAAATATTGTACTTTTAGGTTGACTTGAACCAGGGAGCGGGTTCATCGGTTAGTGGAGCCAATGCAATTGCTACAGGGGGTAGCGCGGCGGCCGTGAGCATTCGACCACACCGTATTCCACTGCAGCACTATGTTGATACATTTCTGGAATCTGGACGCATGCGACCGCTCCATTCAGACAGCTCTTCTGATTCTGACGTCACACATAATATGACTTACACGGAAGAGCGGCCAAAGCACTTTTATAAAATGAAGCTGTTCAATAAACCTGAGTGGACAGTGAAGATCAAGTTTGACAGATTAGCCCTGACTGCGCTGCTAGATAAGTATGTATTTGCTTCTGATCGAGCCTTTGACATTAATTATCTTTAAATACAAGTTACTACGCAATACAAATACTGATTTAGACATGCAATTATTAATTCGTGGATTACATAGGATTGAAAACTGTTTTAGAAATATTGTTAGGATCTCTTAGAATTGACGAGACTTTTAACTCTTTAATACTCAGTCTTCCCAAAACATCTTCTGCAGCGGTCATGAGAAATATCCATTTGCAGGCTAAGAGAAGACTATTTTTGAAAATTTACCACCGGAATGACTAGTTAAATAACTAAGCCAATCATTCCAGTGATAAATTTGCGACCATCAATTCACCTTTCCAGAGTACCCACCCATCATATGACGTCATAATGAACTGCGTGATGCGTACAATGAGAAAATGAATGACGTCGATAAGTACGTCACGAACGCATGTTTGAAGACAGTCTATGCGTCGTTGTACAAATTGTTTGCTTTTGCTATTTAATAAATATTCTGTTGAATATTTTGAAACTAATTTGACTGGGTGCTGTTGCTGCCACAGGCAGCAACAGCACCCAGTCAAATTAGTTACAAAATATTCAACAGCTTCCCTGTATATTTTTCAGGAAATTGATAGCTAGGGCATTTGGGGATCGATCAATCCCAATACGGCGAGGTGTGGGTGAAGCTTAGCTAGTGATGGGCGGGATATAGTTAAAAATGGAAAGGTCCATTGGTCTGCAAATGGACATTTTCAGTGAAAATTCAAATATTCTTGGACAATTTTGAGGATTAAAGGGTTAAATAATGTTGTTGAAATGACAAGGTGGCTAACCAATCGACACACAGCATGTATATTACAAACATATTCCTCATTTAACATGCCACCACTATGCCTGCCTCTGTTACCTATATATTAACTCTAACTCTTTAATGACTAAATTTGTTCAAAAAATTAAAATATTTACTTATTGAATGTCCATCTGCATGCCAACGGAATACAATTTTTGAAAATTTACCACTTGAATGACTGGCTCGAATATCGAGCCAGTCATTCCAGTGGTAAATTTTCAAAAGTAATCGGTGGCTTGCAAGTGGCATTTACTGAGTAGAAATTTTGATCTTCCTAACCAATCATGAGCAGTAAAAGATTAACTCTTTATAACCCTCAAATTTGATCCAGATCTTTTAAATTTTCTCTTCGAAAGTCATCAAGTCAAAACATTTTGAGTGTTAAACGGTTGAGATTTTCAATGAAGAATTGCCTCCCATGCCCAGTACATGAACAGTATTTAAACATATATGATTGTGTGTTTGTTTCCAGGAATCGGTCTGTGATAGATATTCTTGTTGCTGTGATATTGGCGGTGGGTGTCAGTGCACTGGGAGCATTGATGCTTTCCCTCAACTTTTACCAGGATTTCTGGATATTTCTCTTCTGTTTTATAATGGCCAGCTGCCAATATTCATTGCTTAAGGTCAGTAACACATACACATGCACACAGACAAATGCACATATGCACACAGGAACATATGCACTTATTAGTCACCACATTCAAACTTTAGCACATCAGTCAACTTCATCTACTGTTAAACCTGTCATGAATCCACTGGATTGTACCACGCTTCTACATTGATCCACTGGATTGTACCACGCTTCTACATTGATCCACTGGATTGTACCACGCTTCTACATTGATCCACTGGATTGTACCATGCTTCTACATTGATCCACTGGATTGTACCACGCTTCTACATTGATCCACTGGATTGTACCACGCTTCTACATTGATACTCTGGATTGTACCACGCTTCTACATTAATCCATTGGATTGTACCACGCTTTTACATTGATCCACTGGATTGCACCACGCTTTTACATTGATCCAGTGGATTGTACCACACTTCTACATTGATCCATTGGATTGTAACACGCTTCTACATTGATCCACTAGATTGTACCACGCTTCTACATTGATCCAGTGGATTGTACTATGCTTCTACATTCATCCACTGGATTGTACCACGCTTCTACATTGATCCATTGGATTGTACCACGCTTCTACATTGATCCATTGGATTGTACCATGCTTCTACATTGATCCATTGGATTGTACCATGCTTCTACATTGATCCACTGGATTGTACCATGCTTCTACATTGATCCAATGGATTGTACCACGCTTCTACATTGATCCACTGGATTGTACCACGCTTCTACATTGATCCACTGGATTGTACCACGCTTCTACATTGATCCACTGGACTGTACCATGCTTTTACATTGAATCACTGGATTGTACCACGCTTCTACATTGATCCACTGGATTGTACCACGCTTCTACATTGATCCAGTTTATTGTACTATGCTTCTACATTGATCCACTGGATTGTACCATGCTTCTACATTGATCCACTGGATTGTACCATGCTTCTACATTGATCCACTGGATTGTACCATGCTTCTACATTGATCCACTGGATTGTACCACGCTTCTACATCGATCCACTGGATTGTACCACGCTTCTACATCGATCCACTGGATTGTACCACGCTTCTACATCGATCCATTGGATTGTACCACGCTTTTACATTGATCCAGTGGATTGTACCATGCTTCTACGTTGATTCAGTGGATTGTACCACGCTTCTACATTGATCCAGTGGATTGTACCACGCTTCTACATTGATCCAGGGGATTGTACCACGCTTCTACATTGATCCACTGGATTGTACCCCGCTTCTACATTGATCCAGTGGATTGTACCACGCTTCTACATTGATCCATTGGATTGTACCACACTTCTACCTTGAGCCACTGGATTGTACCATGCTTCTACATTGATCCACTGGATTGTACCACGCTTCTACATTGATCCACTGGATTGTACCACGCTTCTACATTGATCCACTGGATTGTACCACGCTTCTACATTGATCCACTGGATTGTACCATGCTTCTACATTGATCCACTGGATTGTACCATGCTTCTACATTGATCCACTGGATTGTACCATGCTTCTACATTGATCCACTGGATTGTACCACAGTTCTGCATTGATCCACTGGATTGTACCATGCTTCTACATTGATCTAGTGGATTGTACCACGCTTCTACATTGATCCACTGGATTGTACCATGCTTCTACATTGATCCATTGAATTATGGAGTCGTAGATTGTAGCAATCTCTTATTGCTAATAATTCTTTCTAATAATTATACTGCAACAACAATTTTGAGATTATAAGGTATGTATTTCCAAACATTAGCCATGATCCAGATTTTAAACCCCAGATCATAACACAATGAATAGCGGTTACCTTAAGCTACTATTTCCAGACTTTGGCCGTGATCCAGTTTTAAATTCCTGGACGGCATCAAACTCCAGATCTATGGATATCTCTGAAACCACTTCCGATTTGTCCAATATTTTAACACAATAATTGTGAAACTACAATTTCCAGACTTGGGCATGTTGAGTCCTCGTGAACCAGATTTAAAAACCTGGATCCAAATCAGATCAGATTCTGGATCCATCCAAGATATCTCAGAAACTGCCAATCCGAGTTTGTTCAATTTTGAAAACAAGAAAGGTGTTGCTGTTAACCAGCATTTGCTACTTTTTATCATGATCCATATTTGAAAGCACTGATCAGAATTCATATCGTATTCAGGATTTAGGAAATCAGTAACAAATTGTCCACATCTGCATTCTGAATAAAGTGTAAATGGTGAGTCTCTTAACCCTTTAACCCTCGAATTGTTCAAGAAACTCTATTTTCTCATAGAAAATGTCCGTTTGCAGACCAAGAGAAGACTATTTTTGGAAATTTGCCAGTGGAATGACTGGCTCGTTTATATCATTTGTCAATCATTCCAGTGGTAACTGTTCAAAAATAGTCTTCTCTTGGTCTGCAAATGGACATTTCTCAAGACCTGCAGAAGCCATTTTTGGCTGATATGACTTAAAGGGTTAAATCTGGCATTACACTTGTTTTCTGTTTTGTTTCCCACAGAGTGTACAGCCTGATGCAGCCTCGCCAATGCATGTAAGTATGGGCCAGTAAATAATCATATTACTGTGTAAATGCTGGAATCTGACATGTCGCTCAAGTATCTGACATGTCACTCAAGTATCTGACATGTCACTCAAGTATCTGAGATCTCACTCAAGTATCAGACATGTCACTCAAGTATCTGACATCATTCTCAAAATGTGTCACTTCCTGTGCTAGCTGATGTCACGATCAGAGGATATAGGTCCCTCAATGAAAGGGGCAATAGTCTGACAGTATCTGCCTGAATTGTATGTGTTGGGTGAATTTATAATTTAATAAACATTCTGTTGAATATTTTGAAACTAATTTGACTACTAGCTGTTACTGCCATAACCTCCCATTCAAATTATTTTTTTTTAAATTCAATAACTTACCTGTTATGTCCTGTATAATTAGCTTGAAATTAATATTCTGAGAATCGAGGGTTCAAAGTGTTATTTAACTCGATTCAAACACGCATAGACAGTTGGCGGAGATTTGCTAGATTAGGTATCCATCTCTAGTTATGTCCACCCATTTCTAGTTATGTCCATCCATTTCTAGTTATGTCCATCCATTTCTATTTATGTCCACCAATTCCTAGTTATGTCCATCCATTTCTGGTTATGTCCATCCATTTCTCCATCCATTTCTAGTTATGTCCATCCATTTCTAGTTATGTCCATCCATTTCTAGTTATGTCCATCCATTTCTAGCTATGTCCATCCATTTCTAGCTATGTCCATCCATTTCTAGTTATGTCCATCCATTTCTAGCTATGTCCATCCATTTCTAGCTATGTCCATCCATTTCTAGCTATGTCCATCCATTTCTAGCTATGTCCACCCATTTCTAGTTATGTCCATCCATTTCTAGTTATGTCCACCCATTTCTAGCTATGTCCACCCATTTCTAGTTATGTCCATCCATTCCTAATTATGTCCATCCATTTCTAGTTATGTCCACCCATTTCTAGTTATGTCCATCCATTTCTAGTTATGTCCATCCATTTCTAGTTATGTCCATCCATTTCTCCATCCATTTCTAGTTATGTCCATCCATTTCTAGTTATGTCCACCCATTTCTAGTTATGTCCACCCATTTCTAGTTATGTCCATCCATTTCTAGTTATGTCCATCCATTTCTAGTTATGTCCATCCATTTCTCCATCCATTTCTAGTTATGTCCATCCATTTTTAGTTATGTCCACCCATTTCTAGTTATGTCCATCCATTTCTCCATCCATTTCTAGTTATGTCCATCCATTTCTAGTTATGTCCACCCATTCCTAGTTATGTCCACCCATTCCTAGCTACGTTCCACATTCTTTGTATGCACGTTTAAATCATACACTCCCTCACTGAGCATTTGTCTCTCAATATTCTACTTCACATTCTCACCTGTTTTCTATTCACAGGGGTTCAATCGTGTGATTACATTTAGTCGTCCTTTCTATTTCTGTCTCTCGTGTGGCCTGGTCTTGGCATTGAACTATGGTGTTGGTTTAGGTGCCAAGCCTGCTATTTATGTATACGGGATACCTTTTACAGCTCAAGCATCACTCGTCTTCACCAGGGATTTACTTATAAGTTAGTACTTACAACTACAATACAGTACATCTCAGAAATAACAAACTTGTTTTCAAAACAAATTAAAACATTCTGTAGAATATTTTCGACTTAATTTGATTGGAGGCAATGAACCTTTCCAGTTTTTGTTAAGCCCCGCCCATCTCTAGCCAAGCTCCACCCACCCACACCTTGCTCGTGTTGAGATCGATCGGTCTCTGAAGTCCCTGACTATCAATTTCCAGAAAACTATGCAGGTAAGATATTGAATATTTTGGAACTAATTTAACTGTGCATTGTAGCTGCCTATGGCAGGAACAGCGTTTAGTCAAATTAGTTTCTAAATATTCAACAGTATGTTTATTAAATAGTAGGGACATACAATTCGTACGTGTCGGACTATTATGAGTTAAAGACGGCCCAAATAGAATTATTTGTGATGTAATGATTATGACATCATCCTACACACCACTTAGCTGATTATGACATCATATAATGTCAGATGATCGATGCATACTCTGGAAAGGTGACTTCCAATCAAATTAAGTCCAAAATACTCACCAGAACAGTTCTTACATCATGCTGAAAATTGTGCTAACTAACATGTTTCTGGTTTTGTTCTGGTACCATGTTAGTTCTGAGCTGTACTGTATTCTATTCATACACAGATCATTTTTTTCGATATGAACAGACTATGACATAAAGCCACATTCTGTTGATTATTTGGAAAACAATTTTCCCCAAAAGTCATCGTTAGTAGCCAAAGCTTTTTGTCAACATGTTTTCCAAATATTCATCAGGTTTCAGTTTAAGCCCAATGCATTACTGGTACAGTACTCCGAAATCTGTATCTATGCACATGTTTAAAACTACTTCTCAAATTGGGTCAAGTAAATCAAAGTATTTGCTCATTAAATGGCCATTTGCGGGCTAAGAGAAACTACTTTTGAACATTTATCACTAGAATGGCTAACTTTGTTATTGCCCCCTGGCAATCCAGGAGTAAATTTTCAAAAATAGTCTTCTCTTGGCCTGCTAATAAACATTGCTGAAGATCACTGCAGAGGCTGATCATGTCCGGCGTGCGCATTAAAGAGTTAAAAAGAGTGAGCATTTTGTGATGAGTGGATCTGAGCAATGCACATTAACTATTACTACTGTATCCATGAAATTAAATTTTATCAGACCATATGTTCAGTTAGAATTGCATATTGAATGAGGACTCTAACAGTCTTCTGTGGCCCAAAGAGGGCTTATGCCTCACTACATCGTAAGCCTCCCATGTGGTTTTAATTTAAGTCCACTATACTGATTGGTCTATTTTGACTTTGTGCCAGGGCATTGAATACGGGCCCAGTATGGTAAATCTCAAGTGCAGCAGTCTGATTGGTCTCTTGTCTACTTACTCACCCTTGTGAAACTAGCCCCAGTAGTTATGTAGTCATGATAAGTTTCTATAGCTGAATGATATTATTGTTCTGTTAGTCGTGATAAGTTTCTATAACTGAATGATATTATTTGTTCTGTTAGTCGTGAAAAGTTTCTATAACTGAATGATATTATTTGTTCTGTTAGTCGTGATAAGTTTCTATAGCTGAATGATATTATTTGTTCTGTTAGTCGTGAGAAGTTTCTATAGGTGAATGATATTAGTTGTTCTCTTAGTCGTGATAAGTTTCTATAACTGAATGATATTATTTGTTCTGTTAGTCGTGAGAAGTTTCTATAGCTGAATGATATTTGTTCTGTTAGTCGTGAAAAGTTTCTATAGCTGAATGATATTATTTGTCCTGTTAGTCGTGAGAAGTTTCTATGACTGAATCATATTGTTTGTTCTGTTAGTCACAAAATGTTCCTATAAATGAATGATATTATTTGTTATGTTAGTCACAAGAAGTTTCTATGACTGAATGATGATATTATTTGTTCTGTTAGTCACAAGAAGTTTCTATGACTGAATGATATTATTTGCTCTAGGCTTGCGCGATTTTTCGATTTAATCGTGAAGTTTGATTTATTTTTAAAATCGAGATTTTTATGATGTAATTGAGGAAAAATCGGGAAAATCGCCAAAAATTTCATGCTTGTTTATGTTTAAAATCTGAAGTGTGTACTTTTCCACCGTATTTTATCAGTACATGAGTGCAATTATAATCGGTTCACGCCTGTGTTCATTGTGTTTATTTCCCCCCCCCCCTTCCCCGTGCCATGCACGTGTCGAATAATTGAAAATCACAACACAAAGGGCTATGATAAACAAGCTAACAATAGCGAGGTAACGCCTTTGTCATTGAGAACACCAGCTAGTTACTCCGTCGAATCGCCATATAATTTTCTTTCTTTCGCTGCAGACCCTGAGTCTGTCGTGAAATTCCAAGTATATACTTAGTTGCAGAGTGTTAGGCAATCAGTGAACATACTTCTTTTTAATTCTAGAGTTAGCAATTTCAGCCGGTGTTATAATTTTTCCTTTTTAATTCGGTTGTTAATTAAAGAAAATAAAGCAACAGCATTCCAGATTGTTTTATTTTGAACTGTGCGTTCTGTTGATTACTCTTAAATGTAAATCGTACATTCTGAAAACAACTATAGGACGAGTTTACGCCGTTACACTCGTACCTAATCAAAGTTACCATCCTATGTATGTGGATTGCGCAATATGTCCCCGGGTACGAATATTAGGGTCTTCGCATTACTCCGGTAATGACCTAAACTCATTCTACAAAAGGGAGGCAATAGGCGGAAGCTGATACATCACGTAATTTGTATTTTTTCTCGGCGACATTTTATATCAAATTTTTATGAAATAAATAATGTTTATTAAACGATACACAATATTTAGGCGGTCCCAATTAATAATTTCACTCCCGCGATGATGGATATAAGGTATACATTAAACATAGACGTAGGATGGTAAGAATTCGTTGCATGAAAATGTGTTCTAATTTCATGCTATTTTTGTATCATTTATTTCAACTTTTTCTAGAAACAAGTCACGTTACCCCCGTTTATACTTTTGAGAATTTGGACCTATTTAATCGAAAATCATGATTTTTTTTATAAAATCGATCGCGATGTTTCAAAACAAAAATCGCACAAGCCTAATTTGTTCTGTTAGTCACAAGAAGTTTCTATGACTGAATGATATTATTTGTTCTTTTAGTCACAAGAAGTTTCTATGACTGAATGATATTATTTGTTCTGTTAGTCACAAGAAGTGTCTATGACTGAATGATATTATTTGTTCTGTTAGTCACAAGAAGTTTTTATAGCTGAATGATATTATTTGTTCTGTTAGTCACAAGAGGTTTTTATAGCTGAATGATATTATTTGTTCGGTTAGTCACAAGAAGTTTCTATGACTGAATGATATTATTTGTTCTGTTAGTCACAAGAGGTTTTTATAGCTGAATGATATTATTTGTTCTGTTAGTCACAAGAAGTTTCTATGACTGAATGATATTATTTGTTCTGTTAGTCACAAGAAGTTGACTGAATGATATTATTTGTTCTGTTAGTCACAAGAAGTTTCTATGACTGAATGATATTATTTATTCTGTTAGTCACAAGAGGTTTCTATGACTGAATGATATTATTTGTTCTGTTAGTTGTGGTAGGTTTCTTGCACTCTTTAATGCTCAAACCAGCCAGAAATTGCCTCTGCAGTGGGCTTGAGGAACGTCAATTTATCGTCCAAGAGAGAACTATATTTGAAAAAGCCATTACAATGACAGGCCAGTTATTCCAGTGAGAAATTATCATAGTCAACTCCTGGACTGCAAATGAACATTCCGTAAACAATAAAATCGGTTTTCTTGACAAGTCTTGACCATTAACGTGTGTAGAACCTGTACGTTAAAACCTGTCTTAAGTGACCACCTTATGGAGGCATAGAGTGAACTAAATACAAGTCGTTTACAATAGGATATGTGTTTTGAGGCCACAAGATGGTGGTCCATCGAGTCATTCTATTACTAGGCCCGTCCATTTGTAGCTAAGCTCTGTCCGCTTTTTGCATGTGTTGGTATAAATTTATATACTTTGAACCTTGAATTACCGAAATACCAATTTCAAGGTAACTGCAGGTAAGCTGTTGAATATTTTGAAACTAATTTGACTCAGCAACAGCGCCTATAAAATATTAAATCCATCAAAGACAAACAATTCGTACACTTAATGGACCATTCCAGCTTGACGGAGTATTCTTTGTCAATTATGATTGTGCTGTTAGTCTACATGTGATGTAATTGATTATGATGTTATATACTTGAGTGACAGATCAGATCCATTCATTGTGTTTCTTTCCTTTTCAGTCTTCATCCTGTGCTTCCCAATACTCTTCACTGTGGGCCTGTTGCCTCAAGTAAACACGTTTACTATGTTTATCCTAGAGCAGATTGACATACATATCTTTGGTGGCAATGGTAAGCATTCATTACCCTTTCCCTGTGAGACCAGTAGATTGCGTGCGTGCGTGCGTGTGTGTGTGTTTTCCAGTGGTAAATTTTCATAGATAACCTCCTTCGCTTGCATTTTCTAAGGACAAATTTCAATTTTCTTGCTAAATCATAACGATTACCCCTTTAACCCTCAAATTTGTTCAAGAAAATTTCAATTTTTCCATGGAAAATGACCATTTGCAGGCCGAAAGAATAGAATTTTGGAAAATTTATCACTGGAATGATAAGCTCGGTTATTGAGCCAGTCATTCCAGTGATAAACCTTTAAAAAATCCTATTCTCTTGGTCTACAAGTGGACAGTTACTAAGGCTACTGCAGAAGTTGTTTTTGGCCATGGTAAGCGTTAAATGATTAAATAAAAATACCTATTGTTATTGAATCTTTTGTCAATATAATGCTTGCATGCATCTTTATCAATATACCTGATCATAAAAGTAAAGGTTATCTATCCACTTACAAATAACCTTGATCTAGATAGTAGAACTATTTGTGTTTTTTCTTGCAGCGACTACCAGCTTACTAGCCGCAGTGCATAGTGTGGGGCGCAGTGTCATTGCAGTAGGACTGCTTTATGGCTTCTGTTATGCTGCAATGCTGGTACGTACTACTAATATTAATAGTAATACCCAAGTCATATGTGCTCATGCGGTGAATATGTGCTTGTTAACTCCTACCTCTCTAATATTAATATTCTCTCTTTTTTATGTCAATTTAGCCAAGAAACTGGTGTACGTTTTTCAACAATTTTTGTGTATGATGTTGCTGCCATACAATGTTGCTGTCTACCCACCAAATTTGTTGAAAAGTGAAACCAGTTCAATTTTTAATTTAATTTAAAAATTACAAATTTTGAGATCAGATTGGTAATCGGTGTAGTTCGAAGTAGTTCCAGATCCAGATTAATCACTTAACTCTTCAAATTTCAGTGTCTCAGTTTCAGAACACCTGTGCATGAAAACCTGAATATTTTGAAACTAATTTTTGCTGGAACCTGTTGCTGTCATAGGCAACAACAGCTTGCAATCAAACTGGAGCCTATTGCTGCCATTTTAATAAGCAACAACAGATTCCAGTCAATATAGTTTCAATATGCTCAACAGACTATTCCTGATAAAGATTTCGTCATTTCTGGTCTGTAATGGTTAATGGGTTAATTAAAAAAGCAGTGTTGTTGTTTAGCAACAAATGATGGTGCCATAAACACAATGGGCATTTCCAGTTTATCCATCCATCATATGACATCATAAACAACTACATGACGTGTAGGATGATGTCATAATCAAGTACAGCATGAATGACTCGATTTAGTCCGTCTTAAACGCTTAATAATTTGACACGTTGTACAAATTGTATGTCTGCTATTTAATAAACATGCTGTTGAATATTTTGAAACTAATTTGACTGGGCGCTATTCAATCAAATTAGTTTCAAAATATTCAACGGCTTACCTGTATAGTTTTCTGGAAATTGATAGTCAAGGAGTTCAGAGATCGATCCTAGGTGTGGGTGGAGCTTAGCTAGAGAAGGTCTATTATGAGTTAGTAACAACATCATAAACAGAAGTTTTGAATATATCAAAAGTAGGTCAATATACCCTACTATTCATGGCTCGGTGAATATGAAGAAAATTTTACGTTTTTCAGGACTTTATAGCACTTTTAGAATGCATCCAATGGTCTACCACATCAATGTAAGATATTAGTTTCATAGAAAGCAAAGTACATATAGCTTGTTGTCTTTGTATTTCAGGAGGAAGACAAGTCACAGCATGTGCTTTTCTCTATATACTGTGGTTTACTAGTGGCTATATCATATCATTTGAGTAGAAGTTGTTCTGATCCGACAGTTCTCTGGTTTGTATTTGAGTAATATATAAATATTCATTATCCTCACGGTTTAAAAAACCGTCGGGTATATTGTAATCGCCTCCGTCTGTCCGTCCGTCACGCTATCTCCTCCCAAACCATTGGGTGGAATTAAATCAAATTGGGTATGTGGGTTACTCATATGATTCCGCTTTGTAAGACGATATTTAGATTTGGCTCTGCCCCCAGGGGGACATGGCAGGGGTCAAAAGGTGAGATCAGTTGTAACGCAATTCCTCTGAAATTGTTAGATGAAACTTAACCAAATTTGATACCTGAGTTACCCATATGATTGCGGAGTACAAGAGGCCATTTAGATTTGGCTCCACCCCCAGGGGCTGGGGAAGGGGGTCAAAAGGTCAAATTTTAACATGCAAAAATTTATTATAATGCATCTCCTCTGAAACCGTTGGACTGAATTTGACCAGATTTGGTCTGTGGGTTACCCATATCAAGGTGGAGTACATGAGCACATTTACATTTGGCCCCCCCTCCCACCACCAGGGGTGGGTGGGGTGGGGTCAAAAGGTAAAAAAAATTGATTGTAATGCAACTCCTCTGACAGTGTTGTATGGAATTCAACCTTATTTAGTATGTCAGTTACCCATATCAATGTGGAGTGGATGAACACATTTATAATTGGTCCCTCCCCCAGAGAAATTGATTGTAATACAACTCCTCTGAAATCGTTAGACGGAACTCAACCAAATTTAATATCTGAGTTACCCATATGATTGCGGAGTGCAAGAGGTTACCCATATCAATGTGGAGTGGATGAGCACATTTACATTTGGCCCAGCCCCCAGGGTTGGGGGATGGGATCAAAAGGTCATGCAATTGATTGTAATGCAATTCCTCTGGCACTATTGCACGAAATTCAACCAAATTTGGTATGTGAGTTACCCATATGATTGCCGAGTGCAAAAGGACGTTTACATTTAGCTTCCCCCCCCCCCTCCCCGTTATGGGTTGTGGGGTGTGTCAAAAGTTCAAAGTGGTGAACGTGGGGATTTGCGATGACGCGTCATCCGACCGATCAATCTAGTTTAGCATTAAAAAAACAAGCCTTTAATCTCATTATTCTGATTACTAGAGGCCTATGACTTAATAGATTCAGACACATCCTTTGAGATTTAACCTCGGCAAACTCTAAACGTTTTTTATTTCTAGAAAAATTAACAGCAAATTGTTTAATTTTATCCTTAAACACATCCCAACAATCTGAATCAATATTATCTTCAGTTAATAAAGGTTCCAAAAAATCATAACAGTGTAATAAAACGTTCATCCTTTAGAAGGGCATTATTAAACTTCCAGTAGGAAGGGCCTATAGAGAATCCAGGAATATTTGAAAGCGTCAATATCACAAAGCGATGATCACTTATGATAACATTTGTGATCAAAACCGGTGATATTGACGTCTTCAAAGATTCACTAAAATAGAAACGATCCAAACGTGTGCCCACTCTTAAAGTCTGGATTCCATCTGGTAACTGCTCTAGTGCCCGGATATAAGTGCCTAAAAGCATCCGTGAGGTTAAAGTCTCTGATTGCTGATTTTAACATTTCTGAACAAATTTTCCCTTTAATTGGATTCTCGCCGATTTTATCAACACTTGCATCTAAAATGCATTTAAAATCACCACACAAAACAACAGAATGACGACAGACTAAAAAGTTAAATAAATAAGTAAAGAATGTCTTACACTCTGTTGCATTAGATGGTGCATAAATGTTGACAAATCGGTAAGATTTGCCATTTAAAATCAAATCAACAGCAATAAGACAGCCCTCCCAATCTCTTTGAACTTTTAAAATTTCAAGAGAGATCACTCCTGAACAATAAAGCCACACCAGCACAGTGTTTTGCACCAAAAGACCAGTAGTTAGTCATAGCAGTCATGCTTTCAAAATGCTTACGCTCCTGCTCATCCACCACGTGCGTCTCGTGGATGAATAAAACATCCACATTCATACTCCCAATCTCACTCACAACCACACGTTTCTTACACCCCTGAGCCACTCCAGCGCAATTCACTGTGCCTATCTTAATGTCTGCCATTTTGAACAGGGGGTAGGGAGGAAACTGCCAAAACCAGAGTTATAAGACAGTTCCATAATACAGTGCCATGTAAAAATTTATGTCAAATAACCAAGAGGGCAAAACATTAATTAAACTCAATGAAATTATTACAATTACGTGACGGACATAGGTTAACAAACAAAAAGTATAGTAATGAAAGGCAGCCAACATAACAACCATCAGAAAATCATTTATCATCATCATCATCATCATCATCAAAACCATCATCATCATTATCAACACCATCATCATCATTATTATCATCATCATCATCATCATCATAAAATAGGTTTTAAGAAAGCAGATGCTCCATGCCATTGTTGTCAGAACAAGCAACAATCTCCAGTATACATAATCATTTAGAAAATTAACATTAGAGCAGTGAGTAAATTGTAGTATTTCAGTAACTGCAATCACGCCAGTGAGTTAATTATAGCAAAAGACACGACTGCGTGACATGTGGCACACTCACTGATTGATCCATAACCAATAGAGCTGTACAACTTACTTAAATTAAGCTTAGCAGTCATACTGCCATTGGTGTTGCAAAGGGCTGTTGCTGTCAGGAACAACACCAACCTGCCCCAACACCAAGGGCACCACAAGCACCCGCAATTGTAAATAATAACATAAACACATATGACTATCAAACAATTCAGCAACAAATGTGCCATTATAAAAATCATCATCATCATCATCATCACCTTCCTCATCGCCACCATCATCAAAACCTTCCCCACATTCATCCACAATAGCAATATAAATAGCATATTTGCCAAGGGTATAAACACATGATTAATTTTATGTACTGCAGTTGACGTCATCATCATCATAATCATCATTATTATCACCATCATCATTATCATTATCATCATCATCATCATTACAAAATTCAATATCCAGATTATCGGAAGTGTAGTAATAATCATTGCATTGACAAAACAAAAATGTAAAAGGATGGGTCAGCATGGTTAGTGTAGCCGCATGACCCCCCCCCCCCCCCCTTGGGTACATCAGGTCATAAGACCGTACGCACCTACCAGATGTACTATTATGATAATGTCTATTATCTAGTCTAGCTCAAAATAAACAATTAAAACTCCGCACTCTCCCGGTCCTGCCCCTACTGTGTCCGGGAATACCATAGCCGCAGGTACCGAGTCAATTCCCAATCACAGTCAGATTCGTCTATTTTGCGCTTTTGAGAAGTCGCAAAGTGTAGTGTGCTCAAATTTGTTAAATTTAAGAGGTTATCGGTTGTGAAAAAGGATTGTATCGGTGGCTTCATGGAGGAACTAGGAAAATCATCACAGGGGCAGGTTGTATCAATCTAGAATTTATACATTCGTGCCATAATGACTGTTTGAAATTTCCTTAAATTGACACATTGTTTTAGAATGATAGCCATTGTTGGAGTCGCTTCTGTACCCGTTAACTTTTAGTTTAATTCGGGTACTCGGTTAATTTTCTCTTGCAACTCGGTTCCTCTAAGATGGATGCGCCCTTAGCCAAGATGGCGGCGCCCATGAATTATGTAGTTCTTGGCTTGGTGTGTCCGGGCACTCTGTTTGTCGCCGATTTTAGCTCTCGCTTCATTGTCGAGGGTGTTTGTAGCGATCGGCGCTGTATTCTTGGTTATTTAATGCTAGTTAAAGGCTGAGTTGTGTTTTTAAAGAATTTTCACTCAAAAAGGTTTCAAATAAGATCCTGCCTAAGACTTGATTATCATTAATTTAAGAGAAAGTTAATGTGTTTAAGAAATCTTAACTATCAAGTCGGTTGTGCGTATTGCTCGTCATCAAGTGTCATGTGCAGCGTTTTAATTTTTCTTTGTGTTCGCAGAAACCTAAGAATCCGGACACGTGCCAGAAGTGCAACAGGTTCATGAAGCGGAAGTATCGTGCGCTCAGTGCAAGGTCGGGAGCCCTTGTGATGTGTGTGTGAAGTGGTCGTCGGCAATGGTGGCAGAGTTTGACAGGGATCGACGTGCGAGGCTGGAGAGGATCGCGAAGGACAAGGCAGCGAAGTTGCAGCAGGCATCTCTTATGGGACTTGAAGGTCGTCTGAATGAACGAATGGATTCAGCGCTGGGCGTATGGGCGGCCCAGTTCAAGGCGATGTTTGACTCATTGCAGTCCACGGTCCCGTTGAGGCAAGCTGGTGCAGGACAACCATTAGGTGGTCCAGCTAGTTCTGCTGAGGGTCATGCACCTGCCCCTTCTCTGTCCTTGGCTCAAGAGCCGACGATAGAGGAGGAAGATCTGCTGCTAATGGAAGATTCCGGCATGCTGGATTTTTCGATGACGGCAAGACCTAGTACGTCCCAGGGGTCGCCCTCGGGATTTGTACGGGTTTGCCAGGCGGATGGTGATGTCGACGTTCCGTCGGGCATTTTCCATCCGCTATTTGTGCAACCGGAGATGCCAGCGGAGCCGTGTTTTGCGGTTCCTGCTGGTATCCCGGCGGCGTTAGGTGCGGCTCCTATCGGAGTGACGGTACCAGCCGTAGTTAAGGCGGTCGTAGTCCCGGATCCCGTGCTGGAGCCGATGGACTGCGGGGAATCCGGGTCTGGCGATTCGTTAGACACCGGTGCCGCTGGTAGTCGCGTTATGGATGCGCTCTGTCCTGGCAGAGACGTGTATCATAGCGCTCAGCATGGATCGTCAGTGGCCCTCTCATCTAAGGGAGAGAGGGAGGATGAAAACGGGAGTTCATTGATGGACGAGTCCGTTTTCTGCACCGAAGCTGAATGGGTGCAGGTCCTTGGATGGATGACCAATCGTCTCGGGTTGGCATCTGATCTAGGATTTCAGCGCGATCCGGCGATGGAACGGATGTCAGAGCGTGCGGCTAACGCTCTGTCAAGTGGCTCTTCTGCCATGCCGACACTCCCGTTGGACACGCAGACTTCTGACATGTTGGAAGTTGCGGCATACCGTCTGGTTCAGCCAGACTATGCATTGCCAAAGGCCCCGAAGGGGATAAGGAGTAGGGTCCGTTTTCCGGAGCAGGCTTATCATCAGTACGCCCGGGTTCCACGGCTTTCCGTTGCGGAACGAGAGGCACTGAATAGGCCGTTGGCTGGGACGGCTAAGGGGCGGTCACATCCTTTGGTTTCTCAGACCAACAAAGACCCGTTCAATGAGCTCACGCTCATTGAGGATGCGGCGAGGGCAGCCATGGCTGCGCTGTCGCACGGGTGTACCGTCCTGCAGGGTATGCTGGACTGCACGGCGGACAGGTGCCAGAGGCTGCTCCCGGAGTTGTTCGGGACACCATGCGCCTGTCTCAGGATTGCCTGGCCAGGGTAATCACTAGAACGTTGGCAGAGCGACGGAGAATGGTTCTCGATTGTGTAGAACCAGGACCGGAGATGAGGGCTGCATTATCTTCTGCGCCTTTCATAGGTCCAGGCTTGTTCGGCGGCTCGGCACGACAAGCGCTCTCCAAGGTTGCGTCAATGGTGGCGGAGCAAGAAGTGGTCGGCAAGTCGTGGAAGTCGACTAAGAGGACTCAGCCGCAACAGTCCTACCGTCAGCATAGACAGGAGCAGCAGAGGCAGCGTCCTAGATCGCCCTTCCGTCCTTCTGGCCGTGATGCCCATAGGTCATCCGGATCACAAGGACCTGGCCGTTCATCCTCATACAAGTCCTCTAGTAAGAGGCCGTATGAGGAAGACAGGAAGGGTGGCGGTTCGGGCCGAGGCGGCTACCGTAAGGATAGCCGTGGCGGCGGTTCCGGACCGTCGTACCACAAGAAGCCGCGGGATGGCCGTGGGGCTCGTTCCTGACGGGTTTCCGGCGGAACCAGTTCCGGTGGCTTTGGAGACAAATGGAGTCGAGAATCTTCACCCAAGCGATTTAGCGTCTTATCGGCTAATCTTGACCGACAACTGTGTGCAGATTCCTTCCGTCGGAGGCAGACTTCAGCTATTCCTAAACCAATGGGAACAGGTCGTGCGCGACTGTTTAGTTTGTCAGTGGATAAGAAACGGCTACGATCCGGATTGGCTCATCCATCAATCGTTAGTTCCGTTAACCTCGACTCCAATATGGACTCCTATTCCAAGGGAAGTAGACCGTCTAGACGCCATTCGATCAGAAATAGAATCTCTTCATCAGAAGAAGGCGATTCATCTAGTCAGCGATCGGTCTTCACTGGGCTTCTATTCGATCATGTTCCTTGTTCCGAAGCGTACCGGAGGGTGGAGACCAATTCTCAATCTCAAACCGTTGAACAAATTTATTCTTTCTCCCAGATTTCAGATGGAGACGGTGGCAGCGGTAATGACAGGGCTGAGGAAAGGCATGTGGGCGGTGTCGATAGATCTGAAGGATGCATATTTTCATATTCCAATGTCAATTCCTTTTCAGAAGTACCTTCGATTTGCATTCCAAGACAATGTTTGGGAATTCAATGCGCTTCCCTTCGGCCTGACCACAGCTCCGAGGGTCTTCACCAAGGTGGTTCTCGCCATGACTTCTTTACTTCGCAGGAGAAACATAGCTGTTCACACTTACATAGACGACTGGCTGCTAAAGGCGGGGAATCCAGTCAATCTGCAGGTAGTCCTAGACTTCTTTAAGAATCTAGGGTGGATTGTGAATCTAGAGAAATCAGAACTGACTCCATCCCAGGAGTTTGTTTATCTGGGAATCTTTTTCAATCTCAGGGACGGCGTAGCTTTTCCGGCGGAGAGCAGAGTCAAAAGCCTGATTGCAGTTTTGGAGTCGGTTTCTCTAGGAGCCTATCTGACGGCGCACCAATTTCTCAGAATACTGGGTTTACTAGTATCTCTGGAGAAGGTGGTTCCATATGCGGCACTCAGGCGCAGGCCGATTCAGATGTATCTAATGTCATTCTGGTCATAGAGAACAGATCCGTTATCTCTGAGAATACCAGTAAAAGAACCATTGATATTCCACCTTCAGTGGTGGTTGTCGGAACAGAATTTCCTGCGAGGTGTTCCTCTACAACCTCCTCAACCTCAGATGTCCATCTTCACGGATGCATCGTTGACAGGTTGGGGAGCGGTATTGGACAATCAGTCAGTGTCAGGGGAATGGGATCGGACCAATCCGCAGAAACATATCAATGTGCTCGAGCTATTAGCGGTGGTATTTGCACTGCAGAAGTTTGAGAGTCTAATTCAAGACAAAATTGTCCTAGTAAGGACAGACAACTCAACAGTGGTGTCTTATTTGAACCCCCAGGGCGGGATGAGATCACCGGAGTTGTGTATGATGGTTTGGAACCTTCTGCTGTGGTACCAAGAGAGGAATATTATTCTTCGGGCAGCACACATTCCAGGAAGATTGAACATCCTAGCGGATGCGCTCAGTCGAAGGACGGTTTGTCGTCCGACGGAATGGCAGCTCAACCAAGCGGTAGCGGAGGTTCTATTCAAAGAATGGGGCAAGCCAAATGTCGACCTGTTTGCGATGAATCAAAACGCAAAGATGGATCCCGGACCCGCTAGCTCTAGCAGTAGACGCACTGGCGATAAGTTGGGAAGGAATGTACGCGTATGCGTATCCTCCAACAATTCTCATCCCGAAAGTTCTGGCAAAGATAAGAGAGGGGATGTGCCAAGTAATACTGATCGCCCCTTATTGGTTTACGGATCTGCTGGACCTTCTGGTCTGCAATCCAATCCCTCTTCCAGACACAAGAGATTTAATCTCTCAGAACAAGGGTCTGTACCTTCACGACAGACCAGAAATGTTCAAATTAACTGCATGGATGTTGTCAAGCAGCGTGCAATTGAGGGTGGCTTTTCTGAGCAAGCAGCGAAGTTTGTTGCTTCAGCCAGAAGAGTTTCAACCACAAAGACATATAATTATAGAATCAACAAATTTGCACAGTGGTGTGAGAGAAGAGATATTGATCCCTTTTCTGCATCTGTTCAACACGTAGCAGATTTTATCTGTCATTTATACGAAGTTGACAAACTTGTACCTTCTACCCTAGCGGCATATAAGTCTGCATTAGCTTCAGTCATTCCCAGTCTCACCATTGAGGGAGTGGAGAATGACACCTTGAATGAAGTTATCAAAGGAATGAGCAATCTGCGACCTAGACAGCCAGTTCCTATCCCATCATGGAATCTATATCTTGTTCTACAGGTTTTAGGACAGGCTCCTTTTGAACCGATTAGATCTATTGATATTAAACTGTTAACTATTAAATCAGTTTTCTTGGTTGCAGCAGCGTCAGCGAGAAGGAGAAGCGAAATTCATGCGCTTTCTGCCGAACAAGACCGTTTTGTCGTCACGGGTGAAGGTTTAAGACTACTTCCACGTCTTTGTTTCCTGGCAAAGAATCAGTCACTTAAATATCCAGGTCAGCCGATCAATTTGCCAAGTTTAACTAGGCATGACCCAAACTCTTCTGTTTGGTGTCCTGTCAGATGTCTTAAAATGTATAAGAAACGTACAAATGAGTGGAGAGACGACCCGAAATCTCTGTGGTTATGTCTCAAAGCTCCCCATTTACGTGCCTCGAAAGATACTATTTCTCGTTGGATAGTTGACGCTATTAAGATGTCACACAAAATCGCTACAGGTAAGCAAATTGATCATGCAAATGCCCATCAGGTCCGAGCACTAGCAGCATCATCGGCCCTTTATACGGGTGTCTCATTAGAGGAGGTGATGTCTGTAGCACAATGGCATGCCGAGTCGTCATTCACTGATTTCTACCTTCGCGACATCTCCAGCTCACTTAATCCGGTAGCCGTCGCCAATCTGTCGAACCTAAACTAAGCCACGTCCGACCACTACTTCGCACACATCACTAAAGTCTTCCGCCTACACTGAACAAACGCTGTGCACATGACTGAGTACGACCGTGGATTTGGCCGAGCTCCTGTGATGATCAAGAAAAGATCAAACACTCAAAATGGTGAGTATTTACATTAATTAAGTGACTATAAATATGTTTACTTACAGTCGAAATACCAGACTGCTTAGGTAAATAGTCTGGTACAAGAGTATTCTTATCCTATTAACCAGACATTAGACTCATTCCAATTTGAAAATCTAGTCGATATACTGATAGTTTTTTCAAAATTAGAAGTTGTTGTAGCTTCTTTGCACTCTACTGGACTGCCCTAGCTGAGGCTTGGGGCTGACACGGGTCTGGTGGGTGTTGCATCCCCAGTGACAGCCCTCTGAATTTTGTGCGGACAAAAGAGGGGGCGAGCGCGGTCTAGACCATGGAAGTTTAGCACTCTATGAGTCAGATAGCAGAACCCAAGCGTATGCCAGGGTTTTAGTCTCTTCACAACCTTCTCTGTTGGATGGTAGTTGAGTGCTGGTTCGAGCCTCACCTCCTCCCACCGGCATTTTCTGGTTTATCATAATAGTACATCTGGTAAGTATTATTCGAAGTAGAATAAAAAAAGCATCCGCTTTTGTTTCTACGAGAATTCTTAATACTTACCAGATGTACTATGGCCCTGCCTCAGCCGCCCCGCTGAGGTGAGGCTGAGCTGCTTTCGCACTTTGCCAAGGCGAACATAAGACGAATCTGACTGTGATTGGGAATTGACTCGGTACCTGCGGCTATGGTATTCCCGGACACAGTAGGGGCAGGACCGGGAGAGTGCGGAGTTTTAATTGTTTATTTTGAGCTAGACTAGATAATAGACATTATCATAATAGTACATCTGGTAAGTATTAAGAATTCTCGTAGAAACAAAAGCGGATGCTTTTTTGATGCGCCAGCAATATCTCCAAAATAGATGACATGTTGCCACCACCATAAGAGAAATGCAAAACAGACAAGCTTTATTATCAACTGTAATTATTAAGTAATCATAAGCTCTAAAGTGAGACCTTATTTTGAAAATAAAGCCGCTGCAAGCTGTTCCTATGCTTAACAGCAACAGCTTCCAGCAACAATATCTCCAAAACAAGGCAGTAAACAAGTGAAAATACAAAATTTGTATTCAGCCGTGCAAACAAAACATCCACAGAGACACCCGAAATGTACAGGCTAACTAATTTGTTCATTTAAAAAATGAGCAGATATTGACATAGGTGAAATGTCCGACAGGTTACAGGCAGAAATTTGTAGAATCTTGCACTACAGGACAATAAATAGAATTGGAATAGGTTAAGAAATGGGACAGTGACCACATTAATACTGAATGCAGAAAAAACATTATGACCATTAATATGTCGACAACATTAATATCTTCATCATCATCATCATTACCATCATCATCCCCAGAATCATCATCATCACAAGTATGAAGAACAATAAATATAAATTGCATAAAATATGTAAACTTAATAAATTATATTCTACATAACTCACCACCAGGAAAACTCCTAAATTTTGGGAGGGACAAAATCGCTTTCCGTAAGAATAGTCCAAGAGATGAATAAACAGTAAGATCCATCGCACAGCTACAGCCATAATCCATAAACGGTTCCAAATCGTTACCAAAATTAGAATAATATATTGTAAGGAGAAATTTACGCCTTCTTCCCATTCTTCTCAATGAACTTCTCTGCAGCTTCCTGCCTCCTCTTAATACTTTGTGATTCATAGTCCATAGATTCAAATAAATCAGGATAGTCATCCAATGATTTAAATTGAAAGTCATTTGAGAACACGCTATCCTGACTGTCAACTTGATCCATGTCCACCTTCACATCAGTCTCATTATCTTCATCAACTTGAATGTGCAATCGGTCCCCATGGGAGCTAGCCACACTCATCTTCATCCTCTAAAACGGTGAAGGAGTTCTGGGTAGTGACCATCACACCCCCACCTAAGGATTTTGAAATGGTAATAACATCATCCTGTACCACATGCACGTCCACCATAACAGATCATGAAAGGGTCGGCCCTGACTTTTCAGTCACCACTGCATCCATCGCTTGAGGGTCATGAATATCTTCATCCACCACCAAGCTACTAGCCGGTGTTCGATGAGCCACTCTGCTAGCGTATGTATCTTTAATAAAATTCCCTGGTGCTATCGATCCACAATCTCTCCTTACATGTCCGATGTTACATTTAAGACAGTAAGGCTGCCATCCTGGCATCGTCACCAGGAATGTCACATCCTCAAATTTAACTAGATGAGGAATTTCCGCCAGCTGGTCCTGGGATACTTCCATCTCGACGACACAGATTCGTGATCTAGCCTTTGCAACTGCATTAATGGACACTTATTCATGAGTCACATCAATTACCTTCCCATACTGATTGAAAAATTCAACCAAGAAATCATTCCCTACTTTATATTGTAGCCAGTGGACCTTCAAATGAATAACTTGGCAGCTAGCCAAGGAAAATCTGAACTCTATCTGCCTCTAGAAAAACTAGTTCAACCAATTGCTTGCACAAGTCAACAGATTTCAATACAACATACCATGTAGATGAGTGGTCAAGTTTATAAATGCACTCGATATCACCAGCATGCGCAACACAATCTATTACATGAGTAACATCCTTCCTCCCTACACGTAACGGATCATCTCCAAGAATATTAATCTTCACAGTCCTATCCTCCACTTTATCATCAACAAACTTAACTGGCACACGCCTATTAAAAGACAACTGCAGGCATACTGCCCAAGGTCCAAAGGGGACAAGGCAAATTATGCCCAACCCCACAGGAAAACAGAGTTTGTACAAACGTAAATGAAAGTCACAGTTTTATAGACGCAGAAAAAAAAAAAAAAAAAAACCCACTGTAGTCACGCGAAAAAAATATCTTTAGTAAAAGGCAAAAGATTTATTCATGGACTTTGAAGAGAAACCAGAGTTAACCTGAAACATCATGTTTGAATCATACTACGTGAATTTGCTGATTTCTTACAATGGTTAACCAAGTGGAAAAGTTATTACTGAATCACCTCCCTTGATAGCAATAGAATACGCTCAGTTGATATGCCCCTGGGAAATTATTTTAGGGAGACTGAGCAAGCTATGTTTTCTTGGTTCACTTTGTTAGGTCACCTGGCAGAGGGGTGAGGTGTGTGGGTTTAGGGGTTAGGTGTGTCTGTCTGCCTGCCTGCATGCGTGTGTGTGCTATAATAAAAACCGAAAAATCCCCCAAAATTTGAGCTTACATAAATACTTTTCCTCCAGCTTTAAGTACTGAATACAGGTTTGATCATCAACAAGAGCCATCTGAGATTGCGGACACTCAACATCCAGGGTTTTTATCTCCCCCACCCCCACCCACCCACCCCCGGAAAAATTTGAGGGTGATATAGCCATATCATTACCATGTGAAGATGTGCATGTGCTATCCATATAGCTGTACATCCATCTGTCTGTCAAGAATGTCTTCGTCCATCTGTGTATCCATCACTGACAGTCATTTCTTGTCAACGCAGCTCCTAAAGCTCCCAATGTATTAACTTGAAATTCGGTGCATATTATCATGGGCTTTTTTTGTGCCCGGAAACTTATTCATTACAGAGTTATTACCCTTTAAATTTCTTGAAACATGCATATCTTCAGAAAACCTGCATGGATTCATGCAAAATTTCTTTATCATCTGAATATTTTTGCTACCACTGGCACAGTGATATAGCGATCAACATCTCCCATCAGTCCATCTGTCTGTTTGACCAGTTGTGTCTGTTTGACCAGTTGTCTGTAATCATTTCTTGTCAACACAACTCCTACAGTTTAGTTACAATGCCTGTGAAAGTTGGTACCAATACCGCCTGAAGATGTGCATGTGCGAAGCAGGATCGAGACAGGTATCACTTTTCCGGCAGCGGCGTAAACTTTTACGTTAAGTTTATATCTCAGCAATGCCTGATCCAATTGGAACCAAACTTGGGTGCATGGTAATATACATCAAAAGGAAGCAGCTCGCCGATGAGAAGGCCATGATGTCAAGGTTACAGGGGTCAAAGGTTTTTGCATTAAACAAAAGTTATTGTCTTATATCTCAGCAATGCCTAATCCAATTGGAAACCAAACTTGGATACATGGAGATATACATCGAAAGGAAGCAGCCCGCTGATGCAGGCATCATGCGTTCACGGTTATGGGGTCAAAGGTCACGGTTTAATCTTTGTCAATATTTTATGTTCAGTTTTTGCATTAAACAAAAGTTATTGCCTTATATCTCAGCAATGCCTGATCCAATTGGAACCAATCTTGGCTAGATGGTGATATACATCAAAAGGAAGCGGCATGCTGATGCAGACATCATGCGGTCACGGTTATGGGGGTCAAAGGTCACGGTATAATCTTTGTTAATATTTTACGTTAGGTTTTTGCATTAAACAAAAGTTATTGCCTTATATCTCAGCAATGCCTGATTCAATTGGAACCAAACTTGGGTACATGGTGATATACATTGAATCGAAGCAGCCCACTGATAAAGCGGTCATGATGTCAAGGTTATGGGGTCAAAGGTCACAGTATAATCTTTTAATATTTTACGTTAAGTTTTTTGCGCTAAACAAATTGTCTTATATCTCAGCAATGCCTGATCCAATTGGATACACGGTTACCTATGATAATAGGATGTAGCAGGACGATGTTTGGATTACAAAGTCAAAGGTCAAGGTCACTGTGACCTTGATATAGAACTCTGTGTTATTTCAAGATTAAGCTTTTGCGTTTAGAAAAACCTCTCAGCTTATATTTCAGGACTGGTTAAGCCTATTGCAACTACACTTGGATACATGGTTACCTATAATGATTGGAAGCAGTGTGATGATGTTGGCATCACAAGGTCAACGGTCAAGGTCAATGTGACATTGATACAGAACTCTGTTATTTCAACATTAAGTTTTTGCATTTAGCAAAGCTTTTCAGCTTATATTGCAGGATTGGTTAAGACTATTGCAACTAAACTTGGATACATGGTTACCTATAATGTTAGGAAGCAGCATGATGATGTTGGTGTCAGAAGGTCAAAGATCAATATCACTGTGACTTTGATACAGAACTCTGCTCTTTCAACATTAAGTTTTTGCGTTTAGCAAAACGTCTCGGCTTAGATTTCAGGATTGGTTAAGCCTATTGCATCTAAACTTGGGTACACGGTTACCTATAATGCTAGGATGCAACATGATGATGTTGGGATCACAAGGTCAAAGATCAAGGTCACTGTGGCCTTGATATAGAGCTCTGCTATTTCAACATTAAGTTTTTGCGTCTAGCAAAACTTTTCCGCTTATATTTTAGCATTGGTTAAGGCTATTACAACTTGGAAACCTGGTTACCTATAATGTTAGGAAGCAGCATGATAACATTAAGGGCATTTAATTCCGCGTAATTCTTGTTTGGGAAAATACATCCATATTTGCCTGTGTTGTATCTCCCATAAGATATCTAAAACTCATCAATATTATATTTTTTGGGCCAGATCTCCAAGAGTTTGGAAGCTATGCTCGCAGTTTTTTCCATTGTTGTACTTCAATTCTGTTTCGTTAAAATCTATCAATATTCTCCAGAGTTATCTTCCTTGAAATACTTATAATTCATCAAAATTGTCTTGTTCTACCAGATCGCGTAACCTATGCTCTCAATTCCTTTGTCACTGGATATGCTTCAAGAAGCAGTCCTATGATTCCGCTTCGATATGCCATCTTCTGATGGCTCTTGTTGTCACATTGTAAGAAGTTTTCTGAATCCTAGTGTACGGTCGCACCTTTTGTTATGTTAAAATTTAAGCAAAATCAGACCAGCCATTTCCGAGGTATCTATAAGTTCAGTGTTTGATCACATACCGATGATGGTTATCCGGATCACAGCCACAACCTGGGAATCCTTTTGCATGGTAACTTCGTTTCTTGTGTTAAATTTTGAGCCAAATTGGATTAGTAGTTTTTGAGATACAGGTGCGGACGGACGTTAAGCTCTTCCCCTTATAGGGAGAACGTAACAATAGCTAAGTATACCTATCTAAGAACAAAAGCACTCCCTTATGCATTGTCTCACCATTGTTTTTTCATTCGAGCATGAAATTCTCATTTTTCATTGGATACTCGCAACAGCAGTTGACAGAATTTCAATTTCACAGTGATTGACCAATCAGGATACAGCTGTTATCTGCAATTTGGCTGTGTGATAAATTCCAGATCGAGCTGTTTGGCTCGCTAACTATGCTTCAGATAAGTTGAATATTTGCCAGGTGAACGCAATACTTTTCAGATCAGATAGTAACTAGTTCAGCAATTGAACATTTCTGGTGTCATTCTCTTCACGCCATCTCACGTAAACTAAAACTGTTTACAGCTCAAATGTCATAATTTTACTCTTCAACAATCCGGATTTGATTCCATATGTTTAAAAGCATTATTGCCTTTATTTTAATTAAGACTTTAACACTCATATCAGCCAAAAACGCCTTCTGCAGTGTTCTTGAGAAATGTCTGTTTGCAGACCACGAGAAGACTGTTTTTCAAAATTTACCACTGGAATGACTGGCTCGATAACCGAGCCAGTCATTCCAGTTGTAAATTTTGAAAAATAATAGTCGCTTGCTCTGAAAATTGACATTTTCTATGAGAAAACTTTCTTGGACAAATTCGAGGGTTATAGGGTTAACGACAATGAATGTATAACATCTGTCTCGATGATTTGTCTGAACTTGTAACATCGACATTTGCCAGTAACGTGCACCAAATAGTACTTTGTTATGGGCTGAATACAGCTGGTGTAGAATTGATGAGTCGAATTGATGACGGGAAATATTGTTGTAAAATTTATAGTAAATGTTATAGCTGTAGTGTCCTCAGCACCCACCCACCCCTTGATGTTCTTAAATTTGCATATATATCTCAAACATCATCTTCACAAAAGTATAAGACCATTTATAGCAATAAAATTAATTTTCCATTCTTGCTTTCGTATACATGTACATCTTCAAAAAAATCGGCATTACATTACATGTTCTTGAAACATTCTCAGCGCTCTATGTCCACACGTTGTCTGCTGACGCGCTCACGACAAAAACATTTTGTGTGAGCAAACATTATCATCGCGTTTAATTCATGCACAATGAAAATGTAGTCGTGCCAATCAAATTTTTAGCTCATTTTTTATGCAAAATCATTTGTTGTTTCTGCCCTGTAACTAAATGTGTTTCCAAAACAAACTGTGGAATATTTTGAACATAATTGCTTTGGAAGACATCGCTGCCTAATCAGTCCACTTGTTTTCAAAATATTCAACAGAACATTCCTTACATCGTGTTCAAACATGTCCTAGCTAACACGTTTCTCTTTTTTGATTTCCAAACATCATGAAAATTAAGATAGAGCATTTGTTAGCATATCTAGTTGTATGCTATTTTCTGATCCCTTGTGTTCTTGGTGGTAAATTTCAGTGTCATTAATTCACCTATCTGACTTATAATTCGATGACTGTGCCATGTTTGAAATATATGTTTAATTTTTACAGGTCGCTTCTTACCTGTCGAGACAAGAAATCAGAGACAGAAGAGCAGACGGACCCATTACCTGCTAAGCTCAGAAATTCTGTTGTATGTATTGCAGCTATTAACCCTTTAAACCTTAAATATTTTCAATTCAAGAAAATTTAAACTTTCTCTAAGAAAACATCAATTTGCAGACCAAGAGAAGACTGAAAATTTACAACTGGAATGACTGGCTCGATTATTGAGCTAGCCATTCTAGTTGTAAATTTTTTATAAGTTGTCTTCTCTTGGTCTACAAATCAACATTTCTCAAGACCACTAAAGAAGGTGGTTTTGGCCGGTTTGAGTGTTAAAGGGCTACGCTCGCCCTGTGCAAATCAATGTGATGTATTGTGATGGGGGCTGTCTCACTGACCACACTATGCAGTATTAATATATACACTGTATCCATTCAGAGTTTGAAATAAAGCTAAAATTGTTTTAACCCTTTATGGTCACATGTGGTCGAGAAAATCTAAATAAATAATCTAGTTCAGCTGGCGGTGTGACCAGTAAGGGTTAATCTACCCATATACTGTAGATCACATATTTGGAGTTGAGTCATTAACCCTTTAACGCTCAAGACAGTCAAAACAGCTTGAATTGTCCACTTGCAGACTGGAAGACTATCATTGAAATTTAACCACTGAAATGACTGGCCCGCTAACTGAGCCTGTCATTCCAGTGGTAAATCTTTAAAAAATATTCTTCTTGATCTGAAAATGTACATTTTCAATGGGAAAATTTTAATTTTCTCGAACAAATTTAAGGGGTAAATCGTTTATAGAAGTTACAGTAAAATATATAAACGAACCCCAGCCAGTTTCCCAGGCAATCAGTGGAAGGATATATATATATATATATATATATATATATATATATATATATATATATATATATACACCTGTGCAAAAGTTAAGCACCAGCAAAAACAATAGAACGTAGAAACATGATGGTACAACTAGGCTGCCATACTTTTTGTCCCCGCGTTAGCTGACATAATTCCAAGTACGAAATGCACATGCATGTATGACTTCACGCCGCTTGATGTCCGTGCGTGGCGGGAAACAGCACACGTGTTCAGTTATGTAAAAGTCCAGTTTGAGGTGTAGAACATTACATACAGATTTAGGCGACAAGATTAGGAATTTTGTGTTCATGACCGTGGTTTATTTGTACAGAGAGAATTAGCTCTTGATTGTGAACCGCTATGGCAAGACGAAGGTTAAGTGATCGTGTGAAATGGCAAATCATAGGCATGCATACCACTGGTATGTCATGCAGAGAGATTGGCAGACAGCTGAACATTAACCATACTGTAATCAGTTGTTTGATTGCAAAACATGGGCAAACTAACGAGGTGAAGGACAGGCCTAGATCTGGAAGACCGAAGAAGACTACTGCCCGTGATGATCGAGCCCTAGTACGCCTTGTTAGGAGATCTTCATTCACCAACAGCAGAGTGCTCAGCCAGCAATGGGAAACGCGCAATAGAGTGTCAATGTCTACCGTCAAAAGGAGACTGTATGCTGCTGGCATGAAAGCTAGGAGACCTGTCAGACGTCCGCTCTTCACTGCACACCACAAAGAGGAGCGTCTGAGGTGGTGCAACGAAAGAAGACACTGGAACATGAGATCCTGGAGACGGGTACACTGGTCCGATGAAAGTCGGTTCCTGCTTCATGCCACAGATGGTCGAACTCGTGTATGGAGGTCCAGACGCACGGCGTACGACCAACGTAACATCATGGAAGAAGTTCCATTTGGTGGAGGTTCCGTTATGATATGGGGGTGCATCTCATTTGATTGTAAGCTGGATCTGTTGACTGTACCTGGAACACTAAATGGACAAAGATATCAAGATTCCATACTGGATAGAGTTGTGGTCCCTCATTATGTAAATCATGCACCTGGAACCCACCCTATATTCATGGATGACAACGCCCGACCACATCGTGCTAGAGCTGTGCATGAATACCTCCGCCAGAATGCCATCGAAACCCTACCATGGCCAGCAAGGAGCCCTGACATGAACCCTATTGAGCATATCTGGGACATTCTGGGAAACATGGTGAGAAGGAGGGATCCTCCTGTGCAGAACCTACAGGAATTAACAGACGCGCTCCATCTTGAATGGCAACGAATACCACAATGGCGTATCAGTCGGTTGGTGACCAGCATGAGACGTCGTGTCCAGGCCGTCATCCAGGCACAAGGTGGATATACCCGGTATTAATAATGACAGTCTCAAACTCGTGCACAGATGTTAAACTTCGTTTTCAGACACCATTAATGACAATCTAGCCACGTGTGTCAACTGTAGGGCAATAGTTGTCAGTTGTGTCAACGTAACCATATTCAGGCCTCGTTTTCAAGTTCAAACAAAAACATACAGTGTTTCCCCACCATCATAATCAGCATTCCTCTAGTTGCATTATTACCTCTTGCACTAAGATGGATGGGTACATAAATGTTTATGCTATTGCTTTCTTCATAGCACATGAATATACCCTCGCATGTGCGTAAAAATAGGGTGGTGCTTAACTTTTGCACAGGTGTATATATATATATATATATATATATATATATATATAGGCAATCTCTTTCATTCCTCGTTTCATCTCCACTTGGGATTATAAATGGCTACCAGTGTAAAACTAGGGAAGTTAGCAATAATAGACTGAAATAAAACCAGCCTAGATATGGTGTGAATGGGACCTGGAATCAGGGACTCGATAGATGCCAATCAAATCAATAACATCTTCAGTTTCTTAGCACATAGAATTTTGTGCTAAAACTTACCTTTGCTTTAAAATATTTAAGCTGAAGGTTACCATATTCATTAGCCTATTTCATAGAATGGTTCCATCTTTTCACAACTTTGCTGGCCATTTGACTGTAATCCTTTAATGGTCAAGCAAGCCAAAACCGGCCTCTGCAGTGGTCTTGAGGAATGTCCATTTACAGGCTAACCGAGCCAGTCATTCCAGTGATAAATTTTCAAAATACTCTTCTCTTGGGAAGTCTTGGCCTGCAAATGGATATTTACTAAGCAAATTTTTAATTCTTTGGACAAATCTTGACCATTAAGGGTTAATCATATGCCTCAGTCTACAAGGCTGTGTCAGGTCACTGCTTTGAAGGGAATGGACCTTTCCATTTTTAGCTATACCCCGCCCATCACTAGCTAAGCTCCACCCACACCTCACCGTGTTGGGATTGATCGATCCCCAAATGCCCTAGCTATCAATTTCCTGAAAACTATACAGGGAAGCTGTTGAATATTTTGTAACTATGGCAGCAACAGCGCCCAGTCAAATTAGTTTCAAAATATTCAACAGAATATTTATTAAATAGTAAAAGCAAACAATTTGTGCGACAAAGCATAGACCGTCTTCAAATATGCATTCGTGATGTACTTATCGATGTCATTCATTATGATGTCATTGTACACATCACGCAGTTCATTATGACGTCATATGATGGGTGGGTACTCTGGAAAGGTGAATTCTTGTTTCTCTAATATTTCGTTGGAATCTCTCACCATGTTTGATAGAGCTATTATAAAATGTCCTGATTGTGTGTATTATATGTATCTTGGTTTCAGAGTGCTCGTTTACAGTCTGATCTGGTCATCTGCTGTATTATAACAGTGCTAACATTTGCTGTTCATGTTAGCACATTATTTAGCAGCACAGTTCTACAGGTGAGTCACTGGATGAAGTACACTTCTGCTTCGAATAATACTTACCAGATGTACTATTATGATAATGTCTATTATCTAGTCTAGCTCAAAATAAACAATTAAAAACTCCGCACTCTCCTGGTCCTGCCCATACAGTGTCCGGGAATTACCATAGCCCCAGGTACCGAGTCAATTCCCAATCACAGACAGATTCGTCTATTTTGCTGACTTCTTAAGTCGCATGTTTTTTCTAAGCTCGATTTAAGCTAATTCTAGCGGATTTAAGCGTACTTTCGTGTTTTCATCGCTGGCTTCATGGAAGGAAAGGGAAAGTCATCACAGGGGCAGGTTGTATCAATCTAGAATTTATACATTCGTGCCGTAATGACTGATTAAAATTTTGTTAAATTGGCACATTATTTTAAAATGGTAGCCATTGTTGGAGTCACTCCGTTACCCGTTAACTGTTTAATCTTATCCGGGTACTCAGTTAATTTCTCTTGCAACTCGATGCCTTCCAAGATGGATGCGCCCGTAACCAAGATGACGGCACCCATGATTAACGTTTTGTTTTGGCTTGGCGTGTCTATGCACTCTGTTTTATGCCGATCTTTAGCTCTCGCTTCAATGACGAGGGTGTTTGTAGTGGTCGGTATTTATTTCTTGGCTATTTTAACGTTAGTTAATTTCCAAGTCGTGTTTATAAAATTTTCACTCCAAAAAGTTTCAAATATATCCTGCCTAAGGACTTGATTATCATTAATCTTAGAGAAATTTAATGTTTCTAAGTAATTTTAAGTTACAATCAAGTCAATTGTGCGTGTTGCTCATCATGGTATGTCATGTGCAGCGTTTTATTTCTTACTCTGTGTTCGCAGAATGCGAAAGGCCAGGACATGCTGTGCCAACGTTGCAACCGGTTCATGAAGTGCAAGTTTTCTGGACATCACTGCGTGGCTTGCGCGAAGTGCAAGGTTGGGAGTCCTTGCAATGTGTGTGCTAAGTGATCGTCAGAGTTGGTGGCAGAGTTTGATCGTGATCGGCGTGCGCATTTGGAGAGAATCGCGAAGGACAAGGCGGCCAAAGTGGATCAGGCGTCAGTTAAAGGTCTGGAAGACCGTCTGAATGAGCGCATGGACTCTGCATTGGGTGTATGGGCGGCCCAATTCAAAGCGATGTTTGAGTCTTTCCAGTCCACAGTTCCGGCGATGCAGGCTGGTGCAGGGCAACCTATCGGTGGTCTGGCCAGTTTTGTGGAGGAACGAGCACCTGTCCTTCCTCATTCTTTGGCTCAAGAGCCGACGGCGGAGGAAGATCTTCTGATGGAAGATTCTGGCATGCCGGATCTTTCGCAAATGGCAGGCCCGAGTTCGTCCGAAGGATCTCCCTCGGGTTTTGTACGGGTCTGCCAGCAGGGTGGTGATGTCGACATTCTGTCGGGCATCTTTCTCCCGGACTTCGCTCAACCCGCGCTGCCGATGGAGCCGTGTTTTGTGGCTCCTGTCGGCATCTCGGCGTTGGTAAGCACGGCTCCTCTCGGAGTTCTGTCACCTGCCGTAGTAAAGGCGGCTGTAGTCCCGGCTCCCGTGTTGGAGCCAATGGACTGCGACGAATCCGTGTCTGGCGATTCGCTGGATACCGGAGCCGCAAGTAGTCGGGCTATGGACTCAGTTCATGTTAGACGTGTAGTCCATGGTTCTCAGCATGGGGCGTCGGTGGCCTACTCATCCAAGGGTGAGAAGGAGGATGAGAATGGTATTCCATTAATGGACGAAGCCTCATTCTGCACCGAAGCTGAATGTGTGCAGGTCCTTTGGATGGATGTCCGACCGTCTCAGGTTGGCATTGGATCAAGGATCTCAGCGCGATCCGACGATGGAGCGGATGTCAGAGCGAGGAGCGGCTAGCGCTCTATCAAGTGGCTCTTCGGCCATGCCGACACTCCCCTTGAACACGCAGACTTCCGACATGTTGGAAGTTGCGGCGTATCGTCTGGTTCAGCCAGATTATTCGCTGCCCAAGGCCCCTAAGGGGATAAGAAGTAGGGTCCGCTTTCCAGAGCAGGCCTACCATCAATATGCCCGGGTTTCTCGGCTTTCCGTCGGGGAGAGAGAGGCATTGAATAGGCCCTTGGCTGGTATATCTAAGGGTTGTTCTCGTCCCTTGGTTTCCCAGGCCAATAAGGATCCTTTTAATGAGTTAACTCTCATTGAGGATGCGGCGAGAGCGGCCATGGCTGCACTCTCACACGGTTGTACCGTCCTGCAGGGTATGCTGACCTGCGTGGCGGAAGGTGGGGAAGTGCCAGAGGCTGATCCCGGAGTTGTCCAGCACGCCATGCGCTTAACTGAGGGCTGAGAAAAGGCATGTAGGCAGTATCGATAGATCTGAAGGATGCATATTTTCATATTCCAATGTCAATTCCTTTTCAGAAATACCTTCGCTTTGCATTCCAAGACAATGTTTGGGAATTCAATGCGCTTCCATTCTGTCTGACCACAGCCCCGAGGGTCTTCACCAAAGTGGTTCTCGCCATGACTTCTTATCTTCGCAGCAGAAACATAGCTGTTCATACTTACATAGACGACTAGCTGCTGAAGGCAGGGCATCCAGTCACTCTGCGCAACAATCTTCAGGGAACCCTAGCCTTACTAAAGGACCTAGGATGGATTGTGAATCTAGAGAAATCAGAATTAACTCCATCCCAGGAGTTTGTTTATCTACAAATATTTTTCAATCTCAGGGACGGTGTAGCTTTTCCGGCGGAGAGCAGAGTCAAGCGTTTGATTGCAGTACTGGAGTCATTTTCTCTAGGAGCTTTTCTGATGGCACACCAATTTCTCAGAATACTGGGTTTACTAGTTTCTCTGGAGAAAGTGGTTCCTAATGCTGCACTCAGGCACAGACCGATTCAGATGTATCTAAGGTCTTTCTGGTCCCAGAGAATGGATCCGTTGTCTGAGAATTCCAGTAAAAGAACCATTGATATACCATCTTCAGTGGTGGTTATCAGAACAGAATCTCCTGCGAGGTGTTCCTCTACAACCACCTCAACTGCAGATGTCCATCTTCACAGATGCGTCGACGACGGGTTGGGGAGCAGTATGGGACGATCAGTCAGTGTCGGGGGAATGAGATTGGACCAATGCACAGAAACATCAATGTTCTCGGTTTATTAGCGGTGGCATTAGAACTTTGAAAATTCGAGAGCTTAATCCGAGACAAGATTGTCCTAGTAAGGACAGACAACTCAACAGTGGTGTCTTATTTGAACCGCCAGGGTGGGACAAGATGACCGGAGTTGTGTTTGATGATTTGGAACCTTCTGCTGTGGTGCCAAGAGAGGAATATTATTCTTCGGGCAGCACACATTCCAGGAAGATTGAACATCCTAGCGGATGCTCTCAGTCGAAGGACGGTTTGTCGTCCGACGGAATGGCAGCTCAACCAATCGGTAGCGGAAGTTCTATTCAAACATTGGGGCAAGCCAAATGTGGATCTATTTGCGATGAAAGGAAATGCAAAGATGGTCACATACGTGTCACCGATCCCGGACCCGCTAGCCTTAGCAGTAGACGCACTGGTGATAAGTTGGAAAGGAATATCCGCGTATGCGTATCCTCCAACAATTCTCATCCCGAAGGTTCTGGCAAAGACAAGAGAGGGCATATGCCAAGTGCTACTTATCGCGCCTCATTGGCCAGGTCGATCATGGTTTACGGATCTGCTGGCCCTTCTGGTCTGCAATCCAATCCCTCTTCCAGACAGAAGAGATCTGATCTCTCAGAGCAAGGGTCTGTATCTCCATGACAGACCAGAAATGTTCAAATTGACTACATGGATGTTATCAAGCAGCGTGCAATTAAGGGTGGCTTTTCTGAGCAAGCAGCGAAGTTTGTTGCTTCAGCCAGAAGAAGGTCAACCACCAAGACATATAATTATAGAATCAACAAATTTGCAGAGTGGTGTAAGGGAAGAGATATTGATCCCTTTTCTGCATCTGTTCAACACATAGCAGATTTTATCTGCCATCTATACGAAGTTTACAAACTTGTACATTCAACCCTAGCAGCATATAAGTCTGCATTAGCTTCAGTCATTCCCAGTCTGGCCATTGTAGCAGTGGAGAATGACACCTTAAATGAAGTTATTAAAGGAATGAGCAATTTGCGACCTAGACAGCCAATTCCTATCTCAGCATGGAATCTATCTCTTGTTCTACAGGTTGTAGGGCATGCTCCCTTTGAACCAATTAGATCTGTAGATATTAAACTGTTAACTATTAAATCAGTTTTCTTGATTGCAGCAGCATCGGCGAGAAGGAGAAGTGAAATACATGCGCTTTCTGCCGAACAAGACCGTTTTGTCGTCACGGGTGAAGGTTTAAGGCTACGTCCACGTCTTTGTTTCCTGGCAAAGAATCAGTCACTTAAATATCCAGGACAGCCGATCAATTTGCCAAGTTTAATTAGACATGACCCAAACTCTTCTGCTTGGTGTCCTGTCAGATGTCTGAAAATGTATAAGAAACGTACTGAGGAGTGGAGAGATGATCCGAAATCTCTGTGGTTATGTCTCTAAGCTCCTCATTTGCGCGCCTCGAAAGACACCATTTCTCGTTGGATAGTCGATTCTATTCAGATGTCGCACAAAATCGCTACAGGAAAGCAGATTGATCGTGCGAACACCCATCAGGTCCGAGCACTAGCAGCATCATCGGCCCTTTATACGGGTGTCTCATTAGAGGAGGTGATGTCTGTAGCACAATGGCATGCCGAGTCGTCATTCACTGATTTCTACCTTCGCGACTAAAGTCACATCCGACCACTATTTCGCACACATCGCATGGTTCTTCCACATGCACTGAACAATGGTTATGCACATGATCCGAGAACAACCGTGGTGAGGACACCCTGTGATGAACAAGAAAGACCAAGCACTCAAAATGGTGAGTGTTTACCTTAATTAAGTGACTAATATTAGTTTACTTAGTCGATTTACCAGACTGACTAAGTAAATAGTCTGGTTCAAGAGTATCTTATTCTTTGCAACAGACGTTAGACTCATTCCAATTTGAAAATCTAATCGATATACTGATAGTTTTTTTCAAAAATTAGAAGTTGTAAAAGCTTCTTTGCACTCTACTGGACTTCCCTAGCTGAGACTTGGCGCTGACACGGGTCTGGTGGGTGTTCCCCTTTTTGACAGCCCTCTGAAATTTGTGGGGACAAATGAGGGGGGAGCGCGGTCTAGACCATGGAAGTTTAGCACTCTATGGGTCAGATGGCGGAAGCCAAGCGTATGTCAGGGTTATAGTCTCTTCTCAACCATTTTTGTCAGATGTTAGTTGAGAGCTGGGTCGAGCCTCACCTCCTCCCACAGGATGTTCATGGCTGTCGAAATCCGAAGTTTATCATAATAGTACATCTGGTAAGTATTATTCGAAGTAGAATAAAAAAAGCATCCGCTTTTGTTTCTACGAGAATTGTTAATACTTACCAGATGTACTATGGCCTCCCTCAGCCGCCCCGCTGAGGTGAGGCTGAGCTGCTTTCGCTGTTTGTCAAGGCAAATATAAGACGAATCTGTCTGTGATTGGGAATTCACTTGGTACCTGGGGTTATGGTAATTCCCTGACACAGTATGGGCAGGACCAGTAGAGTGCAGAGCTTTTAATTGTTTATTTTGAGCTAGACTAGATAATAGACATTATCATAATAGTACATCTGGTAAGTATTAACAATTCTCGTAGAAACAAAAACGCATGCTTTTTTTAATCACCTGTGTATACGTTGCAACAAAGACTACATGTACTGTGCTGAAATTACCGCAACCTACCCACCCGGCGCAGACCTTGGCTATCTGGATAGACTTTCACTCATGATTTGATCGCATATAGAGCCTCTCTCGACAGTGTAATGTGTACATGTATGTTTAATTGTTCTACTTATATACTCTCAGTCAACTGACCTTGCAACAATTGATCGAATCCTTGCTTGAACTTTGCTTGTCTTCTTCCCTCTTTGTTCGACATTATCCCTTTAATGATCAAGGCAATTGAAATATCTGCTTAGCGAATGTTCATTTGCATGCGAAGAAAATGACTATTTCTGAAAATTTAACGGAATGACTAGAGAAGACTATTTCTGAAAATTTAACGTTGGAATGACTGTCTTGTTTATAGAGCCAGTCATTCTAGTGTTAAAATTCCAAAAAATAGTCCTCCAGCCCTTCAAATAGACATTTCTCAAGACCATTTTAAAGGTAAGTTTTGGCTGGCTTAATCATTAAAGGGTTTACTCCATACATTCCATGTAATTAACTAGCAACTCACCATTGTCCACTCTGATTATTAAACTAAATATACATAGTTAGGTAGAGATATTTGTATGATTCAGGCCGTCAGACTTCAGCGGCAACACATCACAATTCACAAGTCCCAGACATTTCTAATTGTTATATTGTATGCTTGAATTTTCGATTATACACTTTCTTTCTTAAACTTGAGAAAGTATTTCAATTTGTCAAATCTAACTATGCTCTACGTTGTGTAAAAATTACTACTCACTAGAGTTTTATTTGTTAAAGGACAGCTATTGTTTTCCAGTTGGGATACAAACTTCTATATTAACCCTTTAAGGGTTAAACTGACCTCTTATGGTCATGCGGAATGTCCATTTACAGGTCAAGAGAATGCAATTTTTGAAAATTTACCACTGAAATGACTGGCTCGATAACCGACTGATTGCCAGTCAATTTAGTTTCTAAATATTCAACAGACAACAGAATGTTTATTAAATAGTAAATCCATGAGTATTTTTTTAGTTATATTTAATTCCTGATTTGGCCATATTATCGGGATTTATGAGTGTGCAGTTGTTATAATTCTTTGTTCCAGGTGAGCCCGTGTGTCTATAGTTTAAATGTCGTGGTTATACGGAGGTTTATTTTTTGTGTTTTGTGGTGATTTTCATTAGTGATGTGTATAAAATGCACACTTTGTTTGTATTTCTAGCCGACATTGAGTGATGTGTTGTACTACTTGGCTGCTGGTACCGGTTTCCTCATTCACTATGTCATGCCACAGTTGAGGAAAGAAATGCCGTGGCTGTGCTGTTCACATCCCATTATGAGGACGCATGAAAGCAAATACCTGGTCTATGAACCTGAAGGTAGGTATTAACGCTTCGAAAAACACAAACCAGACATGATATATTCTTTACCATATAATATTAGATATATTATATCTAATATTTTAAACTAATTTAACTGGAAACTCACTTTCTAGGGCATCAACAGCTTCCAGTCAAATTAATTCCAAAATATTTAGCAAAACAGCTTACCTGTATAGTTACCTTGAAATTTAGATTCTGAAAATTCAAACTGATTCCAACACACAAAAAGATGGTAGAACTTAGCTAGAAATGGGCGTGACTTAGCTAGAAATGTCTCGCTATTGATCAATTTTTCGCCTCAATATCAATATCAGCCTTTGTGTGTGAAATAATCTCCTTTACTCTGCTATCTCTATATTTTTGGTACAGGTCCCGCTCGAGTCATGTGGTTTGAGAAGATGTATGTCTGGCTGTGTTTCCTCGAGCGCAATGCCCTCTATACCGTTGTCTTTCTTTGTGCAATCACAACATCGGCACCAGTTATCATCGACAAATTTGGTGTACAGTAAGTATAGCTATGTAGTTATTATTTATCTCTTGGTCATTGTGCCACTGAATATTCGCTTTAGTATGATAGTTTGTCTACATTTTGAAAACGGCATTGTTCAGAGCTTTCTACTTACTATTATCCATTGGATACTCTATGAAACATTCAGAATATTATGCTTGTCCCAGAACACCTAGGATTTTCTAATTATGAGCAGGGACAATCAGAGATTCCAATCCTGTCACCCTCCTTCTTCCCCCCCCCCCCCCAGGAGGATTTCATTGTCCTTATTATTCAACAAACGCCTCTTCAGATTTCAATGACTCTTAATAGATCTGTTTTATCCAAAGCAATCTTCATCATTCGCAGTGTGCATTTGGGAATGTTTCCTTTCTATTTTCCGGATTTTGCACATAGAATATTTGAAACATTTCTGCCATTAAAATGTTGATAAATATTTTTCATTGCCCTTGTTACTCAACCATGAAGGTGAAGGTGTTCTATAAAAATTTTGGAAAATTAAAAAAACAACTTTACACATGTATGTTGTTAAAGTTTGCGTTAAAATTTTTCATTGTCCTTGTTATTCAACAATTGGTAATTGGAATTTCCTAATGAATCTGATCTCATATACTCACTACAGTTATTGGGTTTTTTATACGCTGCCAACAAGATTGGCGGGGTATTATGTGATGCCGCTTACGGGCGGGCAGGCGGATGACAGAGTGGTTTCCCTACTATAACTCCGCTATCGTTTATCAGATCGCTTTGAAACTTAATAGGGTAATTGGACTAGGTTTGACGAAGAAACCTATCGAAATCCAATATGGATGCTAGCCACTGGTGACCATCGTGAAAATTTGTTTGCTGACGATAGGTCCATTTCCGGACAATAACTTCATTACCATTTATCAGATCATGTTGAACCTTCATATGATGACTGGACTAGTTCTGAGGAAGAAACCTATAAAAAAAATCGATGATCTGAAATCCAATATGGCTGTCAGCCACTTGTAGCTATCTTGAAAATTGGTTTCTAGAAGTAAACTCGCTACCATTTACCAGATTGCTTTGAAACTTCACAGGATAACTGGACTAACTCTGCAGAAGAAACCTATTGAAATCGACGATGATCCGAAATTCAATATGGTCACCTGCCATTGGCAGCCACATTGAAATTTGGTTTCCAAATGATAATGCCGCTACCATTTGTCGGATTGTTTTAATGGAATCACACTAGAGTTGGGCTGCAGAAACATAGCGAAATCAACAATGATCGAAAATCCAATATGGCTGCCAGTTACTGATTGCCATTTTGAAAATTGGTTTTCGGATGATAATTCTATTTCTGAATGATAACTCTGCCACTGTTTATTGGAGGGCTTTGAAACTTCAATGGCTGACTCGACTGTTTCTGGAAGAAAGCTATTGAAACTGACAGTGATCCGAAATCCAATATCGCCTCCAGCCTTTCGTGGCCATCTTGAAAATTGGTGTACGAACAATAACTTTGCTACCATTTATCGGATCGCTTTGAAACTTCATAGGATGACTGGACTAGATCTGAGGAAGAAACCTAGCAAAATCGTGGGGAAGCAATCACAATCTTCTAAAAGCTCTCATTCATTGGTTTGTTATCACGACGAGGTATTTTGCGGCGTTTGTGGAGCTCTTGTTCCATATTGTGTGCTCTATATAAAAAGAATCAGAAGTACTGACAATTCAGTCATTGTCAACCAGAATGTGTGTGTTACATTGTACTAGAGGGATCCCATCTGTCACTTAAGTATATGATGTCATAATCAATTACGTCACATGTTTCATGAAGCGGAAGTTCACGGGCCATCACTGTGTTGCCTGCGCGAAGTGCAAAGTTGGAAGCCCTTGCGATGTATGCGCGAAGTGGTCGTCGGATTTGGTGGCGGAATTTGATCGCAATCGGCGTGCACGTTTGTAGAGAATCACGATGGATAAGGCGGCCAAAGTGGATCAGGCGTCAGTCAAAGGTCTGGAAGAGCGCCTGAATGAGCGGATGGGCTCATCCTTGGGTGTTTGGGCATCCCAATTCAAGGCTATGTTTGAGTCTTCAGTCCATGGTCCCGTCGATGCAGGCTAGTGCAAGATTACCTATTGGTAGTCCGGCTAGTTCTGCGGAGGGACATGCACCGGTCCTTCCTCTTGGTTTGGCTCAAGAGCCGACGGCGGGGGAAGAAGATATCCTCCTGATGGAAGACTCTGGCATGCCGGAGCTTTCACAGGTGACAGATTCTGGTACTTCCCGTGGGTGACCCACAGGTACGGGTTTGTCAACCCGGTGGAGATGTCGACGTTCCATCAGACATTTTTCACCAGGATTTTGCTCAGTCCGGAGTGGCGTCAGAGCCGTGTTATACGGCTCCCGTTGGCATCGCGGATGCAGTTATGACGGCTCCTCTCGGAGTCTCATCTCCTGCCGTAGTCCCAGCCCCCATGCTGGAGCCGATGGATTGCGTCGATTCCGTATCTGGCAATTCGCGAGATACTGGAGTTGCAAGTAGTCGAGCCACGGACCCGCTTCGAATGGGAAGTTTGGTCCGTGGCTCTCAGCATGGATCATCGGTGGCCTTTTCATCCAAGTGTGAGAAGGAAGATGAGAATGGTAGTCCATTGATGGCCGAATCATCTTTTCGGACTGAAGCTGAATGGGTGCAGGTTCTTGGCTGGATGTCCGACTGTCTCGGATTGACATCGGTTCAAGGATCTCAGCGCGATCCAGCGATGGAGCGGATGTCAGAGCGTGTGGCTAGGGCTTGGTCGAGTGGCTCTTCAGCCATGCCAACTCTTCCCTTGGACACTCAGACTTCTGAAATGTTGGAAGTCGCAGCGTACCGTCTGGTTCAGCCGGAGTATTCTTTGCACAAAGCCCCTAAGGAGATAAGGAGTAGGGTTCACTTTCCAGAGCAAGCCGACCATCAGTATGCTTGTGTTCATCGGTTTTCGGTCGGGGAAAGAGAAGCACTGAATAGCCGTTAGCCGGGAAAGCCAAGGGTCGTTCACGACCCTTGGTATCCCAGGCTAACAAGGATCCCTTCAATGAGTTAACTCTCATTGAGGAGGCGGCGAGAGCAGCTATGGCTGCTCTCTCGCATGGATGCACTGTCCTGCAGGGTATGCTGACCTGTGTGGCGGAAGGTGGGGAAGTGACAGAGGCTGCTCCCGGAGTTGTCTGGGACGCCATGCGCTTATCTCAAGATTGCCTTGCCAGGGTGATCACTAGATCATTGGCGGAGTGGAGGAGAATGGTTCTCGATTGTGTAGAACCAGGACCGGAGATAAGGGCTTCATTATCTTCCGCGCCCTTCATTGGTTCGTGCGTGTTTGGCGGCTCGGCATGACAAGCGCTCTCCAAGGTTGCGTCTATGGTGGCAGAGCATGAGGTTATCGGAAAGTCGTGGAAGTTGACGAAGCGGACTCAGCCACAACAGTCCTACAAGCAGCTTTGACATGAGCAGCAGAGGCAGCGCCAAAGATCGCCCTTCCGTCCTTCTGGGCGTGATGCCCACCGAGCATCCGGTTCTCAGGGACCTGGCCATTCGTCTTCATACAAGTCCTCTAATAAGAGGGCGTATGAAGATGATAGGAAGGGTGGCGGCTCGGTTCGTGGCGGCTACTGTAAGGATAGTCGTGGCGGCGGTCCCGAGCCATCATATTCCAAGAAGCCATGAGGCGGCCATGGGGGTCGGTCCTGACAGGTTTCCGGCGAGACCCGTTCCGGTGGCCCCAGGAACACAGGGAGTCGAGAATCTTCACCCAAGCGAATTAACATCTTATCGCGTAATATCGACCGCGAACTGTATGCAGATTCCTACCGTCGGCAGCAGACTTCAGCTGTTATCAAACCAGTGGGAACAGGTCGTGCAAGATTGTTTACTCTGTCATTGGCTAAGAAACCGCTACGAACCGGACTGGCTCATCTCTCTCAATCGTTTGTTCCGTTAACATCGACTCCAGTGTGGACTCCCGTTCCAAGGGAACCCGATCGTCTAGATGCCATTTGCTCAGAAATCATAGATCTTCAGCAGAAGAATGCGATTCATTTAGTCTGCAATAGTACTCCCTGGGCTTCTATTCAATAATTTTCCTCGTTCCGAAATGCACCAGAGGTTGGAGACCGATTCTCAACCTCAAACCGCTGAACAAATTTATTCTTTCACCAAAGTTTCAGATGGAGAGGGTAGCAGCGGTGATGACAGGGCTGAGAAAAGGCATGTGGGCAGTATCAATAGATGTGAAGGATGCATATTTTCATATTCCAATGTCAATTCCTTTTAAGAAATACCTTCACTTTGCGTTCCAAGACAATGTTTGGGAATTCAATGCGCTTCCTTTCGGTCTGACCACAGCCCCGAGGGTCTTCACCAAAGTGGTTCTTGCCATGACTTCTTATCTTCTCAGGAGAAACATAGCTGTTCATACTTACATAGACGACTGGCTGTTGAAGGCGGGGAATCCAGTCATTCTGCCTTATTAAACACCTAGGATGGATTGTGAATCTAGAGAAATCAGAATTGACTCCATCCCAGGAGTTTGTGTATCTGGGAATATTTTTCAATCTCAGGGACGGTGTAGCTTTTCCGGCGGAGAGTAGAGTCAAGAGTTTGATTGCAGTACTGGAGTCAGTTTCTCTAGGAGCCTATCTGACAGCTCGTCAATTTCCCAGAATACGGGGTTTACTAGTATCTCTGGAGAAGGTGGTTCCTTATGCGGCATTCAGACGCAGGCCGATTCAGATGTACTTAATGTCGTTCTGGTCTCAGAGAACGGATCCGTTGTCTCAGGATTCCAGTAAAAGAACCGTTGATATTCCATCTTCAGTGGTGGTTATCAGAACAGAATCTCCTGCGAGGTGTTCCTCTACAACCTCCTCCACCGCAGATGTCGATCTTTACAGATGCATCGACGACGGGTTGGGGAGCAGTACTGAACAATCTGTCACTGTCGGGAATGGGATCGGACCAATGCCAGAAACACATGTTCTCAAATTAGTAGCGGTGGCATTAGCACTTCAAAAATTTGAGACCTTAATCCGAGACAAGATTGTCCTAGTAAGGACAGACAACTCCACAGTGGTATCTTATTTGAACCGCCAAGGCGGGATGAAATCACAAGAGTTGTTCATGATGATATGGAACCTTCTGCTGTGGTGCCAAGAGAGGAGTATTATTCTTTGGGCAGCACACATTCCAGGAAGATTGAACATCCTAGCAGGTGCTCTCAGTCGAAGGACGGTTTGTCGCCTGATGGAATGGCAGCTCAACCAGTTGGTAGCGGAGGTTCTTTTCAAACATTGGGGCAAGCCAAATGTGGATATTTGCGATGAAAGGAAATGTAAAGATGGTCACATATGTGTCACCGATCCCGGACCTGCTAGCTCTAGCTGTAAACGCACTGGTGATAAGTTGGAAGGAAATGTACGCGTATGCGTATCCTCCAACAATTCTCATCCCAAAAGTTCTGGCAAAAATAAGAGAGGGCATATGCCAAGTACTACTGATTGCCCCTCAATGGCCAGGCCGATCATGGTTTACAGATCTGCTGGACCTTCTGGTCTGCAATCCAATCCCTCTTCCAGACAGAAGGGATCTGATTTTTCAGAACAAAAGTCTATCTCCACAACAGACCGGAGATGTTCCAATTGACTGCATGGATGTTATCAAGCAGCGAGCAATTGAGGGTGGCTTTCCTGAGCAAGCAGCAAAATTTGTCGGATCGGCTAGAAGAGGGTCAACCACCAAGACATATAATTATAGAATCAACAAATTTGCAGAGTGGTGTAAGGGAAGAGATATTAATCCTTTTTCTGCATCTGTTCAACACGTAGCAGATTTTATCTGTCATTTATACGAGGTTGACAAACTATTACATTCAACCCTAGCAGCATATAAGTCTGCATTAGCTTCAGTTGTTCCCAGTCTGGCCACTGTAGTAGTGGAGAAGGACACTTTAAATGAAGTTATTAAAGGAATGAGCAATTTGCGACTTAGGCAGCGAATTCCTATCCCAGCATGGAATCTATCTCTTGTTCTACACGTTTTAGGGCATGTTCCCTTTGAACCAGTTAGATCTATAGATATTAAAGTGTTAACGATTAAGTCAGTTTTCTTGGTGGCAGCAGCATCGGCAAGAAGGAGAAGCGAAATCCATGCACTTTCTGCTGAACGAGATTGTTTTGTCGTCACGAGTGAAGGTTTAAGGCTACGTCCACGTCTTTGTTTCCTGGCAAAGAATCAGTCACTTAAATATCCAGGACAGCCGATCAATTTGCCAAGTTTAATTAGGCATGACCCAAACTTTTCTGCTTGGTGTCCTGTCAGATGTCTGAAAATGTATGAGAAGTGTACTGAGGAGTGGGGAGATGACCCGTAATCTCTGTGGTTATGTCTCAAAGCTCCTCATCTTCGCACCTCGAAAGATACCATTTCTCGTTGGATAGTCGATGCTATTCAGATGTTGCATAAAATCGCAACAGGAAAGCAGATTGATCGTGCGAATGCCCATCAAGTCCGAGCACTAGCAGCAGCATCGGCCCTAAGGGTGTCTCTTTAGAGGAAGTGATGTCTGTAGCACAATGGCATGCCGAGTCGTCATTCACTGATTTCTACCTTTGCGATATCTCCAGCGCACTTAATCCGGTAGCCGTCGCCAATTTGTCGAATCTTAACTAAAGCCACGTCTGACCATTATTTGCGCATGCATCGTAGGGTTCTTCCACATGCACTGAGCAATAGTGATGCCCATGATCTGTAAACGACCATGGATTGGGCGGAGCTCCTGTGATGATCAAGAAAGACCACGCACTCAGAATATGGTGAGTGTTTTCTTAGCTTAAGTGACTAATATTAATTTACTTACAGTCGATTTTCCCAGACTGATTAAGTAAAAAGTGCTTTGATTCAAGGGGCCTCTTGTATGGTCCAACAATTTGCATCATATCATAGGTGCACATCAAAGGCATGAGTATATGTCGTGGGATGTGTAGTGTTAGCCTAGATGGGAGTCCTTATGGTTTGATTGCGCCTTGTTGCCGTTTGCAGCTACGGCTTCCAGGCAAGTTGGTTGAAAATATTTACGTCTTTATTTTCACAGCATTGAGACATGGTATATGATCTTATAGGGTCTATGAATTGTTAGAGATTAAGTCTGTATTTTGCTATATTGTTTGTTTGGGGTTTTTTTTTTTGGGGTGGGTGGGGGTGGTGGCGGTGAGGGTTTAATATGTTCTTTTCATAAAGTTCTGTAAACTATACTGTGCTGATTAGTGGTAATGGCATAAAAAAGCAATAAAGTATAAAAATGGTTCAAGAGTCTCTTGTTCATTGCAACAGACATTAGACTCATTCAAATTTGAAAACCTAATCGATATACTGATAGTTTTGTCAAAATTAGAAGTTGTAACTTCTTTGCACTCTCCTGGGCTGCCCTAGCTGAGACTTGGGGCTGACACGTGTCTTGTGGGTGTTGCCGCCCCTTTTGACAGCCCTCTGGAATTTGTGCGGATAAATGAGGGGGTGGGGGGAGCGCGGTCTAGACCATGGAAGTTTAGCACTCTATGAGTCAGATGGCGGAACCCAAGCGTATGCTGGGGTTCTAGTCTCTTCACAACCTTCTCTGTCAGCTGGTAGATGAGATCTGTTTCGAGCCTCCCCTCCTCCCACCGGAGTTTCTTGGCTGTCGAAATCCGGAGTTTATCATAATAGTACATCTGGTAAGTGTTATTCGAAGTAGAATAAAAAAAAGCATCCGTTTTTGTTTCTACGAGAATTGTTAATACTTACCAGATGTACTATGGCCTCCCTCAGCCGCCCCGCTGAGGTGAGGCTAAGCTGCTTTCGCTGTTTGTCAAGCCAAATATAAGACAAATTTTACAGTGATTGGGAATTGACTCGGTACCTGGGGCTATGGTAATTCCCGGACACAGTATGGGCAGGATCATGGAGAGTGCAGAGTTTTTAATTGTTTATTTTGAGCTAGACTAGATAATAGACATTATCATAATAGTACATCTGGTAAGAATTAACAATTCTCGTAGAAACAAAAGCGGATGCTTTTTTTAGTCTTTGATGGATTTACAATCTAATAAACATTCTGTTGAATACTTTGAAACCAATTTAACTGGCCCAGTCAAATTAGTTTCAAAATATTCAACAGCTTACTGGTATATAAAATTACCTTGTAATTGTGATTCTGGGAATTCAGGATTCAGAAGTCAAAGTATATAAATGAATTACAACACGTGTGGGTGGAGCTTAGCTAGAAATAGGTGTGGCATGGCTAAAAATGGACGAGGCATAGCTAGAAATGGACCCTGTCTATTGTTGAGGGGCACAGATCATTAATTTTGTATTGCCATCCTTATGAATTACTGCCCATTGCATGAAAAACAACTAAAGGTCGAGAATATCATGCATTCAAGTTCTTGTCGTAATACAATTCACTTGTTTTATTTCAGTGTTGGGACATTCTTTATCACTCTGTGCAGTTTGAAGGTGTTGAGAAGTTCGTTTTCTAACACACCACACCACTACCAGATTATGGCCATCACTGTACTGTTCTTTAAGTATGACTTCAAGTTACTCTCCGAGAACATGCTCATGGACTATTACTTCATGTCTATTCTTCATCATAAGGTTTGCATAGCTGTGTGTGTGTGGGCTTGCGTGCGCGCACGCGTGTGTTAGTGGTTGTAGTTAGCCATTGCACAATTATGATATTATGCTTAGTACACCACTTCTTCCGAGAACTAAGATACGGTCATATTCATGTAGCAAAATGGCTCAACATAGTTAATAGTCTACCAGCCAAATCTGAATTCGTCACCATGGCACAAGTGGTCTGGTAGAAAAATGCCAATAGTACCAGCTGTTAGGGGGATCTATAGTGGTCATCACCTGTGTGGATATAGGGTCTGAAAGTGGTGCCATTATTTTTTGCACAACCGTTTCCATGGTAACCATAATCAATTACCGCAAAGAAATATACTTCGTTTTAACTGTCATATCTTTCTTATCTTTGTGGTTAGAAAGACAATTCTGGTGTTAAATTAAAGATCTCAGTCATCTAGCTAGCGGTAACATTTATTCTTGTTTTTTGAATAATTTGCATATAATTATGACATCACAAACATAAAAAATTGTAATTTTTCTCCTTTTCACGTTTACCATAATAATTTTGTAAAAATTTGTGTTCTGGTTCGTATTCTGATAGCTCAATATTGTCCCATTTATTAAAAAATATGTCTGACTTATCAAATTGGTACATTGAATGGAATGCGTGGTTTGGAAAATATTGAATACATCATTTTGGAAGTCATACCCTAAAAGCTTAAATGTAAGCATGAATTTTGATGCCGCTCCAACCTCGGTAAATGCAATTTCTTCGCAGAATGAATCATTAAATGAATGCAAGGACGATGTGTAGGTCAGTAGTGTAGGTCAGTTCATGTTCCATATCATTAATCTGTATCTGATTCAGAGGACAAGTCGTCTATATTCAATTCACGGTTACTGCAGCTGTCAGCACAACATTTACATACATCAGAACACACAATATCATCTTTGCGACACCTGCATCTCCTTGTTGAACAATCCGCTTGGCACATACATTGTGTAAATGCGAGTATTGCCTCAGGTGCTGGCTGGAAGGAGCATCATCATACTTAGCACAAGGTGCCCATCTTCATCGAACACCCAGCCATTATCAACAGTTGGTACATTGAGGTACGGAACTGTTGCATGATTCCATATAAATGACTGAAATTTGCTCGTTTAAGATGCAAACGGAAGCTATCCATTGTTGGTGGTAATTTCTCATGTTTTGCATTGTTTTTTGTAAATAATTTGTAATGAACTACATCAAGTGATACATGTTTCTTTCTGCAATACAGTAGAGACACTAGTGTTACCATGACATCCTCAGTTTCCCGGTTGATGTCAGAAGGATTGTCTCCGAAATGGTGTAGCCCACTGTGTAATTCTTTTCAATAAGATTCAGCCATTTTTGTTTGCCTATCCCACTGAACGCCGAGGTTGAATCGCATCCACTGGCTGCGTGGATCGCTTGTAGCATATGGCTCATACGTTTTCCAAGTTGGGTCGCTATGGTATGCATTGGAATGAATCTCTTTTGTCGTACACCTGTCTTTAGATACAGCTCTTTCAAGTCAAGTACCCAGCTTTATCGTGGACACATGGCTGCAACATCTGAGGCAAGACACCAAAGAAGTACCCGGTTGACGCCTAATTTATATCTCGTGTGTGACATATGTAAATACATTCGAGAATCGGCTTCCTCATGATGTGACCCAAGCTCTGGTACTTCATTGTGCCCATCAAACATGACCTTCACTACTCGCTTAATGTCATGGAATCCACCAGCAAGATACACCTCACAACCAACTTTTAATCTGCGTTCCAACTTAATGATCCAATCATGAGAAAGGAAGTTGGCAAGGTTTGCCTTGTTCTTTGCATTTGACAACATCTTGAGCCGCTGTTTTGGAAGTGGTGTTAGAACAGTTGGATTCTTTATCTCCTGCATCTGGATATTACCACGGCGGACCCGTTCACCTATTTTTATTGATTCCTCATTTGTATAATTGTTACCAACCACTGCAATATACTGACATTTTAAACTCAAGACTGCGTCCAAGAGCTGATCTGATAGCTCACCAAAGGTAGTACACTTGGCTGTGTCAGTACAAACCATTCTTAACAACATCATGAGATCAATGACACCCAATGTTGGCCCACTTGATGCTGGAAGTTCAACAGTGGCATGGTACTTCTCAAGCCAAGGGAGTATACTACTTTTCTGTGTCTTTCTAAGAGAACCATCAAGATTGAACAGCGAGAGTGGAACTGGCGCTAATTCATACTGAAGCAATTCCTTTATGTTCATATCACGCGACTGTCCAATAATTGCCAAGTTGCTGAATATTTGGCGATCAATATTTAATGACTTTATCACCTGTTTCTTTTTAGTAGTTACAGCTCCTTTGTTCAGTGTAGTAAATGTGCAAAGATTAGGCTTACTAATAGGATCATGAAAGTCTGTCTCACCTGTTATCAATCTATTAGTTACAAATTCCTTCATTTGTTCTAGACCATTTTCACGCACATTACACAATGCCTCGCTTGCCTCAAGTGAACATACAAGTGATGTGGCAATATTTACAAGAGGCTGCCTCTTCTCTGGAATAATGCCGATGTCAATCATGAAAGTGTTCACCATTCTTTCGTTAATAACACTGATGATTTTCTGGATTGCACAGCTTCACCAGCAGCAATGCATCTTGTTGTAGCTTCTTTGTGGAGGTCACCACTATCAGTCTGATGTAACCCACTAAGTTGCTTTGTGTTAGCGGTTACTGCTGCTGTTAGATGAGCAGTCAAATAGTATTTTGCAAGCGCTTCATCTTTAGCACACAGTTGTCTGAGCTTGCCGCAGTCTTTGGTTAGAGATTGTTCGATGGCCATGTCATGCCAAACTCCACTGAAAGGTCGCCCAGTCCTGTAAACGGCACCTTGGCTTTCGACTAGAGCTTGATACACTTCTTGCTTATTCTCCCTCAGAAGTCTTGCTTCAGCAACGTCAATGCAACCCCAGCGCGCATAGTTTACATGTCTGCACTGAAAGTCAAGTGGAATCATCTCCCCAAATGTTTCTATTTCCAAGGACTTGTTATCATCACGTTTTGCAGCAATGTAATCCAAAAACAGCTTTGACAAATCTGAAACGTAGTTTACCCAGAAGACAAATGTGTCTGAACACTTTTTACCTTTCTTCACAAATTTCTCCATAAGATAATGTAGATTTTGCACAGAATGCGAGAAATTTTCTAGTGCCTTTTAGCCGCATCTCTGCCTTCGCCATGTGCATGCTGGAGATCCTCAAATGCTGTGGTGCAATGTTCCGCTTTCTCCATGATCATATTCCTTTCAAGTTGTGAAACTTCTGTTGCTTCAATGGCATCAGCAAATGCCATCCATTTAGGCTGACTCAGTGCTTCATTCATCAGCCTGTGAATTCTAACACCTCGATTGTATGCTTTGCCCTTCATAGCATGGCTAATTGTTGCTGATCCATACACATTTGCTTCCACAAGAATGTCCTCAAAACCACTTTCCCGCAAAACACGACCTATTGCACCCATCAAATTCAATGCACGGTGCATGCCTCCCATTTCAATATTATCACTGTCAAATTCATCTGGGGTTTTCCACTTAATCATCTGAGCCTTGCAATATATTAGCTTCGTCATACACTATGATATCAAATTCTGACCGAGTGAGCGAAATGCAGACTGCAGATACGATACTTCATCATGGTATACAGTGTTGAACTCAGCTGCTGAGGCAGGGACCACTCGTTATTTTTCAAAATTGCGATAAGGGTTATCATAGAAATTAACGGTTAATCACTATTCTACAGAGTCTATGTCACATACTACGTATATTTTCAATAAGCTAGATAGCATTGCTACTAAAATACATAATATTGAGGTGCTGGTACACACCCGGACATTACAGGGAAAATGGAAGACGTTCAAATTCCTAGAAAAAGTCTATTTTCCATTTTTGTAACGTCATAATTGTAGAATAAGTGATCCCACAAATGAGTAACTGGCAGGACCGATTAGAGGGGAATTATACCTTTGATTCAACACCAGAAGCATATTTCTAGCTGTTGTGTGAAGAAAGTTATTCGCGTTAGAACAAACTTATATATTTGTGATAATTTCTCTTGGTTACCATGGAAACGAGCCTGTAAACAATTTTTGCACCACTCAGACCCTACATCCACCCTGGTGATAACCCACATAGAGCACCCTAATAGCTGGTATCCTTTGTATTTTTCTACCCGACGACTTGTGCTAACTCCTTAATTAGGCCTCTTCAGATTTGGCTGGTAGACTATAAACCTACAACACATAGTCTCTATGTTTATCCTAATTTACTTGTCACTAGGATTCTGTCTTATCCAGGTTAAATTCAAACCCTGATATCGCTTGCTATAGGCCATTCTTAGTAGTATTTATCAATTGCATAATACTTTACTTAGCTCTATTTCAGTATCTCATTTTCTTGATACCTTTGCAGGAACATTATTTCCCACATAAATATTTTGAGAACTTATTTTACTATGACCTGTTAATCCAATGGTTAAGAACAGTGCCTTTGCAAAATAGATTAAAAATATTCAACAGCATTATCATTACATCATAAATATACATTTGTAAAATATGTTTCGGGAATTTCTTGATCCATTCTAGCGCAACATATATTTATTAATATTTCTTGCTGTTTCAGTTTTGTGACTTGGTTTTGAAGCTGAAGTTCGTGCTTACATACATTGCTCCGTGGCAGATAACATGGGGCTCAGCCATCCACGCATTCGCTCAGCCATTCAGTGTGCCACGTATCCTTGCTAATATTGTTATTGTTATGAATAGAAAAGAGTCATTTATGTGACGTAAAACAGAAGAACTATATAAACTTGTGTCTCTCTCCCGCCCTCCATTCCTTCCTCCCTCCTTCCCTCCCTCCCCTCCCCCTCCTCTCTCTCTCCCTTACCTCCAACCACCTCTCTCACTCCCTCCCATTCTCTTCCATCTCTCATTCTCTCCCCCCCCCCCATCCCATCCCCTCTGTCTCTTCTTCCCTCCCTCTGTCCATGTCTCCCCCACTCTCCCTGTCTCCCTCCTTTCCTGCACTCTCTCACTCACTCTCTTTCTCTCTCATGCTTTCTCTCACTCACTCACTCTATCATATTAAAGTATTTGTCTAATGTTCACGATAACATACCTTAACCATGATTTGTGCAGATTCTGCCATGTTATTTGTTCAAACTTTAATTTCTGCAATATTCTCCACTCCGCTGAATCCATTCCTGGGTAGTGCAATATTTATCACATCCTACATCCGTCCTGTAAAGTTCTGGGAGAAAGATTATAAGTATGTGATCATGCACTGTGATTATAGCTCACAGATTTACATCATTTACAGTTTAATCTCTTAAATACTTAGAAACTAATTGGATAGAGAACTGTCAAATTAGGTTGTACATAGTCAACAGTTTCCATGTATGTTTGGCTTCAAATTGAGATTCCAGGACTTTAGAGGCGTATTTATGTAATTTTGCAGTATTACGGAATTGTGAATAATAAATTATGTAAAGAGGGTTAACCTGCTACTCACTGTCTAATGAAGGAATCCAGTTTCTCAGTCAATCATATGATGTCATAATCAACTACGTCTGTTGTAGGCTGTAGGCTGCCGTCATGATCTAGTACATCATGAATGACATGATTTAGTCCATCGTCAACTCTTAAAAGTCTGTCAAGTTGTACGCATTACATGTCGTAACTATTTATTAGCTCATCTGGCCTGAAAGGCCAAGTGAGCTTATGTCATGACGACCATCCATCGTCTGTCCGTCAACTTTCCTTTAAAACGACTTCTCAAGAACCGCTGGGACGATTTCAATTATATTTGGCAGGAAGCATTCTTAGGACATAGGGATCCCAGTTTGTTCAAACGAAGCTGATCGGCCAAATTGGCTGGGTGGCCATCTTGGATTTTGGCCTATTTTTAGAAGTGTCTTTAAAAATCTTCTCGGAAGCCGCTTGAGGAATTTAAGGAAACCTCATGAAATATGATCCAGGGCAAGAGCTCAACCAAGTTTGTTCAGGGGAACTTGATTGGTCAAATGGTTCGTTGGTCATCTTGGTTGACCTAGTTTTAGCGAAAATGACTTCTTCTCCAGAACCACTGAAGGGATCTGGCCAAAATTTGGCAGATATGGTTAGGGAGTAAAGGCCATTAAACTTTGTTCAAGGGAAGTTGATCCGTCAAAAAACATGGCTGCCGTGGGCCAATCAAAACATAGTGTGTTTGGTGGCCATATTGTTTTTTTTTTATTTGATGGATTTTGAGACTGAAATTTGTGCTTTTGAGTATTCTGATCTCAAATTTGAAATTTTCGAAACTGTCGGATGAACGGTTGGCGGCCATCTTGGATCCTTTTCCTGTCCAAAGCTCCCATACTATTCCAAAGCTCCCATACTAAAGCAATGGGAAATTTAAAATCTCTTCTAGAACTACTGGGCCGATTTCAATTATATTTGGCAGGAAGCATCCATAGGTTGTAGAGATTCAAATTTGTTCAAACGAAGTCAATCAGCCTATTTGTCAGTTGGCCCTCTTGGATTTGGCCGATTTTTAGAAATGTCTTTAAAAATCTTTGCTGAAACTGAGCGATTGATTCATAAGTCAATAAATATAATTTAGGGCACGAGCTGAACCAAGTTTGTTCAAGGGAACTTGATTTGCCAAATGGTTAGACAGCCATCTTGGATGGCCTGGTTTTCATGAAAGCAACTTTGTCTCCAGAGCCACTGAACGGCTTGGGCCGAAATCTTGAAGATATGATATTGATGACTAAGGGGCATTAAAGTTTGTTCAAGAGAAGTTGATACATAAAGAAACATGGCCTCTGTTTTCTTGTTACAAGTCTGCTCAACTAATTAGAGTTTTACTTATCGTTAATGACCATTCTAGTTGAGATGTCTATGGTCCAGGTGAGCAATACAGGCCCCTTGGGCCTCTTGTTTAAGCTGTTATGGGATATGATTTAATTGAATTGAATAAGTTATCATACTACCCAAGCCTGACTATATTTTGCCGGTCGCAATAATACCGATATTAAAGGTATACCGGTATGGAAATTGATGTCGATATCGGTATTCATTTTTCTAATACTGTGAAGCCCTACACTTCACCATTTAACACTCAAGCTTGCCAAAAATGGCTCCTATAATGGTCTTGTGAAATGCCAATTTGCAGACCAATGGAAGATTATTTGTGAAAATCTGACCACTGCAATGACTGGGTCGGTTATTCGAGCCAGTCATTCCAGTGGTGAATTTTCAAAAATTAACCTTTTGGCCTACAAATGGAACATTTCTTACATGGGAGAATATAATTGTTTTTGAAGGACATTGAGCAGTTAAAGGGTTACTATGTTATCGTATTTACATTAGTGTGTGTTTGTGTGAGTGCGTGCGTGTGTAACATATTGACAAACCTATCATATTCTCTGTTTTTCAGCACAAAAAGAGTAGATCATTCCAATACAAGCCTTTCTTCACAGATTGAGAGAAATCCAGGTGAGTTTAGCAATCGGACTGTAGCTAGACTATTTTACACATGGGATAAGGCCATCCATAAAAACGATTTTGCTTCCTGCAAACTGGGTGGGGGAAAAAGACTTCATTAGGGAGGGTGGAAATTTTTTTCTTTCAATTATTAATTTATTTTAATTTTAAGGTCATAAATATTTGCTTTTCAGATATTTGACTAGATGTCCATTAAATATGGTTGTAATTGCCAAATTTGTATAGTTTTACAAATGTATGTGTTTTAACATTTATGATGGGTAGAAAAAAAAATTATTATATTCCCGGCCGGGTGAAAAGAAAGAAAAGTTTCACCTGGGAGGTTTACAGGAAACAAAACTATTTTTTTATTTTGGCCCAATCTGTGTTTCTGGCAGAATCTTTACATGTGTAATATTGAAATCTGTGATTGCGATGAGTTTTATTTGTGGGATATGCACTTGATTCAGATATACTTACAGTACAGCTCAGAGTTAACTTAGCGTACGAACGGGTCTGAAATGCGTGCATGATGCGTTGAAGGCCCATTTCCAACGCATCGTTTTTAAAAACACAATGCATTCACAAAACATCTAGTTAATTTTTTGGATGCATTTAAAATAATAAATATATGCGTTGAGAACGAGCATTAAATGCGTAAATAAGCAAGTTTGAACTTGTTTGATGTCCCCCAGAGATAGTGTCAAATGCTTTGTTAAAAGCAAAATGAGACAGATGCCAAATTTTAAATGCGTTTAAAAGATTCATATGTGCATTACGTAATACCCGGTGTACATACCAACTCCACGGCTCCAACTACCCGGGATCCAATCAAAGTTAGCGGTACATTACATTTCCTAGAAGGGGCAAAGGTAAATATGAGAGTTTTCCTAAAAAAGACAGCGGGACATAATATTAAAAATCAAAATTATAAATATTACGAAACACAAAATCATGATTCCCGGTTGAGAATTAATGTAACGATGCGCCCCTGAACGTTTTGCGCCCCTAAATGTGTTGCATCTATTTCAAGAATTGTAAGCATCGGTTCGTTTCGCATTTAACTTGTATAAGCATCCAGCGCAGCGAAACATGCCGACTGGCGAGATTTGACATAGGTTAATCATAGTGAAAATTGTCCGTAAGCAACTTTATTATCTCTTCTACGCATCACCTGTGTTCGCAATGAACAGACAGCGAATAAATGCAAAATTATGGATTAAAGATGTCAAAATATAGCTTATGTGTACCAATGCTCGACTAATGTAGAGGCTTTTTATTAAAACATGCAGATGGTGTGGTTTTTATTGATAATATGATGCACAAATTAGCAGATTCGTGTCCGCTACCGCAATATCCCCATCGGTGCTCTACACGAAAAAAGACTAGTTCAGGGCTATTTATGAAATACTATGCGCCCCTAAAGCTGTAACATGTACCGATATCTCATTGGCTTTTCGCGGAAATAAAACGCCCGTAGTGATTTAATGATTTTCTTTTTGTAACATTCGGTAGCTTTCGGATTCACTATATTGCAATGTAATGTAGCCGACTATAACACATTGTTGTTGCCTCACTCGGGAAGTAGGCCGAGGAAATGAGCAATCGCCGCACCCCCCTCTGCAATAACATAGCTAGATGATAAATAGTGCCTTAATAAACCCGTGAAAGTTAACATTATAAATAGTCAGGGAGCTAATTTCACTATATTTCATGAACCAGACATGGTTTGTTTTATTAATTTAAAAGTTTAAGTGGGCGTTAAGATATTGCTTTTAAAAGCGGCACCGCGAATACGTGTACATTTTGCGTTCCGCCATTGTTGATCATGAGTCGCTCAGAGACTGGTTAAAATAAATCACGTCATCAATTCGTTTTGAATGACAACGAAACATGTGATCAAAATTTTACTACGATAGTCATTTTCATTGATTCATAATGACGTCAGGTGTCCAGCAAGCCAATCAAATTACAGCTACGCTTTTATGAGAACCTACGACTGCGCATAATTATCGATCGGCGAGACAGTCGCGCGAGGCATTTCTCATTAGTGGTGAATTTAGGCAGTAAATAAGTAACCAGATTCATTTTGTTCTGTAAGAATGGAATGTTTACGTTACCAGGCAGCTGTATCGGAACTGATAATGCGACATACTGCCAATTATTCAACATTGAATGAGGCCTCCCCCTAAAATCATGACAGGAATTTCGCGAAAATTTACGGTACCCTGGCAAAACATAATTGCATAATGTGTGTATGCCTGAGTAATCGGTTGCCCTTCTTGGTCGATTCGCATAATGTCGTTATACCAGCGCGGCGTAATTATGAACGCGTTTCACATTATCAGATTTCAAACGACTTGTCTAGCCAATATCATAAATGCGTCGTGTTTCCAACCCATTTGTTTTACTTTCACACCTCGTTGTTTTACCGTTCACAACGGGAAAGTGATGCATCTATTATTTTAAAATAGACCCGCTATGTACGCGTCATGCACGCGTTGCAGACGCATTTTATGTTAAGTTAACTCTGAGCTGTACTGTAGAAAGATTGTGTTTATGCGATGTCTGGTTTACTTATGCAAGTATGGACAAACATGTCTTGACTCCTGCATCGCCAAGCCAACCAAAATGCCCAAAGTAGGTGTCAGTTGCATGTATTAACATTGTTTTGTTTTTTTCAGGTGCTGATGACAATAATTTAAACTCAATCTTTTACGAGCATCTGACTCGTTCCCTGCAACACAGTTTATGCGGTGACCTGATGATTGGTCGCTGGGGTACAGCAGCTCAAGGCGACTGCTTCATAATGGCCTCCGATTACCTCAATGCATTAATTCATGTCATCGAGATGGCTAATGGACTCGTTACATTCCAGCTAAGGGGACTTGAATTCAGAGGTAATTTTGTCATTTTTGTTCTCAAATTGGCACTAGTTTACCATTATACATAGAATTAGATTTCAGCTATTTAAAAATTATAACCTTAATTTTAAGCTACATTATTTTAGAAGCTTTAATAAAGTGAGTTCAAAACTGTTTTTATTCCTAACCCGTTGTCCACTATTCAGTTCACTTTAGTATGATAGCTACTGTAAGTGCTGTTCACTGTTCACATTATGTTGCTGCAGCCTGTTGCTTGTGGTACTACCATTGTCAGCATGAACATGTCATTTCAAGCTTGCCTTTGTCAAGTAACACAAGTTATTGTGAGATGGTTTCTCCGTCATCTGTCTTAATTTCCACTCCCGGTTAACATATTTTCAAGTGGCATTTAAGTCAAAGAGGCTACATAATTTGAATAACACTGCAACTTCATTCAATATGACGATCACTTCTCATTTGCATGATAATGAAATTGATTTTGCAGGAACGTACTGTCAGCAGCGTGAAGTAGAAGCCATCACGGAGGGAGTGGATGAAGATGATGGTATGCTTATTTAGGATATGTTACCTAATGGACCTTTCCAGTTTTTCCATCCGTCATTTGACATCATAATCAACTACATGATACGTAGGATGACATCATAATCAATGACGTAGATAAGTATGTCACGGTTGCATAGTTGAAGATGGACTAAGGCATAATTGAAGATGGACTAAGCATTGTTGTACAAGTTGTATGTCTTTACTATTTAATAAACAGGCTATAGGCAGCAACAGCACCCAGTCAAATTGGTTTCAAAATATTCAACGGCTTGCCTGTAATTTTCTGGAAATTGATAATCAGTGAGTTCAGGGATCGATCCCACCACGAATGTGGTGTGGGTGGATCTTAGCTCGAGATGAGCGGGGCATAGTGAAAACTGGAAAGGTCTATTGCGCGGGAAGCATTTCGTGTTATCGATGAGAATGCTATCATAGTTTATCTGTTCTCCATCTGTAAATATGTCTTTAATTTAGATTATTCATCTTGAGTAGTGTAATATTTGTTCATCGCTGCAGGTATCGATTCACTCATTATCGTGAAATCCAAATATGTGTATAATCTCTAGGTAAGTGTACATTTATTTGATTGTGTATTTTATAAATTACTGAGTGAAAATGATTTATCTCAACAATGAATGTTAAAACCCAGACAAAACTCAATTCTTTATGATATAAAACTTATTCTCTTGAATATTTTGAAATTAATTTGACTGGAAGCGCAGCCAGCAATGGCTTCCAGTCAAATTAATTTCAAAATTTTCAACTTTTTCTGTATGGTTACTTTGGAAATGAGATATGGGGACTTTATCTGTGAAAATGTTAAGCACAGTCAATCTGTCGAGATGAAGATTACCTGGTTGTGGAAGACAATGACTTGCTATAAAACCAATTTTCATGTCCAATTTTAATATTTTAACACTCAGTGTCTTTCGGTATTGTCATCTGATGTTCATGTTTGTGACATCTGAATGTCATATTAGTTGAAGTGATGTCAGGTGAAATGAGGGCGGTTGCAGTGATGTTGGTTAAAGTGTTATCAGTTGAAGTGATATCAGTTGAAGTTATGTCAGTTGAAGTGATGAGTTGAATTGATGTCAGTAGAAGTAATATCAATTGATGTGATGTCAGTTGAAGGGATATCAGTTGAAATGATGTCAGTTGAAATGCTGCCAGGTTGAAATCAGGTCGGTTGCAGTGATGATGGTTGAATTGTTATCAGTTGAAGTGATGTCAGGTCAGGCGATGAGTTGAATTGATGTCAGTAGAAGTAAAATGGATTGATGTGGTGTCGATTGAAATGATGTCAGTTGAATTGATGACGGTTGAAATGCTGTCAATTGAAGAGATATCGGTTGAATTGATGTCAGTTGAAGTGAGGTCATTTAAAGTTCTGTCAGTTGAAGTGAGGTCAGTTGGAGTGATGTCAGTTGATTTGGTGTCAGTTGATTTGGTGTCAGTTGATGTAGTGTCAGTTGAAATGATGTCATTTGAATTTAGAACCATGCATCGTTAACCCTTTAATGGATAAGATTAGTCATGAAAATTGAGATTGTGCTTAGCAAGAATGTCCATTCACAGGCAGAGGTTTTTTTTTTTGAAAGTTTACCCCTGGATTGACTGGCTGTCTTATTGAAACATTAAAAAAATAGTCTCTTGCCCTGTAAATAGACACTCCTCAAGACCACTTCATAGGTCGCTTTTTTGGCCGGGTTGACCTGTAAAGAATCTCCGGCATTGAACTAATAATATTCATGAATGTTTTTCATATTTTCAGGGTTGTGTTGTTTTGATCCTGGCCATCTCCCGCATGTACTGTCACTGAATGCCACATGTAGCCAGCGCTGGCTCGCATGGGAGGTTGTCATATCTAAGTATGTGCTTGAAGGTTATAGCATCTCGGATAACAGTGCTGTTACAATGCTGCAGGTGTTTGATCTGAGGAAGGTCCTAGTTACATATTATATCAAGGTATGCTGTCTAACAAGTTGTCGTTTAATACAGCAGTCATTTTGATCTCGGACTACTAATTGGGGAATCTAGTTTTAACTATACCACGCCCATCGTTAGCTAATCTCCACCCATACGTCGCCTGTTTTGTGATTGATCAATCCCTGAACGCCCTAACTATCAATTTCCAAAAAAACTATACTGGTAGGCTGTTGAATTTTTTGAAACTAATTTGACTGGGTGCTGTTGCTGCGGCAGCAACGGTACCCAGTCAAATTAATTTCAAAATATGCAACAGCATTTTTATTAAATAGTAAAAGCATTTAATTCGTACAACAAAGCTTAGTCCATCATCAATTAAGCGTTTGTGACGAACTTAGCTGTCATTCATGATGCATTTGATTATGATGTCATCCTATATGTCACATGGTTGATTGTGATGTCATGATTGGCTGAGAAACTGGATTCTGCCATTAACTTTGTTTGTCTTCATGTCATCAGCATAGAGAAAAGATTTGATCTACAGTGTGTGTATTGCAGGAAATGGGTTAACCCTTTCATGGCAAAATCACTGTCATTCCAGTGGTAAATATTCAAAAATACTCTTCTCTTTGTCAGCAAGTGGACATTCAGTAAGGAAATATTTAGATTATCTTAACCAAATATGGCACGGTGACATCAAAATATTGTTTCATAGCTATAGCAGGATCTACATAAAATAGTATTGCATTTAGTATGTTACTTCATCCATAGGGCGTGACGATATACCGATATCATATCGAATACCGATATCATAGCTACACCAGTAGTCATACCGATATCATTTACCATATAACATTCTGTTTAGGTAGATAATCTGCTTTCCATTAGTAAAATGCCAGGGGGTGGTTGGCTGAGGTGGGTCAAAAAGTCAAAGTAGTGAACGTTGTGAACTGCGATGGTGCGTCAGTGGCCGAGCAATCTAGTTAGAGTCTGTTTCTTTAATTGCGTGTTGTGTATATCTTCAGAGCATCATCTATTATGCTGTCACTTCGTCCAAACTTGAAGCATGGCTCGAGAATCCCAGTATCATTAATGCTTTAAATCTAACTGCTGATCGAGACTATGTTGACCTTGACCCGACATTCAACATGCACGTGGATGATGATTTTGATCGAGGCCTTCTAGGTATATCACGGAACAGCTTTTGCACTGTATACCTGGCATGGGTGCGGTATTGTGCAGGTCGGAGACAAGCGAGCGCCAAGAGTCTGCAGGTTGGTAATGTTTAAAGGTGACCGGCAAAGCTTTTGAAACTTTCCCCTATTTTTAGTTCAGTGTTTATATAATAAGTAGTTTAAGATTCAGATTCAGTGTATTACTCCCAGCTCACCTTTTAACTTATAGGCTTTAACATTTACACTATATATGCACATACACAGTTGTCAAATCTAGCTACTGGAATGTGTTTATGATTATACGAATGAAATTACACAGTTTTATTAATAGTTTTAATTTGCTCGTTGTGAAAGTTTGGTCGAATTTATGAGAATTTGGCCACTTGCGATAGTAATATGGTAGAACTTCTAATCATTCAGTTGTAAAATTATCGCAAATAAAAAGATAGTGGTACTCATCACCTGTCACCTCATTGGCAAAGCTATATCCTCTAGTTTCTATCTATGCCCGCCCACCTTCCCTTTTCAATTGTCAGATACTGATTACCTGCACGAAATTTGGTAAATGTAAATCTATTTGTATCGGTTAATGTAGGCTTGCGCGATTAAATCGAAAATCGCGATTATTTTTAAAATCGTGAATTTATATGATTAAAAATTAAATAATCGAATAATCGTGAATAATTCTACAGCATAAAATATTTCAAAACCTACCTTTTAATTATTCTTTATTGCGATCGGTCACGGAAATTTACATTTTACTCAGTGAATGCATGCCCATTTGCAGGCCAAGAGAGGGATATTTTTGAAAATGTATCACTGGAATGACTGGCTCGAGAATCGAGCCAGTCATTCCAGTGATGCATTTTCAAAAATAATCTCTTGGCCTGCAAATCGACCTTTCTCAACATCATTGCAGCTTTCGTCATTGATATGCTTTTTTGCTGGTATAACTGGGTAATTTGTACTCGAGCTGATTAATCGAGTAATCGCGATTATTATTAAATAATCGATCGTGATTACTGAAAGCAATAATCGCGCAAGCCTAGGTTAATGATAGTAGGTATTTTTCCATTTCTATATTTATTTTAAACACATCTTCCTAGATTCTATTAGTTGTTACTTTAAGAAGTCCTGTGATTATCATTTAAATAACCTATAAGACAGCGCCAAGAAGCTCTAAGGTGGCATTTCCTGCTCATATTGAACAATTTCTCTGGATGCGTATTTAATATGAACATTCTCCATTGGTATCACTGATTGCAAAGTGTTGTCACAAGTCTTTCTTTCACTGAAATCGCCTCCAGCTCTCTATACCCATATAAAATGCTTGATTGATATTATACTGTGTATCCCCATTGTGATAACACTAGGGCTGTCATTAAGATGTTGTCTATGCATCATTGTTAGCCCACCTGGCCAGAATGTCCAAGTGAGCTTATGCCGTGGCAACAGTCCATCCGTCTGTCTGTCCATCAACTTTTTCTTTAAATGACTTCTCAAGTTTCACATCAAGAGTATACTTACCACCCTGATACTTCATGATATTTCCTAAATATCGACCTAGCTTCAATAATACTTAGAATTAAAAAGAAACCGCCCCCACTAGGCAGGTTACACAACTGACAGACCAGCGGATGTGCAGCCCAAACTCGCACATGCGCGGGCTGACTCATTCTCGTCTTAAAATATTGACCTGCCATTGCAACACGCTTTTTAGCCTTGCTTTTGCTTTCTGTCTTTTTGAAGCTTTGAGTTGTTTTGCAACTTGTTTGACTGTTATATTAGTATGTCTGATGCTGCCAAGTCGCCGGAGGTTGCTCCCGGTCCAAGCCATCAGGTGTACTTTAGGAAATTTATTGATACAAAATTTGCGTGTTAACTCGGATGGTATTTCCGGGTTTCGCGCTATCTCGTGGATACGTCTTTATTAGGCTAGCTCTTTTATGGGGGAGGCCTATATATTAGCTAACGCATGTTGTGCTTTATTTTTCAGACACATGAGCTGATATTTGAAGGGTATCCTTTTTATTTAAACAATATTTATACTTGGTTTCTGGGTCCCTCTATTTTATTATGATTTTGCTGAGGGAGTTATTACCATAAGAGGTAGTTTCTCCGCATTCTCCCCCCACCACAGGGTTTTTGGACTCAGGATCAGGTATTCCTGTGTTGTTTATCAGACTTTACTCGTCCTCAGAAGTCATCTTATGAGGTTATTTAGAAGAGAGAAAAAAAATTTCAGTCATTTTATTTCTAAATATTTTAGAAGTTTTTTAACTGAGTGTTGAGTTATTTATCTCTCTTGATGGTTTGCATAGGTTCATTGTGTTCATAAAGTTCAAGTACTAATGAATGTGTGTTTAGAGCTGTGAAGTCTAAAAAAGTTTGCCTCTCAAGTATTCAAGTGCAAGTCTCCCTTGTCTTCTTAAAGAAGTATAACAAAGTTTTAGGATTTGTTTACTTTTTGTCAGGCGTATAGTTTTTTCTATGGGCCTGGCTTATCTTTTATTTGATGGTTAAAAGTTTTCCTTACGGATCTTATTAGCCTTCTGCAATTGGTTTTTTGGTTCGTCATAACTAAAAACTAATTGTTTCCGTTTGAGTTATTGAGAACAAATGCCCTTCCTGCCACCGTTTTGTGAAGGTCCGCTTTTTCCCTCATGACTGCACTAGTTGCAGTACGTGTGGGCCTCTTCTAAATTTCCATGTGTGTGAGTCGTGGCCGGTGGAGGTTTTAACTGATTTTTTAAATCAGCAGGTAAAGGACCGGGCGGCAGACGAGAAGAGGCGTCTGGAAAAAGAGTGTGGTAAGAAGAGGATGGCATCCATGCCAGACATGGAGGCCTTCCGTCTTGAAATGATGGGAGAAATGAAGAAGACGATCACGGATCTTGTCCCGGAGTTGCTTCGCAGCTTGCTTCCCGGGTCAAGTTTGTCATTGTCTTCTTCATTTGCTCCGGGACAGAGTGTTCCCGTCTCTGGGTCTGGTTCTCTTAGCAAAGCAGTTTTCGTTATAGACCCAGAGACGGCTCCCGTTGATCCGGCGCTGAGGCTTGCCTCGCTCGTGGACCCGGGAGCGAAAGCCATGGCCTCAGGCGCTCGCTTATTGAGTGCTTTAGAGCAGCCTAAGGCTAAGGGTATCAGCGCCTCACGCGATATCCCTCCTGCCCAGGCCGAGCTTGATCCCTTTTCAAGCTTGGCGTCTAATCTTTCTTGGCAGGAAGAAGAGGACACTGTTATGGCCTACCGATGAGTCGATGGCCATGGAAATGGATTCCCATGGGGGCCCATGGGTGACCTTTTCCATGGAACTACTTCTTCGGGAGTGGGTTTCACGGCTAGGCCGGCTAGGAGCCGATGGCCATCCATACTGTATCCCTCGAGAGTTACCGTGAGGAAGGCCCGGACTGTGACATCATGTTTTTAGCCTCCCATGACGCCGTAGATCCGGCTCCTGGAATATCCACGGCGCAAGCCATGCCATCCCTTGCGGGTCCGTATGGCTTCCCTGGCTTTCCAGGAGTATTTTCCACCAGTGAATGTGGTTGAGGACAACGAAGGCCCTAGGCTCGTCGAACATTCACAGGTGGCCACCGAGGAAGACTGGCTGGATGCTTGCCAATGGCTGGTGAACATCACGCCAGAACTCCAGGTGGATCCACCGGCTTCCCAGCGGGACCAGCGCCCGTGGTTGGGAGGGAACCCGGTGACGAGCACCATGCCATCTCTGCCGTATGCGGAGCATATCGTTGATATGTTCGCTGCGGCAGAGACGTCCATTCTGCCGAAAGGACGCCTTGCGAAGGCCCCTCGCGAGGTGGCACGGCGCTGCCGTATAAGTTCTGATCTATATCAGAAGTATGGCGTCGTTCCAAAGCCTTGCACGGATGACCGTACGGCTTTGGGCGAAGACACGCGGCCTGGGTCCCAGTCTGACACGGGACCCTTGTGCACTAGCGCTCTGCGCAACGCTAATTCCGCGCTGCGGGACACGGATGAAAGTACGAGAGGAGCCATCTCGGCTCTCTCGCACGTTTCCCAGCTGCTACAGGGGGTAGTAGCAGCATCCGTGGCCTGCCAAACTTCTTCTCTTGCAGTCTAGAGAGCCATCCAGGACGGCATTAACCTGGCTCTGGACTGCATGACGAGATCCATAACTAGGAGTTTACGGACGAGGCGCACATTTGCCCGTGACAATTTGTGCCCCTCGCAGGACCTGTACAATCGGCTTCTTCGGACGCCGATGGCAGGTCCAGGGTTGTTTGGAGGTGAAGGATGTCTGCACCTCCAAGAAACTGTAAACCTGGTGAACAACCGGAGGGCGTTGCGAGAGCAGTTTGAAGTGCTCCGCAGGGAGCGTGTTCAAGCAGCGCCCCCTGCCTTCCACCCTCAGCAGGCTAGAGGTGGTGGGGGCCTTGTCAGAGGCCAACCACCTACGCAGCGTCAGCCACGGCAACGACAGCATAAGCCAGCTAGGGGGAGCGCAGGCTCCTTCAGCGCAACCTGCCAGACAGCCTGCATACTGAGGTGTGCGTGGCGCTGGTAGAGGAGCGCGGGGTTCTGGTCGTGGGAACCGAACCTGATGGGTCGCCTCTCAGAAAACCACACCAGTGCTGCTAGGACAGCCACCAGAGACAGGGCTTCTCTTGCACTTCTCGGGTCCACCTCAGTCCTTAGGTGCACCCGTGGGAGGCCAGGCGGCCTTCCACATGCAAGAGCGGGAGCGGGTTACTCAGGACCGCTCAGTCTTGCGATGGCTTTCAGTCGGTTACCATCCCGACTGGATTTCAAATCAGCCATCGCGCCTGTCTCTGGTTCCGATCTGGACTCATAATCCAAGAGATCTCGATCAACGGTTGTGTATAGAGGAGGAAATTCAATCCCTCATACTAAAACACGCTATTCAACCGGCACAAAAATGTCCGGGTTATTCAACCGTGTTCCTAGTGACAAAAAGTACTGGAGGGTGGAGACCAATTCTCAACCTCAAACCTCTCAACAGGTTTATCCTCACACCAAGTTTCAAAATGGAAACTGTGGGAATGGTGTTAGCAGGATTGAGGAAGGGAATGTGGACAGCATCAATAGATCTAAAAGATGCCTATTTTCACATTCCCATTGCAAAGAGCTTTCGTCGGTTCCTGAGATTTGCATTTCAGGGCCGCCAGTGGGAATCCAGGGTTCTCCCATTTGGTATATCGGCGGCTCCTCGGGTCTTCACTCGAGTGGTCCAAGCTATGAAGTCATACCTCTGCAGGAGACACAGCAATCCACACGTACATAGACGACTGGCTGTTAAAGGCACACACAAGAAAGTCTATCAGCAAATCTGGAGATAGTTTTGAAAACTCTTACAGATCTAGGCTGGATAATCAACTTTCAAAAGTCAGAGCTAACTCCATCCCAGAAGTTTGTTTACCTGGGCATGTTCTTCGATCTAGAGATAGGATATGTTTATCCATCTCAAGAGAGAGTAGAAATACTCATCTCAGTCATATAGTCGTCATGTCCTGGCACGGGTCTACTTGAGAATGTTGGGGTTGATGGTTTCTTTGGAACCAGTCATTCCTCAGGCAGCCTTGCGCCGGCAGCCGATCCAATTATTTCTCATGACACAGTGGACCCAGAGTACAAGTTCCCTGGACTCAAAAGTGTCAGTGTTGGAACTCTTATTGACCACCTTCAATGGTGGATGAAGAGAGAAAATCTCCTGGCTGGGGTGACAACAAATGGAGGGATGGGGAGCTTGCCTGGAAGAAAACAACGTATCAGGGCTTTGGAATCTGGATCAGTCATGATAAGATATCAATCTGCTGGAAATGCGAGCAGTGGTCTTAACCATGGAACACTTCCTAGAGAAGGTCAAGGGCAAGAGTGTTCTGGTTCGATCAGACAATACAACAGTAGTGACGTACATAAACCGGCAGGGCGGAACGAAGTCGCCCAGTCTCTGTATGATGACGTGGAAACTGCTTTGCTAGTGCCTAGATCATGGGACTTCCCTGAAAGCAGTTCATATTCCGGGAAGGCTAAATCTATTAGCAGACTCATTGAGCTGAAGAATGAGCATTCTTCCCACGGAATGGCAACTAAATCAATGTGTGGCGGATCGCCTGTTCAACCACTGGGGCAAGTCCAACATAGATTTATTCGCAACGAACAAGAATGCGAAGATGACGACGTACGTCTCTCCGATTCCAGATCCGAGCGCTATCGCAATAGATGCGTTAGCTATCGGTTGGGAGGGAATGTATGCATACGCATTCCCGCCAGCAATCCTGATTCCAAAAATTCTCCAGAAAATCAGGCGGCAGGAATGCCAAGTGATTCTGATCGCCCCAAATTGGCCAAGCCGCTCATGGTATACGGATCTGCTGGACCTTCTGGTCTGCCTCTGATGGATGAAATAATCTTCCAGGCCAAGGCCTTGCACAACAACCCGTCAATGTTCCAATTGACTGCATGGATGTTGTCAAGGAATCGGCAGTTAAGGAGGGTTTTTCTGAGCAAGCAGCCATGTTTATGGCAAAAGCCAGAAGGGGTCAACCTCCAGAACATATAATTATAAAATCAACAGATTTGCTGAATTGTGCTAAAAAAGATGTATTAATCCAATGGAAGCATCTATTCAGGTAGTAGCCGATTTCCTCTGTCACCTTTTTGATGCCTATAGCCTCAAGCCTAACTCTATTGCTGGCTACAAGTCAGCTTTAATGTCAGTTATCCCGTGCTTGGCTATTAGGGGAAGTGATGAAGTATGTAATCTAAATACTTTAATAAAAGGCATGGGTAATCTAAGACCAAGGAATCCTCCAGTGATTCCGTCTTGGAGTTTATTGTTAGTACTTCAAGTATTAGCAGATAAACCCTTTGTACCACTAAGCTCCATTTCCATGAAAATGTTGACGCTTAAAACAGTTTTTCTGATTGCTGCAGCTTCAGCCAGACGAAGAAGTGAAATACATGCTTTGTCAGCAGAGCCAGACCGTTTTGTGGTGACAGGGAAGGCCTTAGGCTTCTACCTAGAGTTAACTTTATGGCGAAGAACCAGTCGTTAAAATATCCTGGTCAGTCTATAGTTTTACCCGCTTTGTCTAGGTTTGATCCTAATTCAAAGGTTTGGTGTCTTGTCCATGCATTAACGTGTTATAAACAACGTACACAGGAATGGCGGACAGACCCTAATACTTTATGGCTATCTTACATTGAACCCCATGGGAGAGCTTCTAAAGATACCATTTCTAGATGGATTGTGGAATGCATCCAGCATTGCCACAAAGCCGCCACGGGTAAACAAGTTGACATGGCCAAGGCTCACAGTGTCCGTGGCGTAGTGACATCCACGGCTCTGTTTAACGGAGTGCCAGTGGATGACATTATGTCAGTAGCACAATGGCACTGTGAGTCTAGTTTTATAAATCATTACCTATGTGACACGTCAAATGCACTTGCCTTATCGATTTTACATAAACGTTAAATCTGTATATAAATTTTTTAATATTGTACATAAGGCCGTTGACTCACACGCAATTTAGTGGGTGAATCCCCGCTTTTCTGTACTGTACCTATCGTCGCCAGCGGTAATCAAAGGGGAATCTCGTCAAAATAGGTTAGTCCTATATTTGGTGATGGTTATTTTTTGTCACGTTTTTTATATTACTTACTAAAATGGTGATGGTTTTGTTCTTTGTGGTTCCATCTGAGAGTATACGAAATGAAGCTTTCGTCCGATGTCTTATAGTACTTTAGCACGAGTACATAGAGCGTGTATAGGACATTGAGGTCATCGCTCCCTCTTTAAAAGAGGGGGGGGGGGGAAGCGGATGTGAAGCGGTCATTACTCTCAACATCGGTCATGTTATCCGATGTCCAAATCATTTCCTGATTGTGGTTACATATGCAATTTCAGATGTTTGTTGTACTCGAAAAGCAAAAGCTTGCTCTTCCAGGCATGAGCCGGTCTTCTGACCTTCACCTCCCTCCCGCCGAATTCTCTTACGATTTCTGGCTATATCATGAAGTATCAGGGTGGTAAGTATACTCTTGATGTGAAATAAACGAAATCACGGATTTCTTTTTTCACGAGAGAGTTAATACTTACCACCCTGATACGATCCCGGCCTCTCCGCCCCACAGAGGCTCGGTCTATCGGCATTTTATGTTGCAATTAGGTCAGCCAATATTTTGGAATAGAATGAGTCAGCCCCGCGCATGTGCGAGTTTGGGTTGCACATCCGCTGGTCTGTCAGTTGTGTAACCTGCCCAGTGGGGGCGGTTTCTTTTTAATTCTGAGTATTATTGAAGCTAGGTCGATATTTAGGAAATATCATGAAGTGTCAGGGTGGTAAGTATCAACTCTCTCAGGAAAAAAGAAATCCGTGATTTCGTTTAAACCACGGGGATGATTTCAGTTATATTCAGCAGGAAGCATCCTAAGGGCATAGGGATTCAATTTTGTTCAAACGAAGACGATCGGCCAGTTTGGCCGCCGGCCGTCTTGAATTTTGGCCAATTTTTAGAAGTATATTTAAAAATCTCCGAAACCTCTTGGGGAATCGATTCAAAACTGATGAAACATCATCTAGGGGAAGAGCTGAATGAAGTTTGTTCCAGAGAACTTGATTTGCCAAAGTGTTTGGTGGCCATCTTGGATGACCTAGTTTTCGCGAAAACAACTCTAGAACCGCTGACGGGATCGGGGCCCAAATTTGGGAGATATGATTAGGGACTAAGGACCATTAGAGTTTGTTCAAGGGAAGTTGATAATTAAAAATACATAGCCACCATGAACCAACCAAAATGTAGTGTGGTTGGCGGCCATATTGGATACTTTTATGCGATGGATTTTGAAGCCGAAATTGGCTTTATGTAGGTTTTTAAGTATTCTGATTTCAAATTTCCGATTTTCGAGAATGTCGGATAAGCAGTTTGTCGGCCATCTTGGATCTTTTTTCTGCCAAAAACTCCCATACTAAAAGAATGGGAAATTTAAAATGTCTTTTCGAGAACCAATAAGCCGATTTTAATTATATTTGACAGGAATCATCAATAGGGAATAGGGAGACAAGTCTGTTCAAAGGAAGATGATCGGCCAATTTGACCCGTACCCATCTTGGATTTTGGCCGACTTTTAGAAACATCTTAAAATCTTCTTCAAAACCGCTTGGGGCATCGAGGCACACCTCATGAAATATGATCTAGGGCAAGAGCTGAACCAAGTTTGTTCACGGGAACTTGATTTGCCAAATGGTTCGGCGGCCATCTTGGATGACCTAGTTTTCGTGAAAATGTCTCCAGAACTGTTGAATGGATCGGGCCCAAATTTGGCTGATATTAGGGCCGAAACGCCATTAAAATTTCTCCATGGAAAGTTGATTTGTAGATAAATATCCACCATGCATCAATCAAAATATAGTATTTATAGTGGACATTTCTGAGAAAATCATAAAATGACTGCTTACTAACCACTGGACCAATTTTAATAAAACTTGGCTAAACTTTCTTCACAGAAATTTGATTGGTAAATATTTCCAGTGCTCATCTCATTTTGTTCGGTTTTTGGGCAATAATTCCAGGTGAGCGATACAAGCTCCTTGGGCCTTTTGTTGCACAGATTAAATTACGGCTAAATTCTTCAATATTTGATATGTGACTAATTGTATGATGTATTATTTAGACTAGCATTTCTAAAATTCTACTAAAATCAATGCTATGAGTAATCCATTTCACATCGATATGTTGATTGCCATATCTGACATGCTTGTCACGCTGAAAGACAGCATTTTGTTTGCAGCTTAATATTGCTTCTCTGTGATGCAATGTCTGGAAGCCGCTGTTGCCATTAGGCAGCACCAGCTTCTAGTCAGTCATCCGCCAAAATACTCTTCAGTCTACCTATGTTACCCGTCAGTGACAAATTAATTAGCCATCAATACAATGTACATTTCATCCCAATAATGTTGATAGCAAATGAGCGTTAAACATTACTGCAGGAATAGCCTTGTGTGATGTCACTCATTACAACGCCACAGTAGAAGAGATTAATTTTTTGTTCACGCTTTTAAACTTAGATTTTTTTGAATAATATTGTATCTTATGCGAGCAGAATTTGTATACCCATTGCTATGTGCATTGGCCGACAAGTATATTGCAATGGACCTTTCCGGTTTTAGCTATGCCCCGCCCATCTCTAGCTAAGCTCCACCCACACCTCGCTCGTTTTGGAATCGATCGATCTCTAAAGACCCTGACTATCAATTTCCAAAAAACTACACAGGTAAGCTGTTGAATATTTTGAAACTAATTTGACTGGGTGCTGTTGCTGCCTAAGGCAGCAACAGCGGCCAGTCAAATTAGTTTCAAAATATTCAACAGCATGTTTATTAAATAGCAAAGAATTACAAAGCCATGCAATTCATACAACGTGTCGGACCATTTGTGATTTGGTGACGGTCTATATGGAACCCTTTGTGACGTAATGATTATGACATCATCATACACACGCTGAGCTGATTATTACGTCATACGAGGTCTGACGATGGATGGATACGCTGGAAGGGTGAATTGAAAAGTTTTGCTGGTCGGTCATCTGTAATTGTTATTTAATCACCATGCTAACAGAATTCATAGATGTGGTGTCTTTAGTGATTGTTTATCAGTGTTTGACAAGCATTCACAGTCAGGTTAGACGTGAATCCATAAATTAATCAGTTAATTACCCATTCTAAAAACCATTTCATACCTAAGTGAGATAATATACAATGTTGTGTTTGTAGAATCTGAGTAGTATTCCTGATTCCCTGCTGGTGTCCCTGTGTTATGGCCTCAGTCTATTGGGCAGGAGAGCTTTAGGAGCTGCCTCCTATAACAGTGCCTCAGCTAGGTAAGTAGCTCACATATGCCAATAATATTACCAAATTCTTGCACATGTTGTAAAACAGGGACAGCAAAATATACTTACCCGACAGATAGGGCTTCCCGGTTTGGCTTACAGCCATATCGGTTTCGATATGACTTCATATTTATTGGTTTTAACCGAATATCAGTTTTATGAACATGAAACAAAAAATTTAAATGATAAAAAATAGCACGAAAACAGAACGTGTTTTATGCCTTTAAAGCTTAATATACCTTATAATATCCATCATCGTGGGAGTGAAATTATTAATTAGACCGCCTAAATATTACGCATAATTATATTGTCAAAATGAATCATAAATCAGCAAAACAGTTTGTGAAAAGACGTAAATCACGTGATTGTAATTAATTATGATGTAAATTATCTCCCTTTATTCTTTCATTTCCAATTCGGCCCGAGGACAAAATCGTGCCTTGAAGAAAATATAAACTGTAATATTGCGAACGCGAATTTCATAAGTTAATATGATATTGTGTATAGAAGATAACGTTTTAAAAACGGTTTGAGTAATATTGTTATTTAAAATTATATCCTAATCAGCAAAATTTATTCAGCATTATATTTATCGGCGAGATTTTTATGCATTCGGGCGATTTAGTTTTAGGACGACTGCATTATGTTAATTAGCCGGTGACGTAAATAAAATGGATGCCGTTGTTTAGAAATGTTTCCCCGATACAAATTTCAATGACAAATTCCCGCGTTAGTAGTGTGTTTTATATTGCAAATTTATCTGAGACTACCAGAGAAAAGACGAGTGGATATTTATTTAATTAATTCGCTGCTTGACTTCTCTCGGCGTACAGCGAGTTACATGGAGTTACACAATATGCGCAATTGGGGCCACGTTAAATTATTAGTTGCCCCGAACATAGCTTAATGGAAAGTATGATCATTATTATTCATTATGCTTTTCATGCTTGTTAGTATCTTTTATTTTTAACAATCCTGATACGAAAAATCGAAAATATGTTCATATTCGGTTTTTTCGATATTTTTTATAATCGGTTATGAAACCGTCAGTGCAGGATATAGGTTTTAAATATGGTATCGGTATATCGTGCAGCCCTACTGACAGATATATGCTTTATTGAGTGAAAAGATGATGGTCCCTCGTAGATTTCTAGTTGATTTAGACATGATCTAAGCACACACTGTTATAACTAGCTTGATTAATAAGTCATTAGAACATTAAATTTGCCAATTGTCTGTTAGACAGCAACAAACATCAGTTAATCCTTTAACACTCAAACTGGCCAAATACAGCTTCAGCAGTGGTCGCAGGAAATGTTCATTTGCAGACCAAGAGAAAACTGTTTTTGAAAATTTACAACTGAAATACCAGGGTCGATAACTGAGCCAGTCATTCCAGTGGTAAATTTTCAAATATATTCTTGGTCTGTAAATGGACAGTTTTTAGGAGAAAATTGAAATTGTCTTGAACAAATTTGAGGGTTAACCCTTTAAAAAGCTAGCTGGTCAAAGCTGCTGCTACGATCGTCTTCAGAAATGTCCATTTGCAGAACAAGAAGACTAATTTACTACTGTAAAGAGTGACTCGACGATAGAGCCAGTCATTCCACTGATAATTTTCAAAAATCATCTTGCTTTGCAGATGGGTATTTTCTTGAGACAAATTTGAGTATTGAGGGGTTAAAATTAAATTCTAATTATTCAACAGAGTATGGTGTTACATAATAAATGATTTGTATTCCACATGTTTTATCCAATCTGGGAGGGTTAATAATGATTGCTCAAACCAGTTCTTTAACATTTTAATAGTCAAGATTGGTAAAAAAAAAAAAAGGTGTCCTCTGAAAATCCATTGGTAGGTCAAAGAGATGACTTGTTGGTTAACCATTCATTCCACTAGTAATATTTTTTTTTAATAGTCTCTGAAAGACAACTGGAAAGATTGGCCAGCTTGGTTATTAGCTCACCTGGCCTGAAAGGCCAAGTGAGCTTATGTCGTGGCGACTGTCCGTCGTCCGTCCGTCAACTTTTCCTTTAAAACGACTTCTCAAGAATTGCTGGGACGATTTCAATTATATTTGGAAGGAGCATCCTTAGGGCATAGGGATCCAAGTTTGTTCAAACGAAGCCGATCGGCCAATTTGACCAGCGGCAATCTTAGATTTTGGCCGATTTTTAGAAATGTCTTTAAAAATCATCTCCGAAACCGCTTGAGGGATTGAAGGAAACCTCATGAAATATGATCCAGGGCAAGAGTTCAACCTAGTTTTAGCGAAAATGATTTCTCCAGAACCGCTGTAGGGTTCAGGCCAAAATTTGGCAGATATGATTAGAGACTACGGGCCAGTAAAGTTTGTTCAAGAGAAGTTGACCCGTCCGCTGTTGGCCAATCAAAATATAGCATGTTTGGCGGCCATATTGTATGTTTTTATTTGATGGCCTTTGAGGCTGAAATTGTTTTTATGTAGGTTTTTGGGTATTCTGATTTGAAATTTGCAATATTTGAAACTGTCGGATAAATGGTTTGGTGGCCATTTTGGATCATTTTCCCCACAAAAAGCTCCCATACTAAAGCAATGGGAAATTTAAAATGTCTTCGAGAACTACTGGGCCCATTTCAATTATATTTGGCAGGAAGCATCCTTAAGGATTAGAAATGCAAGTTTGTTCAAACGAAGCTGATCGGCCAATATGGCCGGTGGCCATCTTGGATTTTAGCTGATTTTTAGAAATGTCTAAAAAAAATCTCCATAGCCATTTGAGGGATCAATTCAGACCTCAGCGATCAATTCAGACCTCATGAAATATGATCTATCGTAAGCGCTTACCCATGTTTGTTCAAGGGAACTTGATTGACTAAATGGTTCAGCGGCTGTCTTGGATGACCTCGTTTTCGCAAAAACTACTTCCCCAGAACCGCTGAAGCGATCAGGCCGAAATTTGTGATATTTGATTAAGGATTAAGGGCTATCAAAGTTTGTTCAAGAGAAGTTGATCCATCAAAAAAACTGGCCGCTTTAAAATGTCTTTAAAAATCTCCAAAACCGCTTGGGGGATCAATTCAAAACGCATGAAATATTATCTAGGGCAAGAGCTGCACCAAGTTTGTTTCAAGGGAACTAGATTGGCCAAATGGTTTGGTGGCCATCTTGGATAACCAAATTTTTGCCAAAATGACTCCAGAACCACTGAGCGGATTGGGCCAAAATTTGGGAGATATGATTAGGCACTGATTGCCATTAAAGGTTTTTCAAGGGAAGGCGCTGCGTCAGAAACATGGCTGCAGTGGACCAATCAAGATGTAGCGTGTTTGGCAGCCATATTGGAGCTGCAAAAATGTTCACAAACTCATTTAGAAGACTATTAAACCACCCACCAACAATTGTGAAAAAAATGCATAATGCTCCAGGTGAGTGACACAGGCCCCTTAGGCCTCTTGTTAAAGTGGTACACTAGCACTATAGTAAAGGATTATATGAATCTGCCAGTTTTCACTTAAAGACGATCTTTATGTGGAATATTTTAACATGACATTTTGCATTGGTGTGGTCTAATTATATTACCAGAAATTGGACAAGTATCATAGTTAGAATTTGCACCATTTCTGGCCGAATGCTATAAATTCTTGCAGATGTATGAAATATTTTATTTAATATGTTTAGTAGCTCACTTTGCCAGAATGGTCAAGTGAGCTTATGCCACTGCAATCATCCATCGTCCATTCGTCATTTGAAAAACCTTTGCAGTGTCCATCTATCATATGACGTCATAATCAGCTAAGCGACATGGAGGATGATGTCATAATCATTGCGTCATAAATGATTCTATTTGCCCTGTCTTTAACTCTTAATTGTCAGACACATGTGAATTGTATGTTTCTAGTATTTAATAAACATGCTGTTGAATATTATGAAACAATTTGACTGGGCACTCTCAAATTAGTTGCAAAAATATTCAACAGCTTAACTGTAAATTTTTCAGGAAATTGATAGTCAGGGCATTCGGGGATCGATCAATCCCAACACGGTGACGTCTGTTTGAAGCTTAGCTAGTGATGGGCGGGGCATAGCTAAAAATGGAATGGTCCATTGTTACCAGGCTAATTTGATATTATGGTATTTCGGTGTTGAACGGGTTAAATATCAATAGAAAATCTATGTAGAAGCTAGCGTTCAAGGCGCCAATGTTTGCCATTTTTAGCTGCAACTCACAATCTAGCAATCTATTTATCGCTGGGTCAAATTTCGACAAAGCTGCATGGTGATACATACATGTTTAATATATATTCTTTCTTTCAGTGTTGATCTGTTTTTAAATGGCCTGCACACACTGTTCAAAGGTGACTTCCGTGTTACTTCCATCCGAGATGAGTGGGTTTTTGCTGATGTTGACTTGCTACATAAAGTGGTAGCTCCGGCTGTTCGTATGTCTCTTAAACTACATCAGGTATATGTTACGAGAATGAGCAGTAAGGCAGCATTTCACTAAAGCATTAACATTTCATTCCAAGAACTGCTTTCAAATCAATAGTAAATAGGCAATAAGAACACTGTAGCTAATCAACCGTAACAGCCTTTCGATTTTACTGCAGTGCAGCATTCAGAATATCATGTTGTTTTTTAAATGTTGCAGATATTGCAATCGCCGCCATGTAGCCATCTGTCCATTTTAATATTTCCTTTGAAACCATCTAGCGGAATTCAACCAAATTTGTTACATACCTTATCAATATGTGTGTGGATTGCAAGATGACATCAATTATATTTGATCTGGGGGCATGGTCAAAAGGTTGAATGTCATAAAAGTTCTGTCCATCATGCTATTTCCTCCGAAATTGTTTGGTGGAATTTAACCAAATACTTTATGTGAGTTACTGATATAACATTTCTATTCGGCTCCACTCCATTTGTTACGGTGAGTGGATGGGGTGGGGAGGGGGAGGTAGGGGGTGGAGAGGGTGGTGGGTTTGAACGCAGTCAAAAAGACAAATATAAAGCTTCACTCCGTCTCGTAATTTCTTCCAAAAAAGTTTTGTGGAATTTAAGCAAATATGTTATTTGATTTACCCATATGATTGCACAATAACATTGAGCTTAAGATCCGCTTTCTGAGAGGAGGGTTGCTGGGTGGGTTCAAATGTTGGGGGTTTACGAGGGCATACCAGGCTATCAACTGCATGTTCTAGTTTATGTTAATGCTATAGATCGGGTGTCAGGGTGAACTTGATCTAATACTGACCATCCTTTGATTAAGATATGGCATGTGAATTTGATCTAATACACACCAACCATTGATTAAGATGTGTGGCTTCTTCTTCTTTTCGTTCGCTGATCATACCGCCAGTCCTGTAAGTGACTACCGACATGATCATAAGCATTAAGTGCGTGGATCCATGGTTTATTAGAGTGTGCCATGCGGCCTGGAACCTCCGTCTTCAGCACTCGAGGTTTCTGTCAGGGTTACCTCACCCTTACCTCCTTTAGTCGCCTCGTACGACACGCAGAGGATACGGAAGGTGTATTCTAAGCCCCACCTACAGGGCAAAAGATGTGTGGCTTAAAGATACATCTAGCTACATAGTGACTGCTCTAAATACATTAAAGATACATCTAGCCACATAGTGACTGCACTAAAGACATTAAAGATACATCTAGCTACATAGTGACTGCTCTAAAGACATTAAAGATACATCTAGCCACATAGTGACTGCACTAAAGACATTAAAGATACATCTAGCTATATAGTGACTTCTCTAAAGGCATTACAGATACATCTAGCTACATAATGACTGTTCTAAAGACATTAAAGATACATCTAGCTATATAGTAACTGCTCTAAAGACATTAATGATACATCTAGCTACATAGTGACTGCTCTAAAGACAAAAGATATGTCTAGCTACATAGTGACTGCCCTAAAGACAAAAGATATGTCTAGCTACATAGTGACTGCTCTAAATACATTAAAGATACATCTAGCTACATAATGACTGCTCTAAAGACATTAAAGATACATCTAGCTATATAGTGACTGCTCTAAAGACATTAAAGATACATCTAGCTACATAGTGACTGCTCTAAAGACATTAAAGATACATCTAGCCACATAGTGACTGCACTAAAGACATTAAAGATACATCTAGCTAGATAGTGACTGCTCTAAAGACATTAAAGATACATCTAGCTACATAGTGACTGCTCTAAAGACATTAAAGATACATCTAGCCACATAGTAACTGCTCTAAAGACATTAAAGATACATCTAGCCACATAGTGACTGCACTAAAGACATTACAGATACATCTAGCTATATAGTGACTGCTCTAAAGGCATTACAGATACATCTAGCTACATAATGACTGGTCTAAAGACATTAAAGATACATCTAGCTATATAGTAACTGCTCTAAAGACATTAATGATACATCTAGCTACATAGTGACTGCTCTAAAGACATTACAGATACATCTAGCTACATAGTGACTGCTCTAAAGACAAAAGATATGTCTAGCTACATAGTGACTGCTCTAAATACATTAAAGCTACATCTAGCCACATAGTGACTGCACTAAAGACATTAAAGATACATCTAGCTACATAGTGACTGCTCTAAAGACATTAAAGATACATCTAGCTACATAGTGACTGCACTAAAGACATTAAAGATACATCTAGCTACATAGTGACTGCTCTAAAGACATTAAAGATACATCTAGCTACATAGTGACTGCTCTAAAGACATTAAAGATACAGCTATGCACATAGTGACTGCACTAAAGACATTAAAGATACATCTAGCTACATAGTGACTCCTCTAAAGATGTTAAAGATACATCTAGCCACATAGTGACTGCTCTAAATACATTAAAGATACATCTACCTACATAATGACTGCTCTAAAGACATTAAAGATACATCTAGCTACATAGTGACTCCTCTAAAGATGTTAAAGATACATCTAGCTACATAGTGACTGCTCTGAAGACATTAAAGATGCATCTAGCCACATAGTGACTCCTCTAAAGATGTTAAAGATACATCTAGCTACATAGTGACTGCTCTAAAGACATTAAGGTACATCTAGCTACATAATGACTGTTCTAAAGACATTAAGGTACATCTAGCTACATAATGACTGTTCTAAAGACATTACAGATACATCTAGCTATATAGTGACTGCTCTAAAGGCATTACAGATACATCTAGCTACATAATGACTGTTCTAAAGACATTAAAGATACATCTAGCTATATAGTAACTGCTCTAAAGACATTAATGATACATCTAGCTACATAGTGACTGCTCTAAAGACAAAAGATATGTCTAGCTACATAGTGACTGCTCTAAGGACAAAAGATATGTCTAGCTACATAGTGACTGCTCTAAATACATTAAAGCTACATCTAGCCACATAGTGACCACTAAAGACATTAAAGATACATCTAGCTACATAGTGACGGCTCTAAAGACATTAAAGATACATCTAGCCACATAGTGACTGCACTAAAGACATTAAAGATACATCTAGCTACATAGTGACTCCTCTAAAGATGTTAAAGATACATCTAGCTACATAGTGACTACTCGAAAGACATTAAAGATGAATCTAGCTACATAGTGACTACTCTAAAGACATTAAGATACATCTAGCTACATAGTGACTGCTCTAAAGACATTAAAGATACATCTAGCTACATAGTGACTCCTCTAAAGATGTTAAAGATACATCTAGCTACATAGTGACTGCTCTGAAGACATTAAAGATGCATCTAGCCACATAGTGACTCCTCTAAAGATGTTAAAGATACATCTAGCTACATAGTGACTGCTCTAAAGACATTAAGGTACATCTAGCTACATAATGACTGTTCTAAAGATGTTAAAGATACATCTAGCTACATAATGACTGTTCTAAAGACATTACAGATACATCTAGCTATATAGTGACTGCTCTAAAGGCATTACAGATACATCTAGCTACATAATGACTGTTCTAAAGACATTAAAGATACATCTAGCTATATAGTAACTGCTCTAAAGACATTAATGATACATCTAGCTACATAGTGACTGCTCTAAAGACAAGATATGTCTAGCTACATAGTGACTGCTCTAAGGACAAAAGATATGTCTAGCTACATAGTGACTGCTCTAAATACATTAAAGCTACATCTAGCCACATAGTGACTGCACTAAAGACATTAAAGATACATCTAGTTACATAGTGACGGCTCTAAAGACATTAAAGATACATCTAGCCACATAGTGACTGCACTAAAGACATTAAAGATACATCTAGCTACATAGTGACTCCTCTAAAGATGTTAAAGATACATCTAGCTACATAGTGACTACTCGAAAGACATTAAAGATGAATCTAGCTACATAGTGACTACTCTAAAGACATTAAGATACATCTAGCTACATAATGACTGTTCTAAAGACATTAAAGATACATCTAGCTATATAGTGACTTCTCTAAAGGCATTACAGATACATCTAGCTACATAATGACTGTTCTAAAGACATTAAAGATACATCTAGCTATATAGTAACTGCTCTAAAGACATTAATGATACATCTAGCTACATAGTGACTGCTCTAAAGACAAAAGATATGTCTAGCTACATAGTGACTGCCCTAAAGACAAAAGATATGTCTAGCTACATAGTGACTGCTCTAAATACATTAAAGATACATCTAGCTACATAATGACTGCTCTAAAGACATTAAAGATACTTCTAGCTATATAGTGACTGCTCTAAAGACATTAAAGATACATCTAGCTATATAGTGACTGCTCTAAAGACATTAAAGATACATCTAGCCACATAGTGACTGCTCTAAAGACATTAAAGATACATCTAGCCACATAGTGACTGCACTAAAGACATTAAAGATACATCTAGCTAGATAGTGACTGCTCTAAAGACATTAAAGATACATCTAGCTACATAGTGACTGCACTAAAGACATTAAAGATACATCTAGCTACATAGTGACTGCCCTAAAGACAAAAGATATGTCTAGCTACATAGTGACTGCTCTAAATACATTAAAGATACATCTAGCTACATAATGACTGCTCTAAAGACATTAAAGATACATCTAGCTATATAGTGACTGCTCTAAAGACATTAAAGATACATCTAGCTACATAGTGACTCCTCTAAAGATGTTAAAGATACATCTAGCTACATAGTGACTGCTCTGAAGACATTAAAGATGCATCTAGCCACATAGTGACTCCTCTAAAGATGTTAAAGATACATCTAGCTACATAGTGACTGCTCTAAAGACATTAAGGTACATCTAGCTACATAATGACTGTTCTAAAGACATTAAGGTACATCTAGCTACATAATGACTGTTCTAAAGACATTACAGATACATCTAGCTATATAGTGACTGCTCTAAAGGCATTACAGATACATCTAGCTACATAATGACTGTTCTAAAGACATTAAAGATACATCTAGCTATATAGTAACTGCTCTAAAGACATTAATGATACATCTAGCTACATAGTGACTGCTCTAAAGACAAAAGATATGTCTAGCTACATAGTGACTGCTCTAAGGACAAAAGATATGTCTAGCTACATAGTGACTGCTCTAAATACATTAAAGCTACATCTAGCCACATAGTGACTGCACTAAAGACATTAAAGATACATCTAGCTACATAGTGACGGCTCTAAAGACATTAAAGATACATCTAGCCACATAGTGACTGCACTAAAGACATTAAAGATACATCTAGCTACATAGTGACTCCTCTAAAGATGTTAAAGATACATCTAGCTACATAGTGACTACTCGAAAGACATTAAAGATGAATCTAGCTACATAGTGACTACTCTAAAGACATTAAGATACATCTAGCTACATAGTGACTGCTCTAAAGACATTAAAGATACATCTAGCTACATAGTGACTCCTCTAAAGATGTTAAAGATACATCTAGCTACATAGTGACTGCTCTGAAGACATTAAAGATGCATCTAGCCACATAGTGACTCCTCTAAAGATGTTAAAGATACATCTAGCTACATAGTGACTGCTCTAAAGACATTAAGGTACATCTAGCTACATAATGACTGTTCTAAAGATGTTAAAGATACATCTAGCTACATAATGACTGTTCTAAAGACATTACAGATACATCTAGCTATATAGTGACTGCTCTAAAGGCATTACAGATACATCTAGCTACATAATGACTGTTCTAAAGACATTAAAGATACATCTAGCTATATAGTAACTGCTCTAAAGACATTAATGATACATCTAGCTACATAGTGACTGCTCTAAAGACAAGATATGTCTAGCTACATAGTGACTGCTCTAAGGACAAAAGATATGTCTAGCTACATAGTGACTGCTCTAAATACATTAAAGCTACATCTAGCCACATAGTGACTGCACTAAAGACATTAAAGATACATCTAGTTACATAGTGACGGCTCTAAAGACATTAAAGATACATCTAGCCACATAGTGACTGCACTAAAGACATTAAAGATACATCTAGCTACATAGTGACTCCTCTAAAGATGTTAAAGATACATCTAGCTACATAGTGACTACTCGAAAGACATTAAAGATGAATCTAGCTACATAGTGACTACTCTAAAGACATTAAGATACATCTAGCTACATAATGACTGTTCTAAAGACATTAAAGATACATCTAGCTATATAGTGACTTCTCTAAAGGCATTACAGATACATCTAGCTACATAATGACTGTTCTAAAGACATTAAAGATACATCTAGCTATATAGTAACTGCTCTAAAGACATTAATGATACATCTAGCTACATAGTGACTGCTCTAAAGACAAAAGATATGTCTAGCTACATAGTGACTGCCCTAAAGACAAAAGATATGTCTAGCTACATAGTGACTGCTCTAAATACATTAAAGATACATCTAGCTACATAATGACTGCTCTAAAGACATTAAAGATACTTCTAGCTATATAGTGACTGCTCTAAAGACATTAAAGATACATCTAGCTACATAGTGACTGCTCTAAAGACATTAAAGATACATCTAGCCACATAGTGACTGCTCTAAAGACATTAAAGATACATCTAGCCACATAGTGACTGCACTAAAGACATTAAAGATACATCTAGCTAGATAGTGACTGCTCTAAAGACATTAAAGATACATCTAGCTACATAGTGACTGCACTAAAGACATTAAAGATACATCTAGCTACATAGTGACTGCCCTAAAGACAAAAGATATGTCTAGCTACATAGTGACTGCTCTAAATACATTAAAGATACATCTAGCTACATAATGACTGCTCTAAAGACATTAAAGATACATCTAGCTATATAGTGACTGCTCTAAAGACATTAAAGATACATCTAGCTACATAGTGACTGCTCTAAAGACATTAAAGATACATCTAGCCACATAGTGACTGCTCTAAAGACATTAAAGATACATCTAGCCACATAGTGACTGCACTAAAGACATTAAAGATACATCTAGCTAGATAGTGACTGCTCTAAAGACATTAAAGATACATCTAGCTACATAGTGACTGCACTAAAGACATTAAAGATACATCTAGCTACATAGTGACTCCTCTAAAGATGTTAAAGATACATCTAGCTACATAGTGACTGCTCTGAAGACATTAAAGATGCATCTAGCTACATAGTGACTGCTCTAAAGACATTAAGATACATCTAGCTACATAATGACTGCTCTAAAGACATTAAAGATACATCTAGCTATATAGTTTTCACATCAAGAGTATACTTACCTCCCTAATACTTTTGATATTGCTAAATATCCGCTTTCACTCAATAAACACTCAGATTAAAACAGTTAGGTGCCCCTACTGGGCAGGGAGTCAGAGCGTAGTCTGGCGGATGCCAGCCCCACCACCGCGCATGCGCAGACTAGCACTTCCTCTTTGCTAATTTATTGGCAGAGAGTCTACACATGTTTTTGTGCTAGAGCTTTTCTTTACTCAATTCATAGTCTTTTTGTGTGAATTTGGAAGTGATTATCCCTGATAAAGATGGCAGAAAGGATGACTTCGCCAGAGGAGGGCCCAGGACCTTTAAATCAGGTGACTTCTAGTAAAATTAGCGAGTTTTTCTCCCGGTGTAATGTGTTTCCGGGACTCGCGTTTACCGTGATAAGCGCCTTGTTTAGTTGGTTTATTTCAACTAGGTGCTATATAATACTAATCTCTCTTTGTGTTTATGTCCACAGGTCTGTGTGACGATATGTAATGGACATCACATCAGCAGAGGTTTTGTTTCTCTCCACCATGGTTCCATTTCCTACTAATACTGTTAGGTTATCTAACCAAAAATTTTATGTCCAGTGAGTCGGAGGCCTAGTATAAAGGTCTTCTCACTTTGCCCTCTTGATCCAATTCCTTCCCCTATAGGTGGAGAGAGTTAAGAGGCGTTCAGTTGGTGGAGTGCTCCAGTTCATCACGTTGGATGGTTTGTCTATACAAAGTGTCAGGTATCTAATTATTGATATGAGGTGATGTTAATTATTTAGAGAGGAAAGGGAGATAATTAACAGTATTTGCCATTGTTATCAGTATATATCTGATGGTTGTGTAGTCGAAATGTCCATTCTGCACATGTTCTGGTTAGAGATACAATTCGTCCTTGCACTTGGATGTTTGTTGGGGATCGATTTTTTCCTGTCATAGGATTAATGACGTCATAATCAGCCTTGCTCTTTATTAACAATTAAAGTTTGTCCAAAGCTGGTTTTCTGATGAATATTGATCTTTATGATCATTTCCTTCTCTTGAGTTGGTGAGTTTCTGAGCTTAACTAGATTGCTCATACTCCTCGTCCTTTGCCCTGTTTCAGAGACCTGGTTGTGCGTCCTGTGGACGGTTTTTGAAGGACAAGTTTGTGCCTCATCTCTGTTATCAGTGTAGCCCCTGTGGTCCCTTGCTTAATTGCGAGATATGTAAGCACTGGGGGGGGGGGGGGGGGGGGGGGGGGGGGGGGGGGGGCGAGCTAATGTCCGAATTCTTGTGCTTGCAGGCGAAGGACAAGGTGGTGGAGGAGGAGAAGAAGAAGCAGAAAAGAGAGGGTGTGAGTAAGAAGGGTAAGAGGAAGGCCTCGTCCGCGGTGGACATGGAGGCCTTCCGGACCGAGATGTTGGGAGAGATGAGGAGGACAATAAAGGATTTGGTTCCAGAGTTGCTTCGTGGCATGCTTCCTGGACCAAATCTGGGCCTTTGCTGTCCTCATCATCTGCTTCGGAGCAGGTAATCCCCACCTCTGAATCACCTTTCCTTAGTAGGCTTCCGTTGTTCGAAGATTCAGAGGTGGCCCCATTAGAGGGGGCGTTCCACGACCCTGGCAGCAGGCTTAGTGCCGCGCCGAGGGGCCGTGGACGGTTGTCGCTGGAACCCGCGGGCTGCTTATCAGTCCAGGGGTATCCGCACGCCGCAGGTGCCAGTACATCCTATGGCACCTTCCCTGGCCAGTCCGGGTTAGCTCTCTTTGCTGACCCGGAGTCTAATCTGTCTGGCCAGGAGGATGAGGATTACCTGTTGGGGTCGCCGTCTGAGGACGTGGCCATGGATTATGACGTCTGTGCACCCCTCGCGGGGAATACAGGCGACTTATTCCACGGTTCTACTCACGCAGGGGTAGAATCCACGGTTCAGACTGTGGCCCTGGGCGCTGAGGGCCAGCGTTACCGCATACCTCGGCTTGCCGAGAGTGTCGCTGGTGCTGGCCGGGGCCGTGGTGGGGCGGTATGTGCCCCGCGCTCTACCACGGCGCCTGCTCCTGGTCAAGCCAGTGAGATTAGCATGCCGGTGTTGTCAGGCCCGCATGCTCTCCCTGGCTTGCCAGGGGTATCAGCGTATCCGCCGTCAAGCTCTGTTGCTTGCCCTCAGGAGGAAGACGAAGGCCCCCGTCTTGTAGAGCGCTCGCAGCTAGCCACGGAGGAGGATTGGTCTGACGCTTGCCAGTGGTTGGTGAGTGTTAGACCAGATCTGCCAGCGTGACCACAGGCCGTGGTTAGCTGGTAAGCCTACTGCTAACGCTATGCCTTCTCTGCCGCTGGCAGAGCATGTCGTTGACATGTTCGAGGCGGCAGAGACGTCCATTAAGTCGAGTGGACTCTCGCGAAGGCCCCGCGCGAGGTGGCCAGGCGTTGCCGCATCGTGCCCCTGGATTACCAGCGGTACGGTGTGGTACCTAAGCCGAGCGTGGATGACCGCGCGGCTTTGGGTGAGGATGCGCGGCCAGGCTCCCGTTCTGACACGGGAGTCTTGTGTTCGAACGCATTGCGTTCAGCAAATACCGCGTTGCGTGATGCGGAGGAGAGTGGGAGGGCTTCGATTGCCGCTCTGTCCCACGTCTCCCAGCTGTTACAAGGGGTAGTAACAGCATCCGCATCGCGCCAGCCAAGTCCGGTCACAGTCCAGCGAGCCATCCAGGATGGTATCAACCTGGCTCTGGACTGTATGACTCGGGCAGTGACCAGGAGTGTCCGGGCAAGGCGCACATTTGCCTTGGACAATCTGTGCCCGTCCCAGGACCTGTACAATAGGCTACTGTGTACGCCTATGACAGGTCCTGGTCTCTTTGGAGGTGAGGGATGTAGGCACCTCCAGGAGACGGTTACTCTGGTAAATAACCAGAGGGCGCTGCGCGAGCAGTTTGAGGTGCTTCGTCGTGCTAACGTTTGCGCCGCACCCCCTGCGTATCGTCCCCTGCAGGCTCGAGGTGGTGGTGGCCAGGTCAGAGGCCAACCACCATCGCAGCGTCGGCCTCGGCCGCGTGCGATTCGGCCAGCAGCGAGGGGGCCGCAAGCTCCTCATGCGCAGTCAGCCAGGCAGCCGCCCGCGCAACGAGGTGCGCGCGGTGCTGGTCGTGGCGCGCGAGGATCTGGGCGTGGTAATCATTCCTGATGGGACGGTTACCGCGGTGAGAACCGCTCCGGTGTTTCTGGCAAAGGAGACAGTGCCGCTCTTGCACTCCTTATGTCCACCTCTATCCCTAGGTGGACCGGTGGGAGGCCGGCTAGCCGACCACATGCAAGAGTGGGAACGGTTAACTCAGGACCGTTTAGTCTTGCGATGGCTTTCAGTCAGGTATCATCCCGATTGGATGACAGGCCCGCCATCGCGACTGTCTCTAGTGCCGATCTGGACTCCAAATCCGAGAGATCCAGAGCAAAGGTTGTGTATCGAGGAGGAAATAAATTCCCTCATACAAAAAGGAGCTATTCAGCCGGCACAAAGGTGTCCGGGCTTCTATTCAACCCTGTTCTTAGTAACAAAAAACACCGGAGGGTGGAGACCAATTCTCAACCTCAAGCCATTGAACAAGTTCATAGAGACGCCCAGTTTCAAGATGGAGACTGTGCGCTCGGTGTTGGCGGGGTTAGAGAGGGGAATGTGGACAGCGTTGATAGATTTGAAGGACGCTTATTTCCACATCCCCATACACAGGAGTTTCCGTCGCTTCCTGAGATTTGCATTCCAGGGCAGACAGTGGGAATTCAGGGTGTTACCCTTCGGAATTTCCACGGCTCCTCGGGTTTTCACCCGTGTGGTTCTTGCGATCACCGCATACCTCCGCAGGAGAAGCATAGCAGTCCATACGTACATAGACGACTGGCTGTTGAAAGCGCACACCCAGGAAAGTTTATCAGCCAGTCTGGAGATTGTTTTGAAGACTCACAGACTTGGGCTGGATGATCAATTTCCCAAAATCAGAGCTCACTCCATCCCAGAAGTTTGTTTACCTGGGGATGTTCTTCGATCTAGAGACAGGATATGTTTTTCCTACTCAGGAGAGAGTTCAGAAACTCATCTCATTAATTCAGTCAGTGTGCGACAGTCGTCATGTCCTGGCACGGGTTTACTTGAGAATGCTGGGGTTGATGGTTTCATTGGAACCAGTCATTCCTCAGGCCGCCTTACGCAGGCGGCCGATCCAGTTATTTCTCATGACACAATGGACCCAGAGTACAGGTTCGCTGGACTCGAACGTGTCAGTGTTGGCGCCTCTGATTCATCACCTGCAATGGTGGTTGGACACAGAGAATCTCTTGGTGGGGGTTATGCTAACCCCTCCCCACCCTCAGGTGACTGTGTATACAGATGCATCGATGGAGGGCTGGGGAGCTTGCCTGGAAGAATCCACGATATCAGGGCTTTGGAATCTGGAACAGTCAAAGGAACATATAAATCTACTGGAGCTAAGAGCAGTAGTCCTGGGCCTGGAACATTTCTTACAGAAAGTTCAGGGCAAGATTGTTCTTATTCGTTCAGACAACTCAACAGTTGTGACTTACATAAACTGCCAGGGCGGAACGAAGTCGCCCAGTCTCTGTATGATGACATGGAGACTGCTTTGGTGGTGCCTGGATCACCAGATTACCTTGAAAGCAGTTCATATTCCGGGAAGGTTAAATCTGCTAGCAGACTCATTGAGCCGAAGGATGAGTGTTTTACCCACGGAATGGCAACTAAATCAATGTGTGGCGGATCGTCTGTTTGACCATTGGGGGAAACCCAACATCGATTTGTTCGCAACGAAGAAGAATGCGAAGATGACGATGTACGTCTCTCCGATTCCGGATCCAAGCGCTTTCGCAACAGATGCGTTAGCTATCAGCTGGGGGAGAATGTATGCATACGCATTTCCTCCAGCAATCCTGATTCCAAAAATTCTTCAGAAAATCAGACAAGAGGAATGCCAAGTGCTTCTGATCACCCCGGATTGGCCAAGCCGATCATGGTATACGGATCTGCTGGACCTTCTGGTCTGCAATCCGGTTCCTCTGCCTCTGATGGACGACATTATCTTCCAGGGCAAGGCCCTTCACAATAATCCGTCAATGTTCAGATTGACTGCGTGGATGTTGTCAAGGAATCTAGAATTAAGGAGGGCTTTTCTGAGCAAGCAGCCATGTTTATGGCCAAAGCCAGGAGGGGGTCAACCTCCAGAGCATATAATTATAAAATCAACATATTTGCAGAATGGTGCTCAAAAAGATGTATTGATCCAATGGATTCATCTATTCAGGTAGTAGCTGATTTCCTCTGTCACCTGTATGATGCCTATAGCCTCAAGCCTAACTCTATTGCTGGTTATAAGTCAGCTTTAATGTCTGTTATTCCTTGCTTGGCTAAGAGGGGAAGTGATGAAGTAAATACATTAAATGTATTGATTAAAGGCATGGGCAATCTAAGACCAAGGAATCCCCCTGTGATTCCGTCTTGGAGTTTATCGCTAGTGCTTCAAGTACTAGGTGATAAGCCTTTTGAACCACTTAGTTCCATTTCTATGAAACTATTAACACTGAAGACTGTGTTTTTAATTGCTGCGGCCTCGGCTAGGCGTAGAAGTGAAATTCATGCCTTATCAGCCGAGGATGACCGTTTTGTGGTTTCAGGGGAACGCCTTAAGCTGCTACGTAGGATTAATTTCTTGGCTAAGAATCAGTCGTTGAAATATCCAGGTCAACCTATTGTTTTGCCTGCTTTAACTAGATATGATCCTAATTCTAAAGCATGGTGTCCCGTCCGGGCGCTTCTCCGGTACAAACAAAGTACATCGGAGTGGCGCACCGACCAGTCGGCGTTATGGTTGTCATATATTGAACCCCATGGCAGGGCTTCTAAGGACACCATTTCCAGGTGGATTGTAGAATGCATTCAGTTTTGTCATAAATCCGCCACCGGGAAGCAGGTTGACGTGGCCAAGGCTCACAGTGTCCGCGGCGTAGTGACATCCACTGCCCTATTTAATGGGGTCCCTGTGGATGATATTATGTCGGTGGCTCAGTGGCACTGTGAGTCAAGTTTTACAGACCATTATCTCCGTGACACCTCTAATCCTCTCGCCTTGTCGATTTTGAAAAAATAACTAGGCTTATATTTTTGATGAGGTTTCCTCATTGCTTATATATTTCACAATTAATTTATGGAAACAACCACTTTTTTGGGACTGCATCATTCTTCACCAATGGGAAGATGATGTCAGCAGCCTTTTCAACAAGGTCAGTCTTGTGCATGGGTTGTCCATTGTTGATTGTCTTGTCACGTTACCCGTTATTAATATGATGGTGGTTTTGTGTATTTATGTGGTTCATTGTTGAGAGTATACGAAAAGGGAGTTTTTCGTCTCTGTCCTGTAGTACATGGCACTTGTACGTAGAGAGCGTATAGGACATTGAGGTCATTCGACTCTTCCTCCCAGCAAGGAGGGGGGGGGGGGGGGGGGGGGGGGGAGCGCATATGACATTCGGTCATCTCTCATACATCGGTGGTGTTATCCGATGGTTAGTCAAATCCTGACTTTTTTCATACAGTTTCAGAAGTTTAAGTGCCTTAAACGCAGAAAAGCGTATAGGGATGAGCTGGTCTTTTGACCTCGCCTCCCTCCCGCCGAATTCACTGTCGAATTCTGGCAATATCAAAAGTATTAGGGAGGTAAGTATACTCTTGATGTGAAATAAACGAAATCAAGGATTTCTTTTTTCATGAGAGAGTTGATACTTACCTCCCTAGATACGGACCCGGCCTCTCCACCCCACAGAGGCTCGGTCTTCAGGCTCTTAATAGTTGCATGTGTATCAGCCAATAAATTAGTCAGAGGAAGTGCTAGTCTGCGCATGCGCGGTGGTGGGGCTGGCATCCGCCAGACTACGCTCTGACTCCCTGCCCAGTAGGGGCACCTAACTGTTTTAATCTGAGTGTTTATTGAGTGAAAGTCGATATTTAGCAATATCAAAAGTATTAGGGAGGTAAGTATCAACTCTCTCGTGAAAAAAGAAATCCTTGATTTCGTTTAGACTGCTCTAAAAGCATTACAGATACATCTAGCTACATAATGACTGCTCTAAAGACATTAAAGATACATCCAGCTACATAGTGACTGGTCTAAAGACAAAAGATATGTCTAGCTACATAGTGACTGCTCTAAAGACAAAAGATATGTCTAGCTACATAGTGACTGCTCTAAATACATTAAAGATACATCTAGCTACATAGTGACTGCTCTAAAGACATTAAAGATACATCTAGCTATATAGTGACTGGTCTAAAGACATTAAAGATACATCCAGCTACATAGTGACTGCTCTAAAGACAAAAGATACGTCTAGCTACATAGTGACTGCTCTAAAGACAAAAGATATGTCTAGCTACATAGTGACTGCTCTAAATACATTAAAGATACGTTTAGCTACATAGTGACTGCTCTAAATACATTACAGATACGTTTAGCAACATAGTGACTGCTCTAAAGATAAAAGATATGTCTAGCTACATATTGACTGCTCTAAATACATTAAAGATACATCTAGCTACATAATGACTGCTCTAAAGACATTAAAGATACATCTAGCTATATAGTGACTGCTCTAAAGACATTACAGATATGTCTAGCTATATAGTGACTGCTCTAAATACATTAAAGATACATCTAGCTACATAGTGACTGCTCTAAAGACAAAAGATACGTCTAGCTAAATAGTGACTGCTCTAAAGACAAAAGATATGTCTAGCTACATAGTGACTGCTCTAAATACATTAAAAGATACATCTAGCTACATAGTGACTTCTTTAAAGACATTACAGATACGTTTAGCTACATAGTGACTGCTCTAAAGATAAAAGATAGGTCTAGCTACATATTGACTGCTCTAAAGACATTACAGATACAGGTAGCTACATAGTGACTTCTTTAAAGACATTACAGATACGTTTAGCTACATAGTGACTGCTCTAAAGATAAAAGATAGGTCTAGCTACATATTGACTGCTCTAAAGACATTACAGATACAGGTAGCTACATATTGACTGCTCTAAAGACATTAAAGATACATCTAGCTACATAGTGACTGCTCTAAAGACATTAAAGATACATCTAGCTACATCGTGACTTCTAAAGACATAAAGAGATGGAATCTCAGGTGGAGAGCTTGGTGTAATGCAATATGCAAGGTATAAAGAAGATGGAGTGACAGATTGATGGCTCACATGTAAACTAAATGGACGGATGAAAATGCAAACTCTAACCAAATCATGATTTCTTGGTATTCTCATTATACATATTTTGAAATAGCAAATACATATCCAGAATTAAAGAATAGCTGATGATTGACTTGTTTCAGGATCATTTTCATTCCTCTGATGAGTATGAGGATGAGGAGTTGTTGTATGATTCCATCTCTGGTTATGAAGACACACTGGTCATATCACATGAGGCTGATCCTGCATGGAGGAATGCTGTTCTGGCCAATACACCATCATTGCTCACACTCAGGTATGCACTGAACAGATCAAACATATGGTAGAAACATCTATGCAGTATACTTAAAAACTTGTCTTACATGGACACTGTAAGGTAACCCAAGATATAATCAGTGGAGGTTTCCAGTTTATCTATCAATCATATGATGTCATAATCAACTATGTGATGTGTAGGATGATGTCATAATTAATTACGTCAAATTAGTTTCAAGTTTTCTGGAAATTAATAGTCAGGGTGTAGGGATCGATTGATCCCAACATGAGTGAAGTGTGGATGGAGCTTAGCTAGAACTGGGTGGGCCATAGCTAAAACTGGATTCTTCCATTAACAGTTTGTCTCTTACTACTGTGAAACTTTGAAACACATAGTAGTCTTTTTACTTGCGACTGGCAACTGGTATAAGTCACTGAGTTTATCTGGCAGTCTGTTTCAAAAGAATCATGGTCTTGCATTACTGGTTCGACAAGCTGGTTCTACAGAATCTTACAATAATCACTCACTCAACACGCTGGTTCAAAAGACACATGGTCTTGTAACTTATATTAATCACTCAACAAGCAGGTTCAAAAGACACATGGTCCCACATTAATCACCCAGCAATCTGCTTTAAAAGAGACGTGGTCTCACATTACTCACTCAATAAGCTGGTCCAAAAGGCACATGGTCACACGTCTCTTAACAATCTGGTTCAAGACATATGACCTCTCATTAATCACCCAACAGACTTTGTAAATGATTGTCTGCATATAAGGCTCATGTTGTGGTTATTTTCAGACATGTGCTCGATGAAGGATCGACTGAGTATAAGGTTATTATGCTCAACAAACGCTATCTCAGTTTCAGAGTTGTCAAGGTAAATATATACGCAATTTTTGCCCCACGTGCGAAGCAGAATGTACAACTTAAATATCACTTTTCCAAAGGCAAGTGAATGAATGCGGCATTAGGATAATGTCATAATCGTTACGTCATAAATGATTATATTAGACCTGTCTTTAACTCTGAATAGTCCGACACATTTTAAGAATTGTATGTGTCTACTATTTAATAAACATGCTGTTGAATATTTTGATAATATTTTGGAACTAATTTGACTGGGCACCCAGTCAAATTAGTTTCAAAATATGGAACAGTTTACCTGTATAGTTTTCTGGAAATTGATAGTCAGAGAGTTCAGAGATCGATCAATCCCTACACGAGCTAGGTGTGGGTGGAGCTTAGCTAGTGATGGGCGGGGCATAGCTAAAAATGGAAGGATCCATTAGAACCAAGCCTAGATACAGCTTGCTGACAGAGATGCAACTACGTCATGGTCATCTTGACCCTTGAACACTGCTCTTTTAGTGTTAAAGCTTTGTATTGCATTGTTACTAGGCCTTGTATTTCAGGATTGCATGATCCAATTAGCCTTGCCACTAGTCAGGAAACAGCTTACTGACCGCGCTGTCATCTAGTCACCGTCATTTTAACCTTGGTACATATCTGATTCTTTCAACATTATGGTTGTGCATTTGCAGAATGTCTTGCCTATATTTCAGGATTGTTTTGCACTATTCAAACTTAGCTCTGATACATCGTTACATATGCTAGGGTTAGCGTTAACATTGAGCTCTTAGATCAAGGTCACTAACCTTGGAACACAACTATGATTTTGAACGTTACTTTTTCGTTTTGGTGATTGATCAATGTTTAGAACACATGCTTTCTAGTGGAGGATGAACTGTAATCCATTGATTTTGTGGTCAAGCTCAAAGATTACGATCTTGTTGAAATTGGTACAAGTATTATTTCTGACCCTTACCTCAAATATTGTGTGCACAGTCACTAGTTACCTTTGAGATGATTTGTCACGTGGATTTCGTGATTACAGACAGAGGTCAACTGTCATGCTGAACTTGATACAAAAATAAACATTAGCATTTTGGTTTTTATTATATCATCATAATAGCATATTGCAAGCAAATAATACCTCGTAATAACTGATTTTGATGTGAACTCTGAACTGTGATAATTATTGACAATGAGGACAGGTGAGACATTTAATAGTAATAATAATAATAATAATAATAATAATAATAATAAAAATAAAAATGTTTTTAGTAATAGTGCTTTTAAACAAGTATGTTTTAGATGGATTTTGAATGCTTCTTTGGCCTCGAGCTGTCTCAATTTAATCATTAAAGTATAGAAATAAAAATTCAAGTTCCATGCAAACCTATAGTTCCTGTATGAAACACTGTTGTATAGAAATTCAAGTTCCATGCAAACCTATAGTTCCTGTATGAAACACTGTTGTATAGAGATTCGAGTTTCATACAAACCTATAGTTCCTATATGAAACACTGTTGTATAGAGATTCGAGTTCCATACAAACCTATAGTTCCTATATGAAACAACTGTTGTATAGAGATTCAAGTTTCATACAAACCTATAGTTCCTATATGAAACACTGTTGTATAGAGATTCAAGTTCCATACAAACCTATAGTTCCTATATGAAACACTGTTGTATAGAGATTCGAGTTCCATACAAACCTATAGTTCCTGTATGAAACACTGTTGTATAGAGATTCGAGTTCCATACAAACCTATAGTTCCTATATGAAACACTGTTGTATAGAGATTCGAGTTCCATACAAACCTATAGTTCCTATATGAAACACTGTTGTATAGAGATTCGAGTTCCATGCAAACCTATAGTTCCTGTATGAAACACTGTTGTATAGAAATTCGAGTTCCATGCAAACCTATAGTTCCTGTATGAAACACTGTTGTATAGAGATTCGAGTTTCATACAAACCTATAGTTCCTATATGAAACACTTGTATAGAGATTCGAGTTCCATACAAACCTATAGTTCCTATATGAAACAACTGTTGTATAGAGATTCAAGTTCCATACAAACCTATAGTTCCTATATGAAACACTTGTATAGAGATTCAAGTTTCATACAAACCTATAGTTCCTATATGAAACACTGTTGTATAGAGATTCAAGTTCCATACAAACCTATAGTTCCTATATGAAACACTGTTGTATAGAGATTCAAGTTCCATACAAACCTATAGTTCCTATATGAAACACTGTTGTATAGAGATTCGAGTTCCATACAAACCTATAGTTCCTGTATGAAACACTGTTGTATAGAGATTCGAGTTTCATACAAACCTATAGTTCCTATATGAAACACTGTTGTATAGAGATTCAAGTTCCATACAAACCTATAGTTCCTATATGAAACACTGTTGTATAGAGATTCGAGTTCCATACAAACCTATAGTTCCTGTATGAAACACTGTTGTATAGAGATTCGAGTTCCATACAAACCTATAGTTCCTATATGAAACACTGTTGTATAGAGATTCGAGTTCCATACAAACCTATAGTTCCTATATGAAACACTGTTGTATAGAGATTCGAGTTCCATGCAAACCTATAGTTCCTGTATGAAACACTGTTGTATAGAAATTCGAGTTCCATGCAAACCTATAGTTCCTGTATGAAACACTGTTGTATAGAGATTCGAGTTTCATACAAACCTATAGTTCCTATATGAAACACTGTTGTATAGAGATTCGAGTTCCATACAAACCTATAGTTCCTATATGAAACAACTGTTGTATAGAGATTCAAGTTCCATACAAACCTATAGTTCCTATATGAAACACTTGTATAGAGATTCAAGTTTCATACAAACCTATAGTTCCTATATGAAACACTGTTGTATAGAGATTCAAGTTCCATACAAACCTATAGTTCCTATATGAAACACTGTTGTATAGAGATTCAAGTTCCATACAAACCTATAGTTCCTATATGAAACACTGTTGTATAGAGATTCGAGTTCCATACAAACCTATAGTTCCTGTATGAAACACTGTTGTATAGAGATTCGAGTTTCATACAAACCTATAGTTCCTATATGAAACACTGTTGTATAGAGATTCGAGTTCCATACAAACCTATAGTTCCTATATGAAACACTGTTGTATAGAGATTCAAGTTCCATACAAACCTATAGTTCCTATATGAAACACTTGTATAGAGATTCAAGTTCCATACAAACCTATAGTTCCTATATGAAACAACTGTTGTATAGAGATTCAAGTTCCATACAAACCTATAGTTCCTATATGAAACACGGTTGTATAGAGATTCAAGTTCCATGCAAACCTATAGTTCCTATATGAAACAACTGTTGTATAGAGATTCAAGTTTCATACAAACCTATAGTTCCTATATGAAACACTGTTGTATAGAGATTCAAGTTTCATACAAACCTATAGTTCCTATATGAAACACTGTTGTATAGAGATTCGAGTTCCATACAAACCTATAGTTCCTATGTGAAACACGGTTGTATAGAGATTCAAGTTCCATGCAAACCTATAGTTCCTATATGAAACACTGTTATATAGAGATTCAAGTTTCATACAAACCTATAGTTCCTATATGAAACACTGTTGTATAGAGATTCAAGTTCCATACAAACCTATAGTTCCTGTATGAAACACTGTTGTATAGAGATTCAAGTTCCATACAAACCTATAGTTCCTGTATGAAACACTGTTGTATAGAGATTCAAGTTCCATACAAACCTATAGTTCCTATATGAAACACTGTTGTATAGAGATTCGAGTTCCATACAAACCTATAGTTCCTATATGAAACACGGTTGTATGGAGATTCAAGTTTCATACAAACCTATAGTTCCTATATGAAACACTGTTGTATAGAGATTCGAGTTTCATACAAACCTACAGTTCCTATATGAAACACTGTTGTATAGAGATTTGAGTTTCATACAAACCTATAGTTCCTATATGAAACACTGTTGTATAGAGATTCGAGTTTCAGTTCAAGAGTATAATTACCTCCCTAATACTCTTTGATATTGCTAAATATCGGCTTTCACTCAATAAAAACTCAGATTAAAAAAGTTAGGTGCCCCTACTGTCAGAAGACAGTCTGGCGGATGCTAGGCCCACCACCGCTAATGCGCAGACTAGTACTTCCTCTTTGCTAATTTATTGGCAGAGAGTCCACATGCAAATTTGTTCTATAAAGTTTTCTGCTGGTTTTTCCATTCAATTCAAGAATAAATACCTGAGGATTATGTCAGAACGCGCTAAGTCTCCTGAGGAGGGCCCAGGACCTAATCATCAGGTGAATTCAATTACACTTTAGCGAGTTTGTTCCGTTGTAATGTGTTTCCGGGACTCGCGTTTAGAGTGATAAGCGCCTAAAAACTGGTTTATTTATATTATGGCGCTATAAAATACTAATCTATCTTTGTGTTTATATCCACAGGTATCTATCTATGATTGAACAGGACAGCACATCGTCAGAGGGTTTGTTTTTCTCTCCACCAAGGTTCCATTTCCTACTAATATTGTTAGGTTATCTAACAAAAAATTCTATGCCCAGTCAGGTGGAGGCCTCGGAAGAAGGTCTTCTCACTTTGCCCTCTTGGTCCACTCCTTTCCCTTATAGGTGGAGAGAGTTAAGAGGTCATAGTGTTGGTGGAGTTTCCAGTGCATCAGATCAGATGGTTTGTCTATGCTAAAGACTCAGATATTCTAGTTATGATATAAGGCACTTGAATTATATTTGAAAATATTTATGAAATCTGCTGCCATTTTATCATTGTTTATCTGATGTCTGTATACACTATCCTTTCCAGTTAGGATGTTCTGGATATGAATACAATTCATCCTTACACCTGGATGTTTGTTTCGGATCGATTTAACTTCTTATTTTTGAAGTTATGACGTCATAATCAGCCTTACACCTTACTATTATTTTTAAGTATTATCCAACGCTGGTTTATTATTAGCTTGGGTCTTTATGGCCTCCAGCCTCCTTGTTTATTTTGGTTTTGAGTTTTTAATTCAATAACTGAAATACTCATTGTCTTCGTCCTCTGGCTTGTTTCTGAGACCTGGTTGTCCTTCATGTGGAAGGTTTATCAAGGATAGCTTCGCCCCCCACTTATGCTCCCAGTACAGCCCATGTGGGCCATTCCTTAAATGTGAGATCTGTAAAAAGTGTGGGGGGGAGGGGGGGGGGGGGAGCTAATGTCTGAATTTCTATCTTTGCAGACCAAAGAGAAGGATCTAGAGGAGGAGAGGAAAGTTAAGAAGGAGGGTTTTGGTAAGTGGAAGGCCTCGTCCTCTATGGATATGGAGACCTTCCGTATTGAGATGATGGGGGAGATGAAGAGGAAATTAAGGATTTGGTCCCAGAGTTGCTTCGTGGCATGCTTCCTGGTTGAAATCCTATGTTGTCCTCTTCATCTGCTTCAGCAGATAATCCCCGCCTCTGAATCGGTGCTACCTAGGGACCTACCAGTTTTCGTCCATATTCAGAGGTGATCCTAATAGAGGGTAGCGTTCACGGCGCAGCAGGTAGCCCGGACTGGATCTGATGGCCAGTATTACCGCATACCTCGGCTTGCCGATGGTGTAGCTGGTGCTGGCCAGGGCTGTGGTGTGGCGAAAATTTCCCCAAACAATACCACGGCGCCTGCTCCTGGTCAAGCTAATCAGTTTAGCATGCCTGTTCTTACAGGCCCGCATGCTTTCTCTGGCTTGCCAGAAGTATAAGTTCTTCCAGCCACTCGCACGCCTCCGATTGCTCAGGAGGATGACGAAGGCCCTCGTCTTGTAAAGCATTCGCAGGTGGCCACAGAGGAAGAGTGATCTGACGCTTGTAGTGGCTAATCAATGTCAGGCCAGGTCTTGCTGTTGATCAGTCAGCCAGTCAACGGGACCAGCGCCCGTGGTTGGCAGGTAAACCGACTGTTACCGCTATGCCATCTCTGCCGTTGGCTGATCATATTGTTGATATGTTCACTGCGGTGGAAACGTCCATTAAGGCGCATGGATGTCTAGCGAAGGCCCCTCGCGATGTGGCAAAGCGATGCCTTATTGTAGCTGATCAATATCAGTTACACGGTGTAGTGCCTAAGCCAAGCGCGGATGATCGCGCTGCGTTAGGCGAAGATACGCGGCCAGGCTCCCGGTCTGACATTCGGCTAACACCGCGTTGCGTGATGCGGAGGAGAGTTCGAGGGCGTCTATTTCAGCGCTTTCGCACGTCTCACAGCTGTTACAGGGGGTAGTAACGGCATCCGCATTGCGCCAGCCTAGTCCAGTGACTGTCCAGAGAGCCATCCAAGATGGAATAAACTTGGCTTTGGACTGTTTAACCTGGTCTGTAACCAGGAGTGTCCGGGCGAGGCGCACGTTTGCTCTTGATAACTTGTGCCCGTCCCAGGATTTGTATAATAGGCTGCTGCATACGCCTATGACAGGTCCTGGTCTCATTGGAGGTGAGGGATGTAGGCACCGCATTGCATGAGTTCGCGCAGCTCCCCCTGCGTATCATCCCCTGCAGGCTCGAGGTGGCGGTGGCCGGGTCAGAGGCCAGCCACCAGCGCAGGATTTGTATAATAGGCTGCTGCGTACGCCTATGACAGGTCCTGGTCTCTGGAGGTGAAGGATGTAGGCACCTCCAGGAGACAGTTACCCTGGTCAATAATCAGAGGGCATTGCATGAGCAATTTGAAGTGCTCCGCAGAGAGCGCGTTCACGCAGCTCCCTCTGTATCATCCCCTGCAACGAGGGGGCGCAGGTGCGGGCCGTGGTGTGCGAGGATCTGGTCGTGGTAATCGTACCTGATGGGTGGATTACTACAGTAAGAGCCACTCCAGTGCATCTGCACCAAGAGACAGTGCCACTCTGCGCTCCTTATGTCCACCTCTCTCCCTAGGTGGACCAGTGGGAGGCCGATTGGCCAACCACATGCAAGAGTGGGGACGGTTGACTCAGGACCGTTTAGTCTTCTATATGAAACAACTGTTGTATAGAGATTCAAGTTTCATACAAACCTATAGTTCCTATATGAAACACTGTTGTATAGAGATTCAAGTTTCATACAAACCTATAGTTCCTATATGAAACACTGTTGTATAGAGATTCGAGTTCCATACAAACCTATAGTTCCTATATGAAACACTGTTGTATAGAGATTCGAGTTCCATACAAACCTATAGTTCCTATATGAAACACTGTTGTATAGAGATTCAAGTTCCATACAAACCTATAGTTCCTATATGAAACACTGTTGTATAGAGATTCGAGTTTCATACAAACCTATAGTTCCTATATGAAACACTGTTGTATAGAGATTCGAGTTTCATACAAACCTATAGTTCCTATATGAAACACTGTTATATAGAGATTCGAGTTTCATACAAACCTATAGTTCCTATATGAAACACTGTTGTATAGAGATTCGAGTTTCATACAAACCTATAGTTCCTATATGAAACACTGTTGTATAGAGATTCGAGTTCCATTCAAACCTATAGTTCCTATGTGAAACACGGTTGTATAGAGATTCAAGTTCCATGCAAACCTATAGTTCCTATATGAAACAACTGTTGTATAGAGATTCAAGTTTCATACAAACCTATAGTTCCTATATGAAACACTGTTGTATAGAGATTCAAGTTTCATACAAACCTATAGTTCCTATATGAAACACTGTTGTATAGAGATTCGAGTTCCATACAAACCTATAGTTCCTATGTGAAACACGGTTGTATAGAGATTCAAGTTCCATGCAAACCTATAGTTCCTATATGAAACACTGTTATATAGAGATTCAAGTTTCATACAAACCTATAGTTCCTATATGAAACACTGTTGTATAGAGATTCAAGTTCCATACAAACCTATAGTTCCTATATGAAACACTGTTATATAGAGATTCAAGTTTCATACAAACCTATAGTTCCTATATGAAACAACTGTTGTATAGAGATTCAAGTTTCATACAAACCTATAGTTCCTATATGAAACACTGTTGTATAGAGATTCGAGTTCCATACAAACCTATAGTTCCTATATGAAACAACTGTTGTATAGAGATTCAAGTTTGATACAAACCTATAGTTCCTATATGAAACACTGTTGTATAGAGATTCGAGTTCCATACAAACTAGGGCTAGGCGGTATACCGGTTTCACACCGTCTCCATTTTTTTATGGCGACGGTTTAAAAACCATTACAAAAATTTTTAAAAACGAAAAACCGTCCGTAAGATCGCCATTGCACAAAATCTGGTGACTGTCCTAAACTAGTTTGTTCTTGACTTGCAGTTTAATATTATCATCACGTGTAACCATTTGCTACTAGAGACATAAAATACAGTCATCTATAACTATTAGCCGTGGGAAAGCAAGGGCATTGGTGAAATCCCAACAAATCGGCCGAGGACGACCCTCGGCAAATATGATTTGATTTTCCGGCAATGAATTTTACATGACGTAAGCTCTGCGGGTTCAATGTAAGATTGAATAATTTGAAAATCTAAATTTCTTCTTTGCAACAAATAATCCTTTTTTCAATTCGAGTTTGTACTATGTTTAATTAGGATTCCAAATGTGACATGATACAAAAATAAATCAAGAAACACGCTGCGAAAACAACGACACTATACAATGAACTCCCAATCCAAACAAATCAGTATTTCCCTTAGATTTCGACAAACATAAAATGATCCATCACAGAATAAGACATATGAGACAAATTGCTTAAACGCCCGAGAAATGAAAACGATTAAGTCGCTTCTTATGTTGGCGGAGTAGTTACAAGTAAAATACACCTCTTAGCCTCTCAAATACGAGCAGGCGTAATGTGATTGGTTGTTAGCAAATTCTTCCGCCATGATATTCACTACTATCGATTTTATGAATGAAATTCGTAGTATTTTTTATCACGTGATTTTTCTGCTCGATAGGCATTAGAATCACATCGTTTTGTTTTACAGCCCGGTCTTTTTCGTCTTCGTATATCTTCAAGTACGGAGTGTTGATTTAAGTAGATTTAAATTAGATTCACGAATCATTGACATATGAACCTTGAAAAATAGTCAAACACATTGTTTGTGAGAATTCTTGAGGCACGATTTCCGGGAAATGACTACTCTTTAGTTACGTGCTGAATGACATTCACCCGCTTGAACGACAGTTTATTGAGGAGTATTACTAAATACCGAGTACTAGAATACATGACTTAATAGACTAGATCATACTGTAGGTGGTTATACGAACTCTAACCGTATGTGCGGTACTCTACTAGGAGCCTAAACTCGCTCTCATATCCGGGTTCCTACTTCCAAGCGTTGGATTTTACTATGCTTTCAAAAATAGTTAGCTAATAACAGTGTTGAAAATCAACATTTTAGTAGTTAGAGTGTTATTTTCACAACATCACATGAACCAGACTTTATTTATTTTTTTTAGTTTAACTACTATTTTGAGATAGATAGCGTCGATGTGAGCAGTCGTACGTAGTTACCGTTCTAATTTCGGGGCAATTTACGTCAGTTGTCAAATCACAAAATACATGTACTGTACCTAATGAAAACGGCATATTTTCATATTTCAAATTATTTTCAATCATTCTGACCCCTTAAACCAGTATTTCGTTAATACCGGTTTAATTAGTGATCCCGTCACCGGTTTTCTTTTAGGCCAAACTGCCCAGCCCTAATACAAATGTAAAGTTCTTATATAAAACACAAACCTATAGTTCCTATATGAAGCGCTTTGTTACATCGAGATTCAAGTTCCATACAAACATGTAGTTCCTATATGAAATACTTGTATAGAAATTTGAGTTCCATACAAACCTATAGTTCCTATATGAAACAACTGTTGTATAGAGATTCAAGTTCCATACAAACCTATACATGTAGTTCCTATATGAAACACTGTTGTATAGAGATTCGAGTTCCATATAGTTCCTAGATGAAACACTGTTGTATAGAGATTTGAGTTCCATACAAACCTATAGTTCCTATATGAAACAACTTGTATAGAGATTCAAGTTCCATACAAACCTATAGTTCCTATATGAAACACTGTTGTATAGAGATTTGAGTTCCATACAAACCTATAGTTCCTATATGAAACACTTGTATAGAGATTCAAGTTCCATACAAACCTATAGTTCCTATATGAAACACTTGTATAGAGATTCAAGTTCCATACAAACCTGTAGTTCCTATATGAAGCGCTTTGTTACATCGAGATTCAAGTTCCATCCAAAGCTGTAGTTCCTATATGAAACACTTGTATAGAGATTCGAGTTCCATACAAACCTATAGTTCCTATATGAAACACTGTTGTATAGAGATTTGAGTTCCATACAAACCTATAGTTCCTATATGAAACACTTGTATAGAGATTCAAGTTCCATACAAACCTATAGTTCCTATATGAAACACTTGTATAGAGATTCAAGTTCCATACAAACCTGTGGTTCCTATATGAAACACTGTTGTATAGAGATTCGAGTTCCATACAAACCTATAGTTCCTATGTGAAACACTGTTATATAGAGATTCAAGTTCCATACAAACTTTTAGTTCCTATGTGAAACACTGTTATATAGAGATTCAAGTTCCATACAAACCTATAGGTCCTATATGAAACGCTTTGTTATATCAAGATTCAAGTTCCATACAAACCTGTAGTTCCTATATGAAACACTTTTGTATAGCGATTCGAGTTCCATACAAACCTATAGTTCCTATGTGAAACACTTGTATAGAGATTCAAGTTCCATACAAACCTATAGTTCCTATATGAAACAGCTGTTGTATAGAGATTCAAGTTCCATACAAACCTACAGTTCCTATATGAAACACTGTTGTATAGAGATTCGAGTTCCATACAAACCTGTAGTTCCTATATGAAACACTGTTGTGTCGAGATTCAAGTTTCATACAAACCTATAGTTCCTATATGAAACACTGTTGTATAGAGATTCGAGTTCCATACAAACCTATAGTTCCTATATGAAACACTGTTATATAGAGATTCAAGTTCCATAGAGTTCCTATATGAAACACTGTTGTATAGAGATTCGAGTTCCATACAAACCTATAGTTCCTATATGAAACACTGTTATATAGAGATTCAATTTCCATACAGTTCCTATATGAAACACTGTTGTATAGAGATTCAAGTTCCATACAAACCTATAGTTCCTATATGAAACACTTGTATAGAGATTCGAGTTCCATGCAAACCTATAGTTCCTATATGAAACACTTGTATAGAGATTCGCGTTCATACAAACCTATAGTTCCTATATGAAACACTTGTATAGAGATTTGAGTTTCATATAATTCCTATATGAAACACTGTTGTATAGAGATTCGAGTTCCATGCAAACCTATAGTTCCTATATGAAACACTTGTATAGAGATTCGCGTTCATACAAACCTATAGTTCCTATATGAAACACTTGTATAGAGATTTGAGTTCCATACAAACCTATATTTCCTATATGAAACACTTGTATAGAGATTCGAGTTCCATACAAACCTATTGTTCCTATATGAAACACTTGTATAGAGATTCAAGTTCCATACAAACCTATAGTTCCTGTATGAAACACTGTTGTATAGAGATTTGAGTTCCATACAAACCTATAGTTCCTATATGAAACACTGTTGTATAGAGATTTGAGTTCCATACAAACCTATAGTTCCTATATGAAACACTTGTATAGAGATTCAAGTTCCATACAAACCTATAGTTCCTATATGAAACACTGTTGTATAGAAATTCAAGTTCCATACAAACCTATAGTTCCTATATGAAACACTGTTGTATAGAGATTCAAGTTCCATACAAACCTATAGTTCCTATATGAAACACTTATATAGAGATTCAAGTTCCATACAAACCTATAGTTCCTATATGAAACGCTTTGTTATATCAAGATTTGAGTTCCATACAAACCTGTAGTTCCTATATGAAACACTGTTGTATAGCGATTCGAGTTCCATACAAACCTATAGTTCCTATATGAAACAGCTGTTGTATAGAGATTCAAGTTCCATACAAACCTACAGTTCCTATATGAAACACTGTTGTATAGAGATTCGAGTTCCTATATGAAACACTGTTGTATAGAGATTTGAGTTCCATAAAGTTCATATATGAAACACTGTTGTATAGAGATTTGAGTTACATACAAACCTTTAGTCTTATGTGAAACACTGTTGTGTCGAGATTCAAGTTTCATACAAACCTATAGTTCCTATATGAAACACTGTTGTATAGAGATTCAAGTTCCATATAGTTCCTATATGAAACACTGTTGTATAGAGATTCGAGTTCCATACAAACCTGTAGTTCCTATATGAAACGCGTTGTTATATCGAGATTCGATTTCCATACAGTTCCTATATGAAACACTGTTGTATAGAGATTCAAGTTCCATACAAACCTATATTTCCTATATTAAACACTTGTATAGAGATTCAAGTTCCATACAAACCTATATTTCCTATATTAAACACTTGTATAGAGATTCGAGTTCCATACAAACCTGTTGTTCCTATATGAAACACTTGTATAGAGATTCAAGTTTCATACAAACTTTTAGTTCCTATATGAAACACTTGTATAGAGATTTGAGTTCCATACTTTGTAGGGCCACAATATGGATATTCCTTAACCTTTTAATGGTCAAGATTGGTCAAGAAAATAACGATATTTGAATTAGTGAACGTTCATTTCCCAGCCATGAGGATATTTCGGAAAATTTACCAGTTTCCATAGTGTCGAAATTGTAAAAAATAACTCTTGGCATGCAAATGGACAAGACTAATGCAGAGGCTGTTTTGGTAGACTTGGCCATTAAATGTGTTAGACAAAGGGTATGTTTTATATGCATTTTAGCCTAGTGTTTTGTCTCAAAGGCCTTGTTCACATGAAAGAGTCGTGTATTTTAGCGTAGTGCTTTGTCTCAATGGCCTTTTCACATGAGAGAGTCGTATGGGCCTTGTTCACATGAAAGAGTAGTATGTTTTAGCGTAGTGCTTTGTCTCAAAGCCCTTTCACATTAGACTCATAAGTCTGATTGACGGACTAACTGATTAGAAGTAGTAGACCCGAGGGCGATGTAATTCTGTAATGTAACCGTGACACATTATGTATCTACACTGCTAGTGGCACTCCTTAATGAGAATTGTACGACCAGCTACATCACCCCTTTGTTGGTTAGTTCATTTATAATCCAGATGTTTTCGGAGGTGTTTTGCTCGAATTAAAATACACTAGTATAAACACAAAACGTAAACGCTGAATTGACACTCCCTCCATGTTATGTCAGATTAACTATTTCAGAGTACAGATGTGAATGCGGCCTAATTTACAGGTGGCCTTAAACAGGTATGCACACCCACTTATCATCTGTATCGCAGTGTATCTGTAAAATAACCATCAATGACACTTCAACCATCTAGCAATTTATCTCTAACAATGACTCACTTCATTTGTATAACAGTTTATTTGTAGTCTAACCATCAATGTCATTTCTTCTTAATCAGGTTAACCGCGAATGTGTACGTGGTCTTTGGGCTGGTCAACAACAGGAACTTATCTTTCTTCGAAATCGTAATCCAGAACGTGGCAGCATCCAGAACGCCAAACAAGCACTTCGCAATATGATCAACTCATCATGTGACCAGCCTATAGGATACCCAATTTATGTGTCACCATTGACAACATCGTACTCATCGACACACCCTCAGTTGACATCGATTTTGGGTCCATTTGGCGGTGAGATCATTCTAAATAGAGTCCGAGCTGCCTTCAAAAATCTCTGGACACGGTAATTAGGACTACTATAATTATATCTCATCATTTAAAGATATGGGCATGTATAAGTATTGTTAACTGATAACATACTTAGTGGTCAACCTGCTTATTAAACCTTTATCCTGAAAATTTCAATAGCGTCGGTTTCAAGAAACATACAAGAATACTGTTGAATATATTGAAGATAATTTGACTGGAAGCTGTTGCTAGTTAGTTTCAAAATATTCAACAAAACATTCCTTTCATTGTAAAGAATTTGTCATTTCTGGTCTGTAAGGGTTAATGTGTTTTGTGATTGTTAAAAGTTAACAACAAATGCAGGACACTAGTGCTGGGAATTGTTTGGGAATTGGTGCTATTTTTGTGATCGGTGATTGGCTTTACATACTAACCAATGATCAATTAATGTTCGATCATAAAAGATTCTAATTTTTTACCCATTCTGAATACAGTTATTACAGTCACAGTATTGCGTGTTCATGCATATTTCTATCCTTCAACTCAAGTCACAGATATGACACATTACCAATAATTTAAGAAATAATCTGTTCAAAATTTTGAAACTAATTTGACTGGAAGCTGTTGCTGCCTTAGGCAGCAACATCTTCCAGTCAAATAAGTTTCAAAATATTAAATATGTTATTGGTATGTTTCTGTGTTTCAGGATGCGTCGTCACTGTGGAGCGAGTTGCTCAAGTGGAGGATCTCTTTATGGGCCAGATTCAGGCAGTTATTCACTCAATTATACTCAGACACTCACAGCTTCTACACTCGGAGGGGGTAAGCAATTTTAACTCTTTATGGACTTTAATGATGGAAATTTTCAAGAAAATTTAATTTTCTCATAGAAAATGTCCATTCGATTCGCAGACCAAGCAAAGGCTATTTTTTTTAATTTTTTACCACTGGAATGACTGGCTCGGTTATCGAACCAGTGAATTCAGTAGTAAGTTTTCAAAATATTCTCTTGATCATCTTGCGTTCATCTTTCTCATGACAGTAATCGTAGACTGGTTTCCTTATTTGGTGGCGATATAGCGGTCAGCATGTCTGTCCCCTTCTTGTCAACTTACCTCCTACAGTTTTGTTGCGATTCTCTTGAAACTTGATAAGTGTTATAAATATAAATGCCCTATCTTATCATTACCACCTGAAGATGTGCATGTGCTATCTGTATGGCTGTACGTCTATCCATCTCCAGAGGGTCTGTCTGTCTATCCATCTCTGATAATCATTTCTTGTCAACGCAACGAGAGTTCCCAATGGATTAACGTGTAATGTCATGCATATTAACAGTATGATTTCGAGATGTGCATGTGCATTTTTCGTGGTCGGGAAATGTTTCATTACAGAGTTATCCCTCTTTAAAAAACCTTGAATCCAGAATGACTGCATTGCCAATCATTTGTTGTCAACGCAACTCCTACAGTTTAGCTACGATTCTTTTGAAACTTTGTAAGTGTTATCATCACCATGTGCATGTGCTATCCGTATGACTGTACGTCTATCCGTCTCAAAAATGTCTGTCCGTCAATCGCTGACAATCATTTCTTGTCAATGCAATTCCTCGTAAAGTTTCCAATGTATTAACCTGAAATTTGATGCACATTATCAGTATCATGTACATGTGAATTTTTCAGGCCCAGGCACTTAATCATTACAGAGTTATCCCCTTTAAATATCTTGAAACGTGCATAACTTCGGAATACCTGCATGGATTCATGCAAAATGTCCTATCATCTGACTATTTTTGTTACTACTGGTGGGGTGATATAATGGTCAGTATCTCCGTCAGTCTCTCTATCTGTCCGTTTGTCTGTAATCATTTCTTGTCACTACAACTCCTCTTAGAATTTAGTTGTGATTCCTGTGAAAGTGTTACCAGTATGACCTGAAGATATTTCCCTGAGTTATCTCCCCTGAGACAGGTAAAATTCATCAAAATTTCCTTTTTCGGGCCAGATCTTCAAGATTTTTGGAAGCTATGCTCACAATCTTTTTTCACTGTTCCTATTACTTCAATATGCAGTGCTATGATTCTGTTCGATATTGATATTCTCCAGAGTTATCTCCCCTGAAATACTTCGAAGAATTTTAAACGTATGCTCTCAATCCCTTTGTCACTGGATATATTACTTGAAGAAGCAATGCTATGATTCCATTTCAAAGTAATTCATCCTTATTTGCCTGAGTTATCGCTCTTGAAAAACTTTAAATTCACAAAATTTTCTTGTCCGGGCATAATCTTTAACTGGCTATGGAAGAGGATTTCAGTCCCCTCTGCTTGCCGTTCTTGTTCACATTTCTAGATTTCATTTGCTAAATGATGTTCATTTTGAAAATAATGACCATTGCTGTCTATGACACCAACAGCTTTCAGCATTATTGTTTCCAAAATGTAACCTACTGTCAATTAACCGTTTAGACATCTGCGTGATAAGGATTATCATTGAATGCTTTGCTTATGATGGGGTTTTTTTTTACCATTGGCGAAAATCAGAATTTGTTTCGGTTACTCCGTCAGTCTGTTTGTCAGCATCCAATCTTGGTTACGCTTTTGTTTTAGCTCACCATATTGTCTTATATCTCGTCATGGTTTCACCCTATGGTGACTAACCTTGGATGGATGCTACCTTATATCAAGGGGATGAAGTCACACTTATATTGAGGTCAAAGGTCACAGTAATTGTAACGTTGTGGGTGCGTGCGTGCGTGTTTAATAATTGCTAAGTTTGCTTTGGTGCTAGTCTGAAATTCTGAATAAGCTTCTTTATTACTTCAGGGTCACATTTGCTTCATTCCTATCTTAACAGCCTCGACGACAGCAGGAGGGACAACACCGCGTCCTCATCACCATTACTCGTATTCTGCCAGTAACTTACCAGCACCATTGCCTCACCAGCTTGCAGGAGCCATGGGAGGAGATATCTCAATGCAGAGTCTGACTAATCGAGGTAGTTTGGTTTCAACGGCAAGCTCAGCTAGCAAACCAAGCATACCGCTGGCCAGTAATACGCTAATGTCAGACAGCAGTTCAGCACTAAAAGAGAGTATATTACAGCGCATACAGGTAATCAATGGAGGAATACAGTTTTAGCTATACCCTGCCCATCTCTAGCTAAGCTCCACCCACTCTTCGCCCGTGTTGGGATTGATCGATCTCTGAACTCCATGACTAGCAATTTCCAAAAAACTATACAGGTAAGCTGTTGATTAATTTGAAACTAATTTGACTGGATGCTGTTGCTGCCGTGCCGACGGCAGCAACAGCGCCAGCCAAATTAGTTTCAAAATTTTCAACTGCATGTTTATCAAATAGCAAATACATACAATTTGTACAACGTGTCAGACTAACTCGAGTCACTCATGCTGTAATTGATTATGATGTCATCCTACACGTCAGGTAGTTGATTATGACGTTCAGATGATGGATGGATGAACTGGAAAGATCCATTGAAAAACACACAACTTATAACTTTTCGTTTGCTCACTTGGTCAAATCCAAGAAACTATGCTTTGTTAGAGAGGAGAATCGTACATCCTCAAATGATTTAATTTTGTTTAAGATTGTAGATGTGTTAGCAAATGTTGTCGTGCACTACAGCGTACAACATGATATATTCTATGGGTGTTGCACATATAAAACAGTTCTTTTTATGTCAGTGATAAAACTATCTTTTAATCATGTAGCCACCTGGACCCATAAAAACAAAACATAATATTCCCAGACAATTTTTCATAGACCCAGTTTCACCATTATGATGCATCAGCTCACAGAATCCCACATTTATAAACACACAATGTAATAATTTAGGATATACTAATGAATTAAATACATAGCTTTGAAGCTAAATCACATTGGCTCAACTGGAAATAGATTCGTCAGATATATATCTAATGATTTTCTGTTCACAATCTTAAAATATACTTGGGAAAAAAGCCTAGTGGGTTTGAAATTTTGTTAGCCCAGCCTAAAATTTAATGGCTATGGACTACGGGGCCCCTACTAATTACCATCACGCCATGCCATAAAGCTTTGAGAAACAATATTCTGGCTCAGCCTGTTACAGAATCAGGGAATTGATGTAACATTGGTCAATACACGATGACTCATTTAGAAATGTCCCCCTCAGTATTGCTGACCTCTGATATATTAATTAAGCATTTCATCCCTACAGACCCGACATGAGAAACTCTCTTGAATATTTTGAAAAATTTGTTTGGATATTGTTTCTACTCGGGGATTCATTTGTAAAACATTTGTAAAGAATATATTAGACTTTAGGAAAATATGGATTATAAGAGTGATATAAACTGAATTTGTATCTGCAGTACATCTCAGAAATAACTTGACATGTTTCCAATACAAAATAAAATGTGCTGTTTTGAGCATAATTGAATTCGACGACCGTAATGTCTTTGAATCCAATTCTGTGCAAAATATTCACATTTACTGACAGTTTCTGTGTGTGTTTTGGAAACATGATACCTTATTTAGGAGCTGTATTGTACTCATTCAAATCAGCCTATATTAGCTAACAGAAGCATCATGACAATCATAGTTTCAATGACTGGAAATGTACACGCTTTAACCCTCATATTTGTTTTTAAAAATTCAAATTTCTCATATAAAATGTCCATTTGCAGACCAACAGAAGACTATTTATGAAAATTTACCACTGGAATTGCTGGCTTGGTTATCGAGCCAGGCATTTCAGTGGTAAATTTTCAACAATAGTCTTCTCTTGGTCTGGAAATGGACACTTGTGAAGACCACTGCAGAAGCTAATATGAGTGTTAAAGGGTTAATTCAGGTAATCAGTAAATAGTTCATCTTTACGCATGCGCCATATTCACCCTTAAGATCGTACGTCCAGGGAGAATAAATTGCTGAGGGTCCATTTGGTGATTGTCTATATATAGACTGTATGAATGTTTTACAGATAACAGACACAAGCCATGTGTATGACAACATTAACCTTGGTCGCCGTATTGATGTTCAGTGGCCACACGAGGACTGGAAGCAGAATGGGGGTCGCAGTGTCTGGCGTGGATGGACACCCGCTGTCGGGATGGAGGGCACAGTTGTCCACCGCTGGGCACCGTGTCACCGAGATCAAGCTAAGAGAAGTCATGTGGATAAAACAATTTTATTAGTACAGATTGGAGATAAGTATGTCCCTGTTGCTGAGGCTGGTGTCATTGACCTTGGAGCAGAAGTCTGACATCGTCATAGAGAAGTCATTGACATCAGAGGTAGAGTATGACATCGCAGAGGAGTTATTGACCTCAGTGCTGGAGTATGAAGTCATCGCAGAGGGGTCATTGACCTCAAAGCTCGAGTATGACATCATCACAGAAGAGTCATTTATCTCGGAGATAGAGTATGACATCATCACGTGGCAGTCATTGACCTCAGAGCTGGAGTATGACATCATCACAGAGGAGTCATTGACCTCAGAGCTTAAGTATGACATCATTACTGAGGAGTCAATGACCTCGGAGCTGGAGTATGACATCATCACAGAGGAGTCATTGACCTCGGAGCTAGAGTATGACATCATCACATGGAAGTCATGGACCTCGAAGCTAGAGTATGACATCATCACATGGTAGTTAATGAAATAAATTAATATCGACATTCATGTCGATACTAAGTACGTGATTTGAATTTAGACTGATTGTGCTCCATGTTTTGATAATTTGGATTTAGATGAAGATTTAACTCCATGTTAAGCTTGTGTCTTTATACTGTTTTAATGATAAACTTGATAGTTAGCCTTAAGCACATAGGCATCAGGGCTATACTTATATCAGACGGGCCAGATAGATGGCTCCATTGCAGCCACAAATCCGGTTAACCCTAAAGTGACAGTGTTGCAATGTCAAGGCAATTGTACAGGACAGCTGTTGCTCCTAGTCAAGTTTCAAAGTATTCAACAGACATGACAGAATATTCAACAGGATATTTTTTACAAAGATGTGTCCTTTCAGAGATTGCAGACTCATTACGACCAAAGTTGCGGTATCCCTAGTGTGTACTCACAATAATTCTTGTGTTTAATTTTGAGCAAAATCAGTCCAGTAGTTTCGGAGATATCCAGAGATATAAAACTTGATCCAATGTGGATTCAAATTTTTAATCTGTATCATGGCCAAAATCTGTAAAATCTCGTCTTAACAGCCATTGTTGACATGGTTGAGCCGAATCTGATCAGTGTTTTTTGTGCTACAGCTCCGGACACGCATACAGACAGACATAGATATGAATGCAATACCGTGTTCCCATTAGGAGGTGAGGTGTAATTATGCTGCTATTTTAATGTGGTCTCTTTAACCGTAGACTATTTTAGCTGAAGAAGTTTGTTTGCCCAACCGGACAACACGCTTAGATGATCACTTACTCATACACCATGAGTCTCATCCATTCCACGATCAGTTTCACCCTTGAGTAGCTCATCAAGTGGAGGCATGAATAGGATTCGAGCCCGGGACCTTTGCTTTACAAGTTGACCTCGATGCCTCTGAGCCACAGCTTTCATATTGTGTGTTGGGAGCTGATATCCTGCATGCAGTGACTTATTAACCAGTGTTAATTATTTGTATAGGATGTGACACATCACTTCTAACCTGAATGTATATCAGACAGAGACCAGGAATTTGTCCAGCCATGTTAGCAATTTTACACAGATATTGTGAACTTACGTAATTAATGATTTATTTACAATACCACAATGATGGTATCTGATTTGTGACTCAAGTATATGACATCATGATTAATTACTTGACTAGTTAGCTGACGTCACAGTCATAATGGCGCATAGCTCTGGCATGAAAATAAGTGTGCGTAAGAAGTGGGTGGAGCCTGGCTAGAAATGGGCGGGGCATAGCTAGAAATGGATCCCTCTATTACATGTGTACACGTAGATAAAAGCAGTTCTTCAATTTCATTGTTTATAAATAGTTTCTTGCAACCTTTCTCTTATTTGCCTAAAACAAAGGCCATCTTATACACTGGGACAAACTATTTATATATCAAGTGCCATATAGAGGGGTTTGTGTGCGCGTATGTGTGTGTGTGTGTGTGTGTGCATCATGCATGTTGTGTGCATTTCTGTGTTGAAAGTACCATCATTTACCAGACATATGTCCAGACTGGTTTTGTTAACAAGTGCCTGTCTAATGATTTACAATATTCATAACCTACCGCCTCATAGTCATTTACCGCATGTCTCTATAATACCATGTTAATAAAACAACCCTGTAAATACAAATAATAGTAATATGAATAAATTCTGAATTTACTATGTCAATGTCAATAACCATTGTGCCTGGTTATTAATTGTTATGTATCATAATTGCTAGATCATTATATATTTGTAATATACTACAGAGCATTATTATAAAATAGATGTTGTTTTAACTGATATGTGTGGTTTAAGAATTATTGAAGAGAATAGTAAATTATCAGGTATTAAAATATAGTATAATCTATAGCAAACAACAATCTACCATAGTCCTGAAACGGGCACCAGTAGAAATGGAAAATAACGCCCATTGTCAATTCTATAGCCAGTTATTGACGGAAACCTTATTAGTAGCTCAACTATGAAGTAAAGCAAGCTATTACGATACCCTCCAGGTCATCCGGCAGTGTAGAGGGAATCGTTGACCAATTTGTGTTTAGTCCGACTTAGAGATTCATAGCTGATGTTGGATTAATTATATTACACCCAAACTTGGACACATGTCTCCATATAATTAGAGTGTGTGACACAATGACCTTGGGGTCAAAAGCTCAAGGTCACTGTGACCTTTATAAAAAAATATTGTTGTTTTTTTCAACATTAACATTTTGCGCTTAGCTCACCTTAACAGTTTATATCTAATGTTTGCTTTATCATATTGGCCCTAAACGTGTCATGGGAGGTGATGGCGCGATGACATTGGGGTCAAAAGTTCCAAGGTTATTGTCACTAATAGGTGTATTTAGGGGTCTTTGTATTTAAAGGATAACTAATTTGAACTCTTGATAGCTATTCAGGTGATATAATATGCCAGTCATAAACTATGCAGGTAATGTTAATCTTTTCATCATGCCGCTAAAGAAAGATATTCAGGCTTTAGTAGCTAAATGTTGCTACATTTCTACAGCCTATGATGGCTGTCATGATTTACTTTTCAACCCATCAGAAAAATCCTAGCGTGCCTGCCTCGGTATATAGCTCAGTCATAGAGGCGCCAGCTATAGTTTGGCAGTGTGGTATAAAAGCAATCATACAGGTAAGCGGTTGAATATTTTGAAACTAATTTGACTGGAAGTTCTGACTGACAACTTCCAGTCAAATTAGTTTCAAAATATTCAATGATATGAATATTACATAATAAAGAATGTAATGCATTGGCACTTACATGACATCACACACTATCGCTTGAGGAGACAAAATGGCGGCGATCCCTGTCCAACATTTACGCGATATTACAAAGCAGATAATTGTGATACAGAAACTGGAATGTGACAGGATATGAATGATATGGAATATATAAACCATAATCTATCGGTGCAGTATAACATTTGAGATGAGATTAGCATCGCTTTAACATTCGTCTATATAAATATAATTATATTTGAAATCAAACTTCATAGTTCATTGCAACGTCATAAAGTCGAGCTTCATGGCTGTATTGCAACCACATTTCTGATTGCAAACTGCACGTATATATGAAGCCTATTTCTGCCTCCCCTTCTCACCTCTTCAAATAACCAATCATCAATGCAAAATTACATCAAATACATTTCTTCATCTGCAAATTGTTATTTATTGCAAACAGGTATTATGTGTCCATTCATGCATGTCAGAAGTTAGTGTGTTGATGTTAGAATTGTGGAAGAGTTATTCACCATACTGTCAAAGCTATCCACGAGACCACCACAGTTCATGCTCAGAGATGGTGGTCCCTTAACCATTTAACGGTCAAGCCGACCAAAACCTGCCTTTACAGCAGTCTTGAGGAATGTCCATTTGCAGGCTAAGAGAAGACTATTTTTGAAAATTTACAACTGCAATGACTGGCTCGATAACCGAGCCAGTCATTCCATTTGTAAATTTCTCAAAACAGTTCTCTTGGCCTACAAATGGACATTCAATAAGAAAATATTTAAATTTTCTTGACCAAATTTGACCATTAAAGGGTTAAGATAGATTGTTATAAGACCAGATAAGTAACTTTTCACTTCAAGAGTTGATACTTACCTCCCTAATACGCTTTGATATTGCTAAATATCGGCTTTCACTCAATAAAACACTCAGATTTAAAAAGTTAGGTGCCCCTACTGGGCAGCTACTCAGATGACAGTCTGGCATGCGCAGACTAGTACTTCCTCTTTGCTAATTTATTGGCAGAGAGACCACATGCAAATTTTTTCTATAAAGTTTTCTGCTGGTTTTTTCAATCAATTCAAGAATTGAATACCTGAGAATTATGTCTGAACGCGCTATGTCTCCAGAGGAGGGCCCAGGACCTAATCATCAGGTGAATTCAACTACACTTTAGCGAGTATTGTTCCGTTGTAATGTGTTTCCGGGACTCACGTTTATTTCTATTATTGAGGAGGAAGGCCTCATCCTGTATGGATATGGAGGCCTTCCGTATTGAGATGATGGGAGAGATGAAGAGGACAATTAAGGATTTTGTCCAGAGTTGCTTCGTGGCATGCTTCCTGAGTCAAATCCTTTGTTGCCCTCTTCATCTGCTTCGGAGCAAATGATCCCCACCTCTGAATCTGTTTCCTAGGGACTTGCCAGTTTTCGTCCATGATTCAGAGGTGACCCTAATAGAGGGTAATGTCCATTATAAGGACACTGGCAGCAGGCTTGCCGCGCCGGTTGTTCGTGGACAGGTGTCGCTGGAGCCTGGTGCCTGCTTATCAGGCCTGAAATATCTGTACCCTGGGCATGGATATTGACGCACGTGCACCCCTCGCGGGGAATACGGGTGACATTGTCCATGGTACTACTCACGCCCGAGTAGCGTTCACGGCGCAGCAGGTAGCCCGGGCTGGATCTGATGGCCAGTATTACCGCATACCTCGGTTTGCCGATGGTGTAGCTGGTGCTGGCCAGGGCCGTGGTGTGGCGAAAATTTCCCCACGCAATACCACGGCGCCTGCTCCTGGTCAAGCTAGTCAGTTTAGCATGCCTGTTCTTTCAGGCCCGCATGCTTTCTCTGGCTTGCCAGGAGTATCAGTTCTTCCAGCCACTCACACACCTGCGATTACTCAGGAGGATGACGAAGGCCCTCATCTTGTAGAGCATTCGCAGGTGGCCACAGAGGAAGACTGGTCTGACGCTTGTCAGTGGCTAATCAAAGTCCGGCCAGGTCTCGCTGTGGATCAGTCGGCCAGTCAACGGGACCAGCGCCCGTGGTTGGCAGGTAAATTGACTGTTACCGCTATGCCATCTCTGCCAATGGCTGATCATATTGTTGATATGTTCACTGCGGCGGAAACATCCATTAAGGCGCATGGATGTCTAGCGAAGGCCCCACGCGAGGTGGCAAAGTGATGCCGTATTGTAGCTGATCAATATCAGTTATACGGTGTAGTGCCTAAGTCAAGTGCGGATGATCGCACTGCGCTAGGCGAAGATACGCGGCCAGGCTCCCGGTCTGACACGGGAGCTCTGTGCTCGAACGCTTTGCGTTCGGCTAACACCGCGTTGCGCGATGCGGAGGAGAGTTCAAGGGCGTCTATTTCAGCGCTTTCACACGTCTCACAGCTGTTACAGGGGTTAGTAACGGCATCCGCATTGCACCAGCCTAGTCCGGTGACTGTCCAGAGAGCCATCCAAGATGGAATTAACTTTGCTTTGGATTGTTTAACCCGGTCTGTAACCAGGAGTGTCCGGGCATGGCGCACATTTGCTCTTGATAACTTGTGCCCGTCCCAGGATTTGTATAATAGGCTGCTGCGTACGCCTATGACAGGTCCTGGTCTCTTTGGAGGTGAAGGATGTAGGCACCTCCAGGAGACAGTTACCCTGGTCAATAACCAGAGGGCATTGCGTGAGCAATTTGAAGTGCTCCGCAGAGAGCGCGTTCGCGCAGCTCCCTCTGTATCATCCCCTGCAGGCTCAAGGTGGCAGTGGGTAGGTCAGAGGCCAGCCACCAGCGCAGTGCCGGCCACGGCCGCGCGCGCTTCGGCCAGCAACGAGGGGGCGCAGGTGCGGGCCGTGGTGCGCGAGGATCTGGTCGTGGTAATCGTACCTGATGGGGGGATTACTACAGTAAGAGCCACTCCAGTGCATCTGCACCAAGAGACAGTGCCACTCTTGCCCTCCTTATGTCCACCTCTCTCCCTAGGTGGACCAGTGGGAGGCCGATTGGCCAACCTCATGCAAGAGTGGGGATGGTTGACTCAGGACCGTTTAGTCTTGCGATGGCTTTCAGTCGGGTATCATCCCGACTGGATAACGGGCCCACTATCGCGACTGTCTCTGGTGCCAGTCTGGACTCAAATTCCAAGAGATCCAGATCAGCGGTTGTGTATGGGTCATTCCACAAAATTGGGACATTCTGACATGTATGATATGGAAAAAAACTAAACAGTTTGTATGCATTCAAACAAGTGTATTCAGTTTACTTTGGTATTTGCAATATGCATAGCAGGTGCAGCAGTGACATTTGCTGTGTTATTTAGTAGTAATTGCACCTTCATTGTACATGATGACACAAAAATGTCACCTCCGTTACATAACTAAGTCTGCTGATTTTTTGTTACAAAACAGAGAGTAGATATCTATTTTGAAACCTATATGCAGAGGTCATTAGTTAATTACAAAAATAAATTGACTTGATGCAATGGTTACATATGTATCATCGCTATGGATAGGGTTAAAGGTAAAAATATCCAAAAAATTTAAATATTCACAGAAACAATTACATATTGCAATTAAGAAAAGAACACTGGGAATTACTTCTGTTATACTAGCATATACATATGTTGCAGTAGTTTCTATTAATAAGTGTCATTTGCAGAATGATCTTTTGAAACTTATCATGAGACCCCAACTTCTGTCATGTAACGGAGGTGATGTTAAGTAACGGAGGTGACACAAACTGGATACATGAAACAAACTCATAAATTTAAACATCCAAACTGCTAAAATACTGACAAATGAAAACAAACGAGAGGAAACGTGTTCAAATAACCAGTTTCGGCAACAAATTAATTATAACTATGTAAATAGTTTCAACCACATGTCTTTGCTAAGGCTATAATATCGTTTATGTTCAGGTTTTGGGGAAGACGCGTGGGCTATTACATCTCGGTTATAATCATTTTTATCCATCCGCTTGGGCCAATAAAACTTGTTCACCCCCGATCTATACATAACGTTTACTTCTACATCACCTATCTTAATGTCTGTGACCTGGCCTAGGTAAAGAGTATTTCTATAAGAAACAATACACCAGTCATTGATAACAATCTCAAATCCCACATCTTTATTTTCGCATTCTAATCCCACTACTTTTTTGCATTCTACATTCCCAGGTTGAAATTCCGCTTCTGCACCTGTACACTCTACCGCTTCAGTTTCAATTTCCGCCTCTCTATCCTGGCATTCTACATTCACTACTGTTTCACATTCTATATTCACACTGTCATATTCCGCTTCTGCACCCACACTCTACTTCAGTTTCAATCTCCATCTCTCCATCCTCACATTCTACATCCACTGCTTTTTCACATTCTACATTCATACTGTCATATTCCGCTTCTACAACTACAGACTCTACTTTAGTTTCAATCTCCATCTCTCCATCCTCACATTCTACATCCACTGCTTTTTCACATTCTACATTCATACTGTCATATTCTGCTTCTACAACTACAGACTCTACTTCAGTTTCAATCTCAACCTCTTCATCCTCACGTTCTACATGCACATTCTTACGCTCTGTCTCAGTTACTTCTGCATACTCGTTTTCTACATCCATGACATCTTCAGTTGTGTCATTAACATTTGAAATCACACACCATGTTTCTAGAATCTGTTTCTGCAAGTTAGCTTTGAATTTTACTGTCTTTAGTGTATAGCACGCGCACACATTAGGGTGACGACAGACACAACTTAGATGACGCACATGTATGATGTTTTTCTGATAGGAATTGACTTGATGAACCTTCATAGTCTGGAATTGGGCAGATAACCAATGGGGTGGATAAATCAAATTTATTTACATCAGATTCCTTAATGTAGAATAATTTAACTGACGTTTCTGTTTTTCGTAAGCAATCGTACATAGTTACGGCATCAGGAATATCTGTACCTGATGCGACTAGGCGGTCAGCACTCCGTTTAATTGCCCCACCTATCCCGTCGGCTGCGCCTTTCCCGTGACTGGACTCAAAAAAATTCCAGGTACCTGATGTGAACCCCATTTCGTACACAACATTAGAAAATAAAAACAAATTTTTTCTGTTCCGGTATTGTGTTGTGGGGCCATCACTAAAAAAATTAAGAATTGTTACATTATTAAATTTCTCACGGATGAAACTCAAAACTGGCATTATGTGTGCCCAGATAGCCGAGGCGTCATGTCGCATGGATGGCGATATTGAGCAAAAAGATATTTTTTCAGCAACTGACGCATTTTCTTTTTGACAATATATCATCCCTGTGTGCAATGTGGCCTGGCAATTATATGCCCCAAAGTGCACAGACTGGACTTCCGTGGAATATTTACATTGGTAATTTTCACTGAAATCAATGTGGATAACAGCTTGGTTTGGATTGTGGGGTAAGTTATCGATCATGTGCCTATAGCATTTATATTGTGTGCGTATGTTGAACACATAAGTTTACTATTTACTTCAGCTTCAAACAACTTAGCCAAATTTCCAACTTTGTCATCTACTTTTACCTTGGACAAAGTAATTTACTTTTTTACCAGCCTTTATTTTCTCACGTGATAACTTAACTCTTTCCCACCTCCAGTACCAAACAGGCTGGTCTAGCAAATCAGGATCAAGTGAGGTCTGGAATAACGATTTGTTTTTACAAGTGGGACACTCGGTACATACATACTTTACATGAGTCATTGCAACATACCAGACCTGGTAAATCTTCAAAGCTAGCTGTATCAATAATCCCAATATGCTTCAGTTTAGCATACATAAATCTAATATTTTCGTGTATAGTACAGAGACACGTTTCCCTCTCTTTTACAGATGGACTTACAATCCAAAATGGCCTTAGTTCACAAAATTTGCTATAGGATATTTTGAAGACACTTCTAGTTTCTACACAAAACTTTGTGTGCAGTTCTTTAAGTGTATAACATAAAAAGGGTTTTTGCTTCTTTTCACCTTTCCTAGTTATAGTTTGTTTTTTACCAGCAGTTGCAGTGGAATTGTCATCACGCATCAGAAATTGTTCGATCTTATTCCTAAGTAGATGTTGACGCAATCTATTACTGTCTTTGGTTATTGCTGTTCCCTGTATAGTTTTACGTTTCTTTCTTGCAAATTGGAATGTTTCTTTTGCCTTTTTAGCAAACCGATACGTTTTTATTATTATACCACTGAGAATTTTGCTAATAGATTTACAATGTTTCTGCAAATCATCTGTCAATGCATGATGAAAGATGAGTGTTTTTCTAACGACGTCTGAAACGTTTGAATGTCCCTTTAGTAGTGATTTGGTTTTGGAGCGTGGCGTGCCTGATTGTTTCTTTTCACTGCTACGCTGATACCTTTTCTTATACTTTTCTGCTTTTCTCGTTTGCTTTGCGAGCTGAATCCGGAGTTGATATATGGTGCGATATGCTGCAGCTCGATCCTTTCTTACTTTCTTTCTACCCAGTCTAGCGGCCTGTTGTTGTTGGATTGGGATGTTTTCTGGTGAGTTTGGAGGGGTGTGCATTGTCACTAGATCACACATTTGTTTACGCGCTCTACATCATTTTTGTCTTTGCTTCCATAGACGCCTCTGCTGACGTTTCTCTCTCTCACTTAACTGAGCAACTGTCTGTCTGCGTTTTTGCCACCTTTCACTGTCTTTCTTTAAATAATTTTCTCTTGCTGCAGGGTCTTCGTTGATGCGTTTCCTATATTTGCGCATTCGTTCTGCAGCGGTCATTCCACCCATCTTGTCTCTGTTAATTGCTGCTACTCTGCAAAATATATTGTAACAAGCTCTTTAAAGACACAGTCCCACAGCAAACATGCTTTTCGCAAAACTGTTAAAATTGTTCAATTTTAAAGGCTTAAATCATGTGTAGATGTATATGAACAGAAATGAAATATGTTTTAAAAAGCAATGATTTTCACCTGTATGAATTATTACACAATTTTTAGGTTTTGACATTTGACATTCAAAACTTAAATATTTTCTATTAATTTCTATGGAAGAAGATTTTTAAGGCATGTTTCGTTTATTTGGATCGAGATAGATGACTTAAGCCTCTAAAAGTGAACAATTTGAACAATTTTCCTAAAAGCATGTTTTCTGTGGGACTGTGCCTTTAATCTCCATGAATGAGAAACTTACACCACCTCCCCCGCCTCATCCCTTGCGCTTGCACCACCGCCACACTGGCCACCCCAACTCCATCAGATCTCACACTCGCACAGTAAAACTGACACCAAGACAAGTGTACAATCGCACACAAATATATACAGTCAACCCTATTTGTGTGTAATAGACCATAGCAACCATTAAGAGTGGTTGTTTAATACAAGTAAGTTTCAATGACAAATGACATGTGGGTCCATAAGATAGTGGTTCTTTAAGTGGCTGGCATACGCATTCCCTCCAGCAATCCTGATTCCAAAGATTCTTCAGAAAATCAGACAGGAGGAATGCCAAGTGCTTCTGATCCCCCCAAATTGGCCAGGCTGATCATGGTATGCGGATCTGCTGGACCTTCTGGTCTGCAATCTGGTTCCTCTGCCTCTGATGGACAATATTATCTTCCAGGGCAAGACCCTTCACAACAATCCATCAATGTTCCAATTTACTGCGTGGATGTTGTCAAGGAATCTAGAATTAGGGAGGGCTTTTCTGAGCAAGCAGCCATGTTCATGGCAAAAGCCAGAAGGGGGTCAACCTCCAGAGCATATAATTATAAAATCAACAGATTTGCAGAATGGTGCTCAAATAGATGTATTAATCCAATGGATTCATCTATTCAGGTAGTAGCCGATTTCCTCTGTCACCTGTATGATGCCTATAGCCTCAAGCCTAACTCTATTGCTGGCTATAAGTCAGCTTTAATGACAGTTATCCCTTGCTTGGCTAATAGGGGAAGTGATGAAGTAAATACATTAAATACTTTAATCAAAGGCATGGTCAATCTAAGACCAAGGAATCCCCCAGTGATTCCGTCTTGGAGTTTATCACTAGTGCTTCAGGTTCTAGCTGATAAGCCATTTGAACCACTAAGCTCCATTTCTATGAAAATGTTGACACTTAAAACTATTTTTAATTGCTGCGGCCTCGGCAAGGCATAGAAGTGAGATTCATGCCTTATCAGCCGAGGCAGACCGTTTTGTGGTTACAGGGGAAGGCCTTAGGCTTCTACCTAGGATAAATTTCATGGCTAAAAACCAGTCTGAAATATCCAGGTCAACCTATATTTTTACCAGCTCTGACTAGATATGATCCCGATTCAAAAGTATGGTGTCCAGTCCGAGCATTAAACCGGTACAAACAACATACTCAGGAATGGCGGACGGACTCAACAGCGTTATGGTTGTCATATATTGAACCCCATGGCAGGGCGTCAAGTTTTACTGACCATTATCTCCGTGACACCTCGAATCTTCTCGCCTTATCGATTTTGAAAAGCTAATCTAGGGTATATATTTTGATGAGGTATCCTCATTTTTTATATGTTTCACATTTAATCAATGGGAACATCCACTTTTTTGGACTGCATCAGTCTTCACCAATGGGGAGATGATGACAGCAGCCAACTTCCATAAGGTTAGTCTTGTGTATGTGTTGTCCATGGTTAATTGTAATGTCACGTGACCATTCATTATTAATATGGTGATGGTATGTGTTTTATGTGGGTCATTATTGAGAGTATACGAAAATGAAGCTTTTTCATTTAATGTCCTATAGTACATGGCACTTGTACATAGAGAGCGTATGGGACATTGAGGTCATTCAGTCTTCCTCCCAAGAAAAGGGTGGGTGGGGTGGGTGGGGAGAGCGCATATGACATATGGTCATCTCTCAGCCATCGGTTGTGTTACCCGATGTTCAATTCTATCCCTGGTTGTGTTTCCACACAATTTCAGAAGTTTAAGTGCCTTAAAGGCAGAAAAGCGCATTGGGACCATAGGGAAGAGCTGGTCTTTTGACCTCGCCTCCCTCCCGCCGAATTCTCTGTCGAACTCTGGCAATATCAAAGAGTATTAGGGAGGTAAGTATACTCTTGAAGTGAAATAAACGAAATCACAGATTTCTTTTTTCACGAGAGTTGATACTTACCTCCCTAATACGGACCAGACCTCTCCGCTCCACAGAGGCTCGGTCTTCAGGCTCTCGTAACGTTGCATAGTGTCAGCCAATAAATCAGTCAGAGGAAGTACTAGTCTGCGCATGCGCGGTGGTTGGGGCTAGCATCCGCCAGACTGTCATCTGACTACCTGCCCAGTTGGGGCACCTAACTTTTTTAATCTGAGTTTTTATTGAGTGAAAGCCGATATTTAGCAATATCAAAGAGTATTAGGCACCAGACATGTGATCCCTAAAAACATATCCTAGGGTGTACCACTTGTATTAACCCTTTCATGGCAGCTGTGGTCAAAACCCAGCCTCTATGGTGGTCTTGAGGAATGGCCATTTGAAGGCCTAACGAAGACTATTTTTGAAATTTTACCACTGCAATGGCTGGCTCGATAACCGAGCCAGTCATTCCAGCTCTTGGCCTGCAATTGGATTTTCAATGAGCAAACATTTAGATTTTCTTGACCAAATTTATCCATTAAAGTGTTAAGAGGCCACTTGTTTGTGCCATAAGGTGGTCACTTAAGACAGGTTTGATTATAAATAGTTTAAATTTTATTTTTCAAAACAATAGTTTGAGAAACTTTTATAAGTACACAATGACAACTACATGCTTATAATAATAATAATAATAATAGTTATAATTATAATTATAATAATAGAACTTGCCGATATTGTTTAAAACCAAACCCGCATGTGATGCAATTTTATAAACATTCCTAACTGTTTTGTGCTGTAAATTTATGTAATAAATATAAGATAGTATTTATGTCTAAGACATTATAATAATTTGCGATGTGTTCAATTTATTGCTGTAATGGATAGTAGATCTGATCTGTCACTCAAGTATGTGACGTCATAATCAGTGAAGTAATCCAGTTTTAGGTATGGGTTAGGGTTAGGGCCCATCTCGAGCTTCCACCTACACTTCGCCCGTGTTTGGATCGATCGATCCCTGAACTCCCTGACTATCAATTTCCAGAAAACTATACAGGTAAGCTGTTGAATATCTTGGTATGGCAGAAACATCCCCCAGTCAAATTAGTTTCAAAATATTCACCATCATGTTTATTAAATGGTAAAGACATACAATTCGTACAACAATGCGTAGTCCATCATGAAATAAGTGTTCGTGACAAACTTAACTTCGTCATTCATGACGTAATTGTGTATGACGTCAGCCTACACATCACATAGTGATTGACTGAGAAACTTGAATCCTGCATTACATCACATGCAGGCTGATGTCACAATCAAAATGCACAATGAATGACGTATCTAAGTCTGTCATGAACATTGAATAATCAAATTTTATGTCTTTGTTATTTAAAAAACATTATGTTGAATATTTTGAAACTGGGCACTTGCTGCAGTCAAATTAATTTCAAAATATGTGTTACCTGTATACTTACCTTGAAATCGGGATTGGGGGAATTCAGGATTCAACGTGTATAAATTGATCCCAGTACGCGCAAAGCTTAGCTAGAAATGGGCGGGGCATAGCTGGAAATCGATCCCTCTATTGAGATAATTTAATAATTTGACAGGTTTCGGTCATTCCCCATGTAAATTTTTATTCCCTGCCTCAAAAAATTGAGGTTGGGGTGTTTTGGGGATGGTATTATGTGATGGCGTTTACGGGCTGGCGGGCAGTAGAGTGGTTTCTGCATGATAACTCAGCTATCGTTTATCGGATCGCTTTGAAACTTCATAAGACTTGCTCTGAGGAAGAAACCTATCAAAATTGACGAGGATCCTAAATCTAAACTGACCGCCGGCCATCTTGAAAATTGGTTTCCGCATGATAACTCTGCTATCATTTATCGGATCGCTTTGAAACTTCAGAGGATGATTGGACTAGGTCTGCGGAAGAAACCTGTCGAAATTGACGATAATCTGAAATCCAAGATGGCCGCTAGGCAGCAGTGGCCATTTTGAAAATTGGTTCTCGCACGATAACTCCGCTATCGTTTGTCGGATCACTTTGAACCTTCAGAAGATGATTGACTAGGTCTGGGCAAGAAATCAATGGAAAGTGATGATGATCAGAAGTCCAAGATGTCTGACAGCCACTGGCAGCCATCTTGAAAATTGGATTCTGGATGATAGCTCCGTTACCGTTTATCAGATTGCTTTGAAACGTCATAGGGGTGTTAGACTAGGTCTGGAGAAGAAACCTATCGAAATCAACGATAATCCAAAATCCAAGATGACCACCAGCCACTGGCGGCCATCTTGAAAATTGGTTTCTGGTCAATAACTCTATTAAAGTTTATCGGATTGCTTTGAAACTATGTAGGGTTGTTGGACTAGTCCTGGAGAAGAAATTGCGAAAATAGCGATAATCATAAATCCAAGATGGTCGCCAGCTATCTTGAAAATTGGTTTTCGACCGATAACTCCAATTCTGTTTAGTGGATCGCTTTGAGACTTCACAGGATTACTGAGGAAGAAACTGATCAAATTTAAAGATGATCTGAAATCCAATATGGCCACCAGCCGTGTCTTGAAAGTTTGTTTCCGGACGATAACTCTATGACCGTTTAGTGGATCGCTTTGAAACCAGAGAATAACTAGTCTAGGTCTGAAGAAGAAATTGCTATTTTCTTAAAGCTCTGATATATTGGTTTGTCATCATGGCGGGTATTATGCGCCGTTTGCGGAACTCTTGTTAAAAATAGTCTTCAGTTTGGCTGCAAATGGACTTTTATCAAGATGTCTGTGGAAGCCATTATTTATCAGTTTGACCATCAAACTGTTAGGCTGCACACATCTCATGGAATGGGTTCTGTATCTTTATCCAAATCTGACCAGTTCTTGACTCCCATATTGTGTAGGTTTCACTGTAATCTGCCTCGGTCATGCTTACCTGTGCACTGTTCCCTGTTATCCAGTATACTGTGATGGTTTATCCTTGTTAACCTGCCTCAGTCACGCTTACCTGTGCTCTGTTCCCTGTTATCCAGAATACTGTGATGGTTTATCCTTGTTAACCTGCCTTAGTCACGCTTACCTCTGCACTGTTCCTTGTTATCCAGTATAGTGTGATGGTTTATCCTTGTTAACCTGCCTTAGTCACGCTTACCTCTGCACTGTTCCTTGTTATCCAGTATAGTGTGATGGTTTATCCTTGTTAACCTGCCTTAGTCACGCTTACCTCTGCACTGTTCCTTGTTATCCAGTATACTGTGATGGTTTATCCTTGTTAACCTGCCTTAGTCACGCTTACCTCTGCACTGTTCCTTGTTATCCAGTATAGTGTGATGGTTTATCCTTGTTAACCTGCCTTAGTCACGCTTACCTCTGCACTGTTCCTTGTTATCCAGTATAGTGTGATGGTTTATCCTTGTTAACCTGCCTTAGTCACGCTTACCTCTGCACTGTTCCTTGTTATCCAGTATAGTGTGATGGTTTATCCTTGTTAACCTGCCTTAGTCACGCTTACCTCTGCACTGTTCCTTGTTATCCAGTATAGTGTGATGGTTTATCCTTGTTAACCTGCCTTAGTCACGCTTACCTCTGCACTGTTCCTTGTTATCCAGTATAGTGTGATGGTTTATCCTTGTTAACCTGCCTTAGTCACGCTTACCTCTGCACTGTTCCTTGTTATCCAGTATACTGTGATGGTTTATCCTTGTTAACCTGCCTTAGTCACGCTTACCTCTGCACTGTTCCTTGTTATCCAGTATAGTGTGATGGTTTATCCTTGTTAACCTGCCTTAGTCACGCTTACCTCTGCACTGTTCCTTGTTATCCAGTATAGTGTGATGGTTTATCCTTGTTAACCTGCCTTAGTCACGCTTACCTCTGCACTGTTCCTTGTTATCCAGTATAGTGTGATGGTTTATCCTTGTTAACCTGCCTTAGTCACGCTTACCTCTGCACTGTTCCTTGTTATCCAGTATAGTGTGATGGTTTATCCTTGTTAACCTGCCTTAGTCACGCTTACCTCTGCACTGTTCCCTGTTATCCAGTATACTGTGATGGTTTATCCTTGTTAACCTGCCTTAGTCACGCTTACCTGTGCTCTGTTCCCTGTTATCCAGTATACTATGATGGTTTATCATTTTCAACACTTTTCTTGCTCAAACTGGCACTTGAGGAATTTAGATATGTATGCAAAGAGAAGACTATTTTAGAAATTGACCACTGAAAGAATTAGCTCCATAGCCGAGGCAATCATTCTAATGATAATTCTTTAAAAAATAGTGATAAATCTGTTTTACCCATGTCTCTAGATGCAAGGGTAAATGCGAGCCTTGAGTGCTGCTTGTTGTTGTTCTTGTAAAAAAGATATTTTTAATAACTATGGGAGAGATTGTCTCCAAATTTGGAGGAAAGCTTGCCTATTGGGGCCTGAGCATGCAGACCAAGTTTGAGCTCAAAAGTAAAATGGAACAGGTTTCAAAATAGCCATTTTACGCATTGTTCAGTAATGTTCTATTGGGGCAATCGTGTCCAAATTTTGGTGGAAGCTTGCCCATGGTTGGAACATGTATGCCAATTTTGGACTGAAAAGTCCAAATGCAACAGCTTTCAGCAACAGTTTGCAAAATATAAATTGGTATGCCTTTCTTTAATAACTCTAAACCTACTGGTGCAATCTCCATTCGTGGTAGCCTGCCTATGGCCTCCCCAACATATATACCATTTTTTTGTGAAAGACTAAAACGCAACAGTTTTCAGCAATATTGTTTTCAAAATAGACATGTTTGAAGAATTTCAATAACTAATTGAGCGATCTTTTTCCAAATTTGTGTTAATGCATGTCTGCGTGGTTCTGAAGACATATGCCAATTTTGTGGTCCAAAACTAATACACAACAGCTTTCAGCAACATTGTTTCCAAAACAGACACTACCTTACGGCGGTCCGGCTGAAAAAATATATCAATGACGCGTGTATTTGACAAATTTGTGTTTTAAATTGTCTCATAGCACACAAATGGATATGTTGTCCTCAAGCATGGATTTTAATTTTCTTGACAAATCCTGGCCATTAAAGGTTTTAATTAATGGGAAAGCAAAAAAATAACTGATGGATCTTGAGACATTTCCAGATGAAGAACCAGTCATTTCGGTGGTAAATTTTCAAAAAGATTATCTTGGCCTTCAAATAGACATTTCTGAAAACCAGAACTGAAATTGTTTTTGGCTGGCTTGAGTATTAAGGCGTTACAGATTCATTTTATACGGTGATCAAATTGTTCTTAACTGTCTGCCTGCTGAATTTCTGCAGACTACATTTCCCATGGTGTTTAATTATGGATATGCTGAATATTTTGAAAACAATTTGACTGAATGTTGTTGGTGGCTAGGCCACCAACAACTTTCAGCCAAATTGTTTTCAAAATATTCAGCCGGTCCAGAGGTATTGCCCATTAAAAATGATTGTCCGGAGTCTTGTAGCAGTCAGACAATTAACGTAGCCAAAAGGAGATTGTCTACAGCAATTAATAACAGTGTATAAAATAATTGATAAAATATGCTTTCTATTACATGCAGTGAATCTCAGTGACAAAATACTGTTAGTTAGAAAAATGTCTGCCAGATGCACAGGCTTGTATGAGCTGCGCAAACTTTGTAGTACCAGCGTGTACTGATAACAGAATACACTTGGAGCTATAGACTTAATATCATTTTCTAACACGTGCAAGCACAGATAACAAACCTACTTACTTTGAAAGTACTCTTTTGTATCAATAGGAAAGTTTGTGGAGATTCTACCTTACTGTAACAACCATTCTTGTGTTAAATTAAAAATTTTAGCACGATTTGGTCAGCAGTTTTCAGGGGGGGGGGGGTTACATCTGCGGACAAACAAGTTGACCCAATTGTAATACCCTTTGCCCTCCAATGTTATGGTAATAAACAATTACACTCCAAAATCGCAGACAATACAATGAGACTGGAAAGCTAAGACAATACATTGATACTGGAAAGCTAAGACAATACAATTTATACTGGAAAGCTACGGCAATACAATCATACTGGAAAGCTAAGAAAATACAATCATACTGGAAAGCTAAGACAATACAATCATACTGGAAAGCTAAGACAATACAATCATACTGGAAAGCTAAGACAATACAATCATACTGAAAGATAAAACAATACAATCATACTGAAAGATAAAACAATACAATCATACTGGAAAGCTAAGACAATACAATCATACTGGAAAGCTAAGAAAATACAATCATATTGGAAAGCTAAGACAATACATTCATACTGGAAAGCTAAGACAATACAATCATACTGGAAAGGTAAGACAATACAATCATACTGGAAAGCTAAGACAATACAATCATACTGGAAAGCTAAGAAAATACAATCATACTGGAAAGCTAAGAAAATACAATCATATTGGAAAGCTAAGACAATACATTCATACTGGAAAGCTAAGAAAATACAATCATATTGGAAAGGTAAGACAATACAATCATACTGGAAAGCTAAGGCAATACAATCGTACTGGAAAGCTAAGGCAATACAATCATACTGGAAAGCTAAGAATACAATCATACTGGAAAGCTAAGGCAATACAATCATACTGGAAAGCTAAGACAATACAATCATACTGGAAAGCTAAGGCAATACAATCATACTGGAAAGCTAAGACAATACACTCATACTGGAAAGCTAAGACAATACAATCATACTGGAAAGCTAAGACAATACAATCATACTGGAAAGCTAAGAATACAATCATACTGGAAAGCTAAGGCAATACAATCATACTGGAAAGCTACAGCAATACAATCATACTGGAAAGCTAAGGCAATACAATCGTACTGGAAAGCTAAGGCAATACAATCATACTGGAAAGCTAAGGCAATACAATCATACTGGAAAGCTAAGAATACAATCATACTGGAAAGCTAAGACAATACAATCATACTGGAAAGCTAAGACAATACAATCATACTGGAAAGCTAAGGCAATACAATCATACTGAAAAGCTAAGGCAATACAATCATGCTGGAAAGCTAAGACAATACAATCATACTGGAAAGCTAAGAATACAATCATACTGGAAAGCTAAGACAATACAATCATACTGAAAAGCTAAGACAATACAATCATACTGGAAAGCTAAGGCAATACAATCATACTGGAAAGCTAAGACAATACAATCATACTGGAAAGCTAAGACAATACAATCATACTGGAAAGCTAAGAATACAATCATACTGGAAAGCTAAGAATACAATCATACTGGAAAGCTAAGACAATACAATCATACTGGAAAGCTAAGACAATACAGTCATACTGGAAAGCCAAGTCAATACATTCATACTGGAAAGCTAAGACAATACAATCATACTGAAAAGCTAAGACAATACAATCATACTGGAAAGCTAAGGCAATACAATCATACTGAAAAGCTAAGGCAATACAATCATACTGGAAAGCTAAGGCAATACAATCATACTGGAAAGCCAAGTCAATACATTCATACTGGAAAGCTAAGACAATACAATCATACTGAAAAGCTAAGACAATACAATCATACTGGAAAGCTAAGGCAATACAATCATACTGAAAAGCTAAGGCAATACAATCATACTGGAAAGCTAAGGCAATACAATCATGCTGGAAAGCTAAGGCAATACAATCATACTGGAAAGCTAAGAATACAATCATACTGAAAAGCTAAGGCAATACAATCATACTGGAAAGCTAAGACAATACAATCATACTGAAAAGCTAAGACAATACAATCATACTGGAAAGCTAAGACAATACAATCATACTGGAAAGCTAAGAATACAATCATACTGGAAAGCTAAGACAATACAATCATACTGAAAAGCTAAGACAATACAATCATACTGGAAAGCTAAGGCAATACAATCATACTGGAAAGCTAAGACAATACAATCATACTGGAAAGCTAAGAATACAATCATACTGGAAAGCTAAGACAATACAATCATGCTGGAAAGCTAAGACAATACAATCATACTGGAAAGCTAAGAATACAATCATACTGGAAAGCTTAGACAATACAATCATACTGGAAAGCTAAGGCAATACACTCATACTGGAAAGCTACGGCAATACAATCATACTGGAAAGCTAAGACTACACTCATACTGGAAAGCTACGGCAATACAATCACACTGGAAAGCTAAGGCAATACAATCGTACTGGAAAGCTAAGGCAATACAATCATACTGGAAAGCTAAGACAATACAATCATGCTGGAAAGCTAAGACAATACAATCATACTGGAAAGCTAAGAATACAATCATACTGAAAAGCTAAGGCAATACAATCATACTGGAAAGCTAAGACAATACAATCATACTGGAAAGCTAAGACAATACACTCATACTGGAAAGCTAAGACAATACATTCATACTGGAAAGCTAAGGCAATACAATCATACTAGAAAGCTAAGACAATACATTCATACTCGAAAGCTAAGACAATACACTCATACTGGAAAGCTAAGACAATACACTCATACTGGAAAGCTAAGACAATACACTCATACTGGAAAGCTAATACAATACACTCATACTGGAAAGCTAAGACAATACACTCATACTGGAAAGTTAAGACAATACACTCATACTGGAAAGCTAAGACAATACAATCATACTGGAAAGCTAAGACAATACACTCATACTGGAAAGCTAAGACAATACACTCATACTGGAAAGTTAAGACAATACACTCATACTGGAAAGCTAAGACAATACACTCATGCTGGAAAGCTAAGACAATACACTCATACTGGAAAGTTAACACAATACACTCATACTGGAAAGCTAAGGCAATACAATCATACTGGAAAGCTAAGACAATACATTCATACTGGAAAGCTAAGACAATACACTCATACTGGAAAGCTAAGACAATACACTCATACTGGAAAGCTAAGACAATACACTCATACTGGAAAGCTAAGACAATACACTCATACTGGAAAGTTAAGACAATACACTCATACTGGAAAGCTAAGACAATACAATCATACGGGAAAGCTAAGACAATACACTCATACTGGAAAGCTAGGACAATACACTCATACTGGAAAGCTACTGGATGATCATCATTTGTTAGGTGCTGATGCTTAACCCTTTATTCCATGAATTTGGTCTGGAATATTTTTATTTTCTCATACAAAATTTCCATTTGCAGACCAAGAGACTATTTTTTAGTCTCGCCTGCAAAGCAGGAAGTGAGACATAGGTATGACTTTTCCGACAGTGACGCGTCAACGTTAAAGTTTATGTTAAGTTTTTTCAAATGACAATTTAGTCACTAAAGTGTTATCGGATTTCCATAAAACCTTACAAATTTCTTCTATTCAAAAATTAGAACTACTCTGCATCAAAATGAAATTAATTTTCTAAATTATTCCCAGATTTTTACACAGTTTGGACTTAGTTTACTTTCGGGCTTTTGTGAAGAAATTTAACCTTGATTAAGTTTTTGTCAAATGAAAATTTACTCACTGTAGAGTTATCAAATTTCCATAAAACTTCACAGATTTATTTTATATGATCATTAGGACTAGAAAAAAAGAAATAGATTTTCAAAAATTGTCCATTCTTTCTCTGGTTTTGAACTTAGATAATTTTATGCCTTCAGGTTAAGGATTTTTGCTGCAGTTATGGTTTTTCAAACAACATTTTCATCAACAAGGGGTTACCCGATTTGAATAAAACTGCAAATTGGTTCTATATGATGATTAAAACTAGTCTGCATCAAAATTAAATTGATTTTCTAAATCCTTCCATACTTTTACTGTGTTTGAACTTGGATTATTTCATGGTCCATTTTCATCCATGTTAAACGTCTTTCAAATGACAATTTAGTAAACAAGGATTTATCCGATTTGATTAAAACCTCACAGATTCATTTTATGTGATCATCCCATGTCTAATCAGTATTAAAAAGAAATAAACTTTGATTAGATTTTGACATATTTTTACTGGGTTTGGACTCCAGGGCAGGCCGAGTTCTGCGATAATATGGCGAGATATTTGGTATCGTCTGATATCTCTTGTTGCTTTTAGCAAAACCTATCAGCTTATACCTCAAGATTGGTTATGCCTAATGAAACACAACTTGGGTATGTGATTGCTTATACCAAGAGGATGCAGGATAGTGACAGAAAGGTGACCCGGTCAATGGTCCATGCCACTCTGACCTTGCTATTTGACCTCCATTCTTTCAACGTTAGATTTTCTGTTTAGCAAATCATTTGCATTTATATTTCAGGATTATTTAATACTACCAGAACTAATCTTGGACACATGGTTCGCTATACCATAAGGAAAATGTGTGCTGATAGTGATATCACTAGGTCAAAGCTCACGGTCATTGTAACCGTGATAGTTGACCTGTCATGTCTGTACTTCCAATTTTAGGTTTGCTTAATCCTACAGGATAAAACCTAATGGTTTCAAATACCATAACGAAGCATCATGATGATAATGAGGTAAATAGGTCAAAGATCAAGGCCATTTTGACATTGCTATTTCACCTCTGCTCTTTCAACATTAAGTTTTTCTGTTTAACAGATCATTTACATTTATATTCCAGGATTGGTTAATCCTTGAACTAAACTTGGATAACTGGTTTCCTATAATGTTAGGAAGCAGCATGATAACATTGAGGTCAGAAGGCCAAGGTAACTGTGACAAACAGGAGACAGGCGAGACATTTAATTCCGCGGAATTCTTGTTTTTAGCTCACCTGTCCATGGTCCGTCCGGTCATCAACTTTTCCTTTAAACAACTTCTCAAGAACCACTGGGCCGATTTCAATTATCTTTGGCAGGAAGCATCCTTAGGGCATAGGGATCCAAGTTTGTTCAAACGAAGCCAATCGGCCAATTTGAGTATTCTGATCTCAAATTTGCAATTTTCGAAACGGTCAGATAAACGGTTTGGTGGCCATCTTGGATCATTTTCCTGCCAAAAGCTCCCATACTTAAGCAATGGGAAACTTTAAATGTCTTCCCGATAACTACTGGGACAATTTCAATTATATTTGCCAGGAAGCATCCTTAGGGCATAGAGATTCAAGTTTGTCCAAACGAAGCCGATCGGCCAATTGGGTCAGCGGCCATCTTGGATTTTGGCCGATTTTAGGAAATGTCTTTAAAAAACTTCCCCGAAACCGTTTGAGCGATCGATTCAGAACTCATAAAATATCATCTAGGGCAAGCCCTGAACCAAATTTGTTCACTTGTGAACTTGATTGACCGAATCATTCAGTGACCATCTTGGATGACTTAGTTTCCAAGGAAGTGATCAGACCGAAATTTGGGAGATGATATTGATGATTATGGGCCATTAAAGTTTGTTCAAGAGAAGTTGATACATAAAGAAACATGGCCTCTGTTTTGTTACAAGTCCGCCCAAATCATGAGAGTTCTACTTATTGTTGACGACCATTATAGTTGAGATACTATAGTCCAGGTGAGCAATACAGGCCCCCTTGGGCCTCTTGTTTAATTTAGCACTGGAATGATTGGCTCGACACTCATTCCAGTGGTAAATTCTTTAATAATAGTTCTCTTGATCTGCAAATGGACATTTTCCAAGACCATTGCAGAAGCCAGTTTTTGGCCGGCTTGAGTGTAAAGTGTTTTAATGCTGCCGAGATTAATTTCAAAATACTAATACATCATACACATTCTCCTATCTTGTAAACCATAGTACTTAGTCATATCAACAAGCTATGAGCTTGTCATTATGGTCATGGCAGGTAAAGTACTGCTACTAATATAATCACAGCAAAACTAACAATTCTATCTGTATGCATAGACATTTTGTCTATATGAATGCAGATTTTCCCCATGTGCATAGACACACTAGACATCTGATATCTAGTAACAGACTGGTCATCTGATATCTAGTGACAGACTGGACATCTGATATCTAGTGACAAACTGGACATCTGATATCTAGTGACATACTGGACATCTGATATCTAGTGACAGACTGGACAGCTGGTATCTAGTGACAAACTGGACATCTGATATCTAGTGACAGACTGGACATCTGATGTCTAGTGACAAACTGGGCATCTGATATCTAGTGACAGGCTGGACATCTGATATCTAGTGACAGCCTGGACATCTGATATCTTGTGACAGACTGGACATCTGATATCTAGTGACAAACTGAACATCTGATATCTAGTGACAGGCTGGACATCTGATATCTAGTGACAGCCTGGACATCTGATATCTTGTGACAGACTGGACATCTGATATCTAGTGACAAACTGAACATCTGATATCTAGTGACAGACTTGACATCTGATATCTCGTGACAGACTGCCGACATCTGGTATCTAGTGACAAACTGGAATCTGATATCTGGTGACAGACTGGCCATCTGATATCTTGTGACAGACGGGCCATCTGATGTCTAGTGACAAACTGGACATCTGATATCTGGTGACAGACTGGACATCTGGTGACAGACTGGACATCTGATATCTAGTGACAAACTGGACATCTTATATCTAGTGACAGACTGGACATCTGATATCTGGTGACAGACTGGACATCTGATATCTAGTGACAGACTGGACATCTAATAACAAACTGGAATCTGATATCTAGCAATAGACTGGTCATCTGATATCTGGCGATAGAGTGGACATCTGACATCTAGTGACAGACTGGTCATCTGATATCTAGTGACAAACTGGACATCTAGTAACAAGCTGGAATCTGATATCTAGCAATAGACTGGTCATCTGATATCTGGCGATAGAGTGGACATCTAGTGACAGACTGGTCATCTGATATCTAGTGACAAACTGGACATCTAGTAACAAACTGGAATCTGATATCTAGTGATAGACTGGTCATCTGATATCTGGGGATAGTGTGGGCATCTGATATCTGGTGACAGACTGGACATCTGATATCTGGGGATAGTGTGGACATCTGATATCTGGTGACAGACTGGACATCTGATATCTGGGGATTGAGTGGACATCTGATATTTGGTGACAAACTGGACATCTCATATCTAGTGACAGACTGGACATCTGATATCTGGTGACAGACTGGACATCTGATATCTGGTGACAGACTGAACATCAGGGGTCAGTTTCACAAAGGGTACTTAAGTACGGCGTAAATATCAAATGAAGCATTCTGATTGGTCTGTTTTCTTACTTTATGACAGGGCGTAACTGACGCATCTTTGTGAAACTGGCCCCTAATATCTAGTAACAGACTGGACCACTTGGATCTAGTGATAGAGTGGTCATCTGGGGCCGGATTCACGAAGGGTACTTTTAAAAGTACGAAAAATGCCTAACTGGTGGCTAAATATATGAATAGTTTCATGGTAGAGTGTGTTATGTCTGATGATTGATGGTCATATCTAGTGATTTTCTTTATCACAAGTGTCCTTAATACAAAAATATAAAATAAATGTTTTCAAATCTGATTTCAATGTGACTTCCTTTTTATTTTATGCTGGTGTTGGATCTGATCTGTCACTCGAGTATCTGACATCGTCATCAAAATATCACTTGCTAGCTGATGTCACACTCAAATGATATCCAGCACGAAATACACAAAAGTCTGACGCTGTGAATTGTATGACTATTGTCACAACACGAGTACAACATTGAATGTCAATGGACAGTTTTGTCTCACCTGGCAAGTGGAACTTATGTATCACTTTTCAGGCAGTGTAAAGTTGTACCTTTACCAAATCACATTGGCATATACATTAGGCTTTAAACTTGGATACATGTTTGTCTGCGAGGCATTTAATACAATGGGATTCACGTTTATTTTGTGGTAATGCAGATACAACTCTCTTGTTCTATTTAACAGGTGTTTTATTGCTGAAAGATTCTGCATGAGCATAGCTCAATTGAGAGGACCAATCTGCCATTCCAGTCTCTGATGTCATAATCAAATATGTCACATGTTAGCGGGCATTACAATTAAATGGATGTAGCTCCATCATGGACCTTAGCAAGAAATGGGTGGGGCCTAGCTAGAAATGTGGTTGGGCATAGCTAGAAATGGGCGGGGCATAGCTAGAAGTGGGCTGGGCATAGCTAGAAATGGGTGGGGCATAGCTAGAAGTGGGCGGGGCATAGCTAGAAATGGGTGGGGCATATCTAGAAATGGGTGGGGCATATCTAGAAATGGGTGATGCATAGCTAGAAGTGGGCGGGGCATAGCTAGAAATGATATCAACTATCATTGTTTAACCATTTAATGCTCAAACATTATTAGCTCACCTGGTCTGGCCAGAATGGCCAAGTGAGCTTATGCCGTGGCATCCGTCCGTCCGTCAACTTTTTCTTTAAACGACTTCTCAAGAACCACTTTGGCGATTTCAATTATATTTGGCAGGAAGCACCCTTAGGGCATAGGGATCCAAGTTTGTTCAAAGGAAGCCGATCGGCCAATTTGGCCGGGGTCCATCTTGGCCCATTTTAGTTAACGTCAAAAAATCTTTTCTGAAACCACTTAGCTGATTGATTCAAAACTGATGAAACAGCATATAGGGGTATAGCTGAAGCAAGTTTGTTCAAGGGAACTTGATTGGCCATATGGATCGGCGGCCATCTTTGATGACCTAATTTTCACGAAGACTACCTCTAGAACCGCTGAATGGACCGCTGCCCAAATTTGGGAGATATGATCAGGGACTAAAGGTCATTAAAGTTTGTTCAAGAGAAGTTGATAGATAAAAGACATGGCCGCCGTGGACCAATCAAAATGCAGTGTGTTTGGCCCATATTGGATTTTTTTATTTGGTAGAATTTGAAGCCGAAATTGGTTTTTGGATATGCTGATCTCAAATTTGCCTTTCAAAGCGATTGGATAAACGGTTTGTCGGTCATCTTGGATCATTTTCCCGCGAAAAACTCCCATAGTAAAGCATTGGGTAATTAGCTCACCTGGCCAGAATGGCCAAGTGAGCTTATGCCATGGCGACTGTCCGGCGTCCATCCGTCCGTGTGTCTTCGCAATTGTCCGTCAACTTTTCTTTAAATGACTTCTCAAGAACCACTGGGCCGATTTCAATTATATTTGGCAGGAAGTATCCTTAGGGCATAGGGATCCAAGTTTGTTCAAACAAAGTCAATCGGCCAATTTGGCTGGTGGCCAAACCGCTTAGTGGATCAATTCAAAACTCACGAAAAATCATATAGGGCAAGAGCTGAACCAAATTTGTTCGAAGGAACTTGATTGGGCAAATGGTTCGGCGCCCATCTTGGATGACCTAGTTTTCGTGAAAACGACTTATTCTGCAGAACCGCTTAACGGATCGGGCTGAAATTTTGGGGATATAATTATGGACTAAGGGCCATTAAAGTTTGTTCCTGGGAAGGTGATAGGTACAAAACATGGTCGCCGTGGACCAATCAGATTTTAGCATGTTTGGCTGCCATATTAAATTTTTTTATTTGATGGATTTTGAAGCCGAAATTGGTTTTCTTAACTCCGCTTCCCTGTCAGTCAGCTGTCGTATAGCGATGACCCCATCCGCCTTCTGTATGTCCATCCATCCATCTGTCTGTCCGTCACCAACAATTGCGGCTCATTTTGTTATTTCTTGATGGATTGACACCAAACTTGGGCACAATGTTAATGTCGGCATCTAATATCTGTGTTGTGAAAATGAAACTGATAGGATGTCAAATGCCAGAGTAACATAGAAATACAGGTTTGTTCAAAGGAAGCCAGTCGGCTAATTTGGCCCGGCAGCCATCTTGAATTTTGGCAGATTTTTAGAATGGTCAAGTGAGCGTATGCCGTGAGGACGGTTCATCCAGCGTCTGTCTGTCTGTCTGTCCGTCAACTTTTCCTTTAAACGAGTTCCCGAGAACCACTGGGCCAATTTCAATTATATTTGGCAGGTAGCATCCTTATGGCATGGAGATCCAAGTTTGTTCAAATGAAGCCGATTGGCCAATTTGGCTGGTAGCCATCTTGGATTTTGACTGATCTTAAGAAATGTCTTTAAAAACCTCCTAAACCACTTGGAGGATTGATTCAAAACTCATGGTAACAGCTGAATGAAGTTTGTTCAAGCAAACTCGATTGGCCAAATGGCTTGGTGGCCATCTTGGATGACCTTGTTTTTCGCAAAAAAAAAATGACCTCCAGAACCGCTGAATGGATTGGGACAAAATCTTCATTAATGACATTGTAGCAGAGCTGCCCAATGGGATCCAAGCAGCTCTCTATGCAGATGACCTCGTACTCTGGTGCACAGAGGAGTACACAACGACTGCCACGTACAGAATGCAGCTCGCCTTGGACAGAATTACAGCTTGGGCCAATCGCTGGTGTATTACCATCAACAAAGAAAAATCATCAGCCATGCTAGTCTCACTGTCCACCAAAACCAAGGTTGGCAATTTGACACTGGGCGGTACACCACTCGAGTACGAGGACCAGCAGACATACCTGGGAGTCACCTATGACAGAAGATTAACATGGAAGGAGCACATCCAGAACGCAGAGGCAAAGGCCAGAAGAAAGCTAAACATCATGAGGAAGCTGGCAGGAACAAAGTGGGGTGCCAATGAAAGGATCCTCAAGACCATCTACCTAGGTGCCGTACGACCACACCTTGAGTATGGATCCAGCTCATGGATAACAGCAGCTAAATCTCATCAACACAACCTCGACAGAGTACAAAACCAGGCACTGAGCATCATCACTGGTGGAATAAAATCAACACCAATAGAAAAAATGGAGCAGACAGCAGGCATCCCCCCACTTAGCAAAGGAAGGGAATGCAAAGCACTGATCCAAGCTGCAAAGTTCAAATCGTTCAACAACCACCCGATGAAGATCAGGCAAGCTGTCATCAGGAAGACTTAAAAGACCAAGTTTTGTGAAAGAGACAAAAGCACTTCAAAGGAAACACCAAGAAATGTTGCCAGCACAAATAGAAGACCCAAACCACCCCTTGATCCTCCACCCTGGGAAAACAAACTAGAGAGCATAGCTATTCGCACCACAGTACCTCATCTCACAACCAAAGATGAACACAGTGATGTGAGCAAGAAGGCACTGACCCTAGTCATGCTGGAAGAAATGTACCCTCAGGAGACATGGATAAGGACCTACACAGATGGATCAGCCAAAGATGCAATTAGGAGCGGAGGTGCCAGACTGCACATACACTATCCAAACGGACAACATGAGTCAGCTGCAATACCGACAGGCAAACACTGCACAAACTACAGAGCTGAAGTCGAAGCACTGGTTCATGCACCTAATACCATCAGCAGAACAGCAGACCCTATTGCACAAATTGTCTTTATCTGATGCTCTTGAGGCTATCACCAAAGGTAACCTGCCACAACTTGAAGAAGCACTACAAACCATCAAATGCTTTCGGATAACATTGCAGTGGATCCCCTCACACTGTGGAGTCCAAGGAAATGAAGAAGCAGACAAGATGGCAAAGGTGGGTGCAGAAGAGAATCAGACAGAAAACATGGTTACCCATACAGAGATGAAGACTATCATCAAGTCACTCTATAGAACACCTCAATCAGAAGATGCCTACCATCATCTCTCGAGACCAGAGCAAGTGACCATTTTTCGTCTCAGAACTGGATACAACAGACTAAACCAACACATGTTCTTGAAAAGCTGTATGGGCCTGTGGAAGAACTGCAGAAAACCACAGATTTCATCTTGAGAATGGCTCTCTAAGTGTGATACCAGCGATCGAAAAGAAGAAGTAAGAAGAAGCAATTTGACAATTTCCAGTAAATTTGTAATAAAATGTATGATTTTCACCCAAAAAATGTGAAGAATCAAAATTCTAAATGCAAGTTCTTGAGCCTATGATCATAGGATCCTTTTGGCCATATTTGTTTGAAATCAGTTACGTTGAAAAGCAGAAGGAGCAATTTGACAATTTCAGTAAATTTGTCATAAAATTTTCACCCAAAAAATAGCTCAATCAAAATTCTGAATGGAAATTCTGGAGCCTACCTCCATAGAATCCATCTAACTAAATTTGTTTGAAATATGTCAAGCAGATCCATCTAAACAAATTTGGTTGAAATATGGTCAAGCAGCTATGGAGTAGCATTTTGACCATTTCCCGTCAACTTTTCATAAAATCTAAGATTTCACCAAAAGAATTGATGTATCAAAATTCCAAATGGAGGTTCTAGAGCCCATCACCACAGGATCCTTTCAGCCAAATTTGGTTGAAATCGCTCAGATTGGTAAGAAGATGCAATTTGACAAATTCCGGTACATTTTTCATAAAATTTAAGATTTTCACCCACAATATTTACGAATCAAAATTTCAGATGGACTTCTAGAGACTATGGTACTAGTGTCCTTTCAGCCAAATTTGGTTGAAATCGGTCAAAATGGTAAGAAGCATTTTGACAATCTCCGATAAATTTTTAATAAAATCTAAGATTTTGACCAAAAAAATTGAGGAATCAAAATTCTGAATGGAAGTTCTGCAGCCTATGACCACATAGTACTTCCAGCCAAATTTGGTTGAAATCGGCCAAGTGGTTAATGAGTAGTGTTTTGAAGCAAAAGTTGACAGACGACTTATAGGCAAAGCCATTTCCAGTTGAAATGCCCATGTTCCAGTTGAGCAATACAGACCCCTTGGGCCTCTTGCTCTCAACAATGTATAAATGACAGTGATTATGTCGAAGCAGGTATTTTGAATATATGATCCATGCCAATGTGAAATTTACCCGTTGCATACATCCTATGTTCACAATTCGAATGTCTGCTTTAGCATGAATAAACTGCATGTTTCATTGTCTCAGTAGTGAAATTCTGTGTCATGACACCCATTTCTAGCTAACCTCTACCCAATAGACAAATAATAGTAACATAGTGAATATTTTTTAACTAATTTGACTGGGGCTGTTGGCAGCAACAGCTGAAGAGGCAGGAGCAGCTACCGCTCAAATTAGTTTCTAAATATTCAACAGGATTTTTATTAAATTGTAAATCTATTAAAGCCATACAATTCGTACGCAAGTGACAGATTGTATCCCTCCATTTGAGGTATATTACAGTGACCGGTCAAATGAATTATGATCATAATAAGGAAAAATTAGTTACCTCTCCGGGATGTAGAAATTGTCACTTCTTCAGCACTTACTGACAGTCGCTGGCTAAGTCACTCTGGTCAGTCCTTGCGGAGTCACCTGACAGCATGGACGGGTAGACTGCTGGTATGCGGTAGCCCTCGTCTCAGTTCATGGTTGATTGATGCTTGTAGATTTCTATGGCCTCTTTAACTTTCCGTTTAAATAAGTTGGTCTCGATGTTGATGACTGATGCACTGCTGGCGGGGATGATGTGGCCAGTGGATTCTGTGTGTTCTGCCACAGCTGAGTTGGAATTGATTTTAAGATGTTCTTTGACTCTGGTGCTGAGAGGCCTTTTGGTTTCGCCTATATATGTCCCCTCACATTGGTCACATTCGATATTGTAGATGACTCCAGAGCATTCATCTGTAGCTCGTCCGTTCATCTGGATTATGATCACTTTAGGAGAATAGCTTCAATCTGATCTGATATCATTGACTCATTGCGCCAACAGAATTTTGTATAAAGCAAACAGTCCATCTATTGATACTAAGCCGATACACATTGCGCCTTTGGAACATTTTCAAGAATCTTAATATAATTTTTCCTTCATAATTCTCAGAACTACCATTCCAATAGTTAAAAAAAGGTTGTGACAGATTGGGTGTAATGTTTGTTCCATAACATCTGTTCATTGCCATCGAGATGAGGGTGTTAAGACACTGGGTGAATATTTGGTGGAAAGCTTGGAAATAAACAGTCATCTGGATGGAAAACCTATACAGACAGCACCTACAATTTAAACCTGATGGAAGGTCAATACAGACAGCAACTACAATTTAAACCTGAAGGAAGGTCAATACAGACAGCACATATACTTTAAACCTGATGGAAGGTCAACACAGACAGCACCTACACTTCAAACCTGATGGAAGGTCAATACAGACAGCACCTACACTTCAAACCTGATGGAAGGTCAATACAGACAGCACCTACAATTTAAACCTGATGGAAGGTCAATACAGACAGCAACTACAATTTAAACCTGAAGGAAGGTCAATACAGACAGCACATATACTTTAAACCTGATGGAAGGTCAACACAGACAGCACCTACACTTCAAACCTGATGGAAGGTCAATACAGACAGCACCTACACTTCAAACCTGATGGAAGGTCAATACAGACAGCACCTACACTTTAAACCTGATGGAAGGTCAATACAGACAGCACCTACAATTTAAACCTGATGGAAGATCAATAGACAGTACGACCTGATGGAAGGTCAATACAGACAGCAACTACAATTTAAACCTGAAGGAAGGTCAACACAGACAGCACCTACACTTCAAACCTGATGGAAGGTCAATACAGACAGCACCTACACTTTAAACCTGATGGAAGGTCAATACAGACAGCACCTACACTTTAGACCTGATGGAAGGTCAATACAGACAGCACCTACACTTTAAACCTGATGGAAGGTCAATACAGACAGCACCTACACTTTAGACCTGGTGGAAGATCAATAGACAGTACGACCTGATGGAAGATCAATACAGACAGCATCTACACTTTAGACCTGATGGAAGGTCAATACAGACAGCAACTACACTTTAAACCTGATGGAAGGTCAATACAGACAGCAACTACAATTTAAACCTGATGGAAGATCAATACAGACAGCACCTACACTTTAAACCTGATGGAAGATCAATACAGACAGCACCTACACTTTAGACCTGATGGAAGGTCAATACAGACAGCACCTACACTTTAAACCTGATGGAAGATCAATACAGACAGCACCTACACTTTAAACCTGATGGAAGGTCAATACAGACAGCACCTACACTTTAAACCTGATGGAAGGTCAATACAGACAGCACCTACAATTTAAACCTGATGGAAGATCAATACAGACAGCACCTACACTTTAAACCTGATGGAAGGTCCAGACAGACAGCACCTACACTTTAAACCTGATGGAAGGTCCAGACAGACAGCACCTACACTTTAAACCTGATGGAAGGTCCAGACAGACAGCACCTACACTTTAAACCTGATGGAAGGTCCAGACAGACAGCACCTACACTTTAAACCTGATGGAAGGTCAATACAGACAGCACCTACACTTTAAACCTGATGCAAGGTCAATACAGACAGCACCTACACTTTAAACCTGATGGAAGGTCAATACAGACAGCACCTACACTTTAAACCTGATGGAAGGTCAATACAGACAGCACCTACACTTTAAACCTGATGCAAGGTCAATACAGACAGCACCTACACTTTAAACCTGATGGAAGGTCCAGACAGACAGCACCTACACTTTAAACCTGATGGAAGGTCCAGACAGACAGCACCTACACTTTAAACCTGATGGAAGGTCCAGACAGACAGTATCTACACTTTAAACCTGATGCAAGGTCAATACAGACAGCACCTACACTTTAAACCTGATGGAAGGTCAATACAGACAGCACCTACACTTTAAACCTGATGGAAGGTCAATACAGACAGCACCTACACTTTAAACCTGATGCAAGGTCAATACAGACAGCACCTACACTTTAAACCTGATGGAAGGTCCAGACAGACAGCACCTACACTTTAAACCTGATGGAAGGTCCAGACAGACAGTATCTACACTTTAAACCTGATGCAAGGTCAATACAGACAGCACCTACACTTTAAACCTGATGGAAGGTCAAGACAGACAGCACCTACACTTTAAACCTGATGGAAGGTCCAGACAGACAGTATCTACACTTTAGACCTGATGCAAGGTCAATAGAGATCACACATAAGCATTAAAACTCATGCCAGCCAAAAATAGCTTCTGTGGTGGTCTTGAGAAATGCTAATTTGCGAGTATTTTTGAAAATTTACCACTGGAATGACTGGCCCGGTAACCGAGACAGTTATTCCAGTGACAAATTTTCAAAAATAATCTCTTGGTCTGCAAATGGGGATTTCCAGAAATTTTCTTGCATAAAGTTGAGAGTTACAGTATTAAACATGATGGAATGTCAATATAGAAATTGCACCTACGGAGTAAACATGTCATGGAAGGACAATAAAAAGTGTGCATATCAATTAGACATCAGTGAACAGTAACTAGAAACCGCACTTAATTATTACTGTCACTGTGCTTAGTCCGAAAATGAGATACAGGGATTTGAGAGATGAAAGTGGATCAGTTTACCTTCTGAAGAATATCTCGGATAGCAACAGTTGTTGCGGAATATCTAAGATTTTCTTGAAACCCTGAAATTGGAATATTTCAGATTTTTCAACAAAAGGCCTGGTTAGTTGTTTTACGTTCCGGCCTCCTAAGCTCTGTGACATGCTTAATTTAGTAGATTTAACGTGTGTAATTTAACATTTTCACATTCAATTGAAGGTCAATATGTCAAGAAATCCCGATGTCTTCTGAGAATATCTAAATTTCAAGAAATTTCTGGGTGAGGACATGCCAGACACCACCACCCCCTGCTTAGTAGGTTCACTTCCTGTTAAGAGGTGCCTAAGTCCTACGACCGCAATAACTTGGCCCTGTTAGCGCCTGATTCGATTGCGCCCCTTGAGTCCAATGATTACACACCACCGATATTCTCTAAAGCAAATAAATACATTTACAACTCTGTGCACACGAAAAAGATTTTATTGGTGACAAATCACTGTACAGCTTGTATAATAATAATAGTAATAATGATTAATTTGTGATTATGAAACTGAATAAACGTGGGATATATTATTATTATTATTATTATAATTGTTATTATTATATATGTGCTGCTGCTGTTTCTCCCTGAATGTTGTACAAGCACTGTTACACGATATGATAGACATGTTGTCGATAGCAGAGGTAGGGGATAATACAGAATTACATTGAGACAGTATGTATTACAGCAGACAGTCATAACTTTCAACCACAAATCCATGTGTCCATTCTTTACCATGTATTGCATATTCTGTTGAATATTTTAATTTGACTGGAAGCCATTGCTGCTTAAGGCAGCAACGGCTTCCAGTCAAATTAAATTCAAAAGATTCAACAGTTTTTCTGTATGGTTGCCTTGAAAATGAGACATGGGAGAATTCATCGGTGAAAATGTTAACTCTCTCAATACTCCAAAACAGATTGTCAATTATCACTGCTATGCACAAAAGCCATGGTCTTAACCAATTAACACTCATATCAACCAAAAATGACCCCTGCAGTGATCTCGAGAAATGTCCATTTGCAGACCAAGAGAATATTTTTTTTTAATTTACCACTGGAATGACTCGCTTGATAAGCGAGCCATTCATTCCAGTAGTACATTAAAAACAAATATCTATCCGGTCTGCAAATGGACATTTTAGAAAATTGAAATTTTCTTGAACAAATTTGAGGACTAAAGGGTTAAACAGAATTTGAGATTTTTCAGTGAAATTGCTTTCCAAATATAGGATAACAAACTGCAAATAGGTGGCTTTGTCAGAAATGTCAAAACATTTGACCAACACAAACAAACAAATTTAATTATACTAATCGCAGACTATACATCTATTCCGTTTATGTGATTCTACAATACTGCCATTATTAATAAAATGTAACAAAACAAGCTCTTTGATTCTCTATATGAAATCTGCAACACCATACCATTGAGGCGGCGTATAAGCATGTTCACCCGTCTTGCGTCAACAGCACCTCAAAGAGCTTATATCATTTAGACATTTAATGGTCAAGATTTTTCTAGAAAATGTTATTTTATGCAGGCCAAGAGAATACTATTTTTATAAATGTACCACTGAAATTTCCAAAAATATCTGTCCTCAAAACAACTGCAGCCTTATCATCAATGTGGGAATGGTCAAGAAAATTCAAGTATTTGCTTAACCCTTTAATGGTCAAGCCGACCAAAACCGGCCTCTGCAGCGGTCTTGGGGAATGTCTATTTGCAGACCAAGAAGACTATTTTTTAAGATTTACAACTGGAATGACTCTATAATCGAGCCAGTCATTTCAGTGATAAACTTTCAAAAATTGTCTTATCTTGGCTTGCAAATGGCCATACAGTGAGAAAAGATTTCAATTTTTGTGAATGATCTTGACCATTAAAGGGTTAACCTGTGTACATTTGCAGGCCAAGAATATTTTTGAAATTTACCACAGGAATGACTGGCTCAATTAGCGAGACAATCATTCAGTGTTAAATTTTCGAAAATAGTCTATTGGTCTGAAAATGGACATTCCTGTAGCCCACCGCAGATTCCATTTTCAGCCGGCTTGACCAGCAACAGGGTGAAGTTGACACACGAGGGGTTAAGTTTTGCAATAAAGTTTTATTAATTATTTCATGATCACGATTGGTCTTCACTTTTTGCCTTACTAAATGTCCATCTGCATGCCAAGCAGGCTATTTTTGACTGACTGGCCCGGTGGTTAAAAGAAATTAATCCAGACATTTCTGAGGTAAATTTTCAAAAGTAGTCTTCTTGGCCTAGAAATGTGCATTTAATAAGTAGACTCCAATGGCAAATTTTCAAAAATAGTCTTCTCTTGGTCTGTAAATTGACATTTTCTTTGAGAAAATTGAAATTTTCTTGAACAAACTTAAGGTTTAAAGGGTTAAAGAGTTACAGCAAAAGCCTGAAGAAGCGGCAGACATGCGACATGTATCAGAAATGCCAATACTAGTCACAAGTAAAGACTGAGCCAGACACGGCTATCATGTTATTACATGCTCGGCCTTATGAAAAAGCCAGTCACATTCGGAAGCACATCAGTTTCATGCTAGTCATTTTCTTCTTATTGCAGCATTTTGAAAACAACTTGACTGACACTTGTTGCTGTCATAAACAATGATAAATCATATTAGGTTAGCCCTTTACTGAGCAAGCCAGCCTCTTCAGTGGTCTTGAAGAATGTCATTTACTCAGCAAAGGTTTTTATTTTCTGGATCAACCTTGACCATTAAAAGGGTTAAATTTGGATGTAATGATCTCATCTTTTAGTTCCTGGAATATTTAAGATTGTTTAACCATTACCACTCTGGTGTTAAAATTAGAAATTTTTAAATTAAATTAAAAGATGAACTGGTGTTCATTTTTCAACAAATTTGGTGGGAGATGGTGCTGTCTATTACAGCAACATCTTCCAGCAAGATTGTTGAAAAATGTACATCAGTTTCTGCGATATTGACCCAGTACATCTTCCAGCAAAATTGTTGAAAAATGTACACCAGTTTCTGTGATATTGACCCAGTGAAAGATAGAATATTGACATCAGAGTGGCAAGGGCAAAGATAATCAAAAACATTTGCTCAATGACTGTCCATTCTCGGGAAGAGATCAATTTTATTTTTTAAATTATCAGTGATTACTGAGCCAGCCTTTCAAGTGTTAAGTCTTGTTTGGCCTGCAAATGGACATTTCTCAAGACCACTTGTCTGTTTTCACCAGTAATGAGTTACAATAAAGTGGAGAAAATCAACCCGTTAATGGTCAGATTTCATCAAGAAAATTTTTCATTTCAATTTTCTCACAGAAAGTGTCAGTTTGCTGTCCAAAAGACGACAATTTAACACTGAAATTTACCACTGATTATCGAGCCTGTCATTCCAGTGGTATATTTTTTTTAAAAAGGTCTTATCTTGGTCTGCAAATAGACATTCGTCAAGACTAATGCAGAGTCCGGCATTGGCTGACGTGACCATTAAAGGGTTAACAGACAGGCATCCTGAATAGCCATCTATTGTGACCAAGAGTGAATTTTTAACCCTCGATATGTCACTATCTCAGTTTCCAGACAACTATACAGAAAAGCTCTTGAATTTATAAAACAAATTTGGCTTGAATAGGCAGCAACAGCTCCTAGTCAAATTAGTTTCCAAGTATTCAACAGACTATTCATTACTTTATAAAGACTCTGTCGTTTCAGGCCTGTATGGGTCAGATCAAATGTTCAAAAGATTACCCATCACAAAGAGCCCCTGTGACTGTGTGGTCAGGAGATTATGTTTCTTAACACTTTAACTCTCAGGAAAATTAATTTTCTCATAGAAAATGTCCATTTGCAGACGAAGAGATATTTTTGAAAATATACCACTGGAATGACTGGCTCGGTTATCGAGCCAGTCATTCCAGTGGTAAATTTTCAAAAATTGCTTTCTCTTGGTCCGCAAATGGACATTTTTCAAGACCATTGCAGAAGCCGATTTTGACTGATATGAGTGTTAAAGGGTTAAAGATTCCATAATGTGTGAACATAGCACTTGACCACATTTGCTAGGGCATGTCGGCCATGACAGATTGCTGTGAAAATACCTTCACATAAACACATGAAGTTCAATAAAATCATCTTCCATGTGAGTTTGAAAGGTAGACAGACGGTACTGGGTTATATATGTTACTGTACAATATCTGGTACAGTTACGCTAGTGACACACACATTAAAAAATAAACTAATATATTATTAGCAAGTAGTAGATACATGTATATATAAACAAAGCTGCATCAGGATAGGCTGAAATTATGAACTTTTTATAATGTAGAATGTCACTGTATCGATTCGTATAGATTTAAGCAATTACCCTTTTTCGCTAAAATATTAGTGAATTTTGTGAAAGAAGTTTAAACTGTCAATCAAATTTGGCTTTCAGATAATAGTATCCGAAAATATACGAGTTTTCAAGATTTTCATGAATCAGCGTGAGTTAACCCGTGCAAAACTGAAATCTACATTTCATAGCAGTCATCAAGCAAAGATGTTGACGATTTTGAAGTTAATTTTACTCAGTCGATTTCATTTGAAATTATTCAACAGAATATTTTGTCACATTAATGGTCAAGCGAGTCCAAAATGGCTTCTCCAGTGATATTGAGGAATCTGCATTTGCAGATCAAGAGGACTCTTTTTGGAAATTTACCACTGGAAGGACTGGCTTGATAACCGAGGCAATCATTAGTGATAAAAATTTCAAAAATAATCTCTTAGTCTACAAATGGACATTCGCTGAGAGAATTCTCTATTTTCATGATCAGCACTTGATTGGCCACTATATATATATATATATATATAAATCCATGCTAAAACTATGCTTACACAGAACGGTTATTCCAACTCAACCCAGTTTAACCCTTAAACGGCCAAGCCCGACAAAAACAGCCTCTGTAGTCGTCTTGAGAAATGTTCATTTGAAGACAAACAGATTACTTTTGAAAATATTTATGACTGGAAAGATTGACTCATTATCTGAGTCAGTCAACATTGACCAAATTCACCATTAACCCGTACCACTCTGATGTCAATATTCTATCTTTTACTGTGGCAATAGCAAAGAAACTGGTGTACATCTTTCAAGAATTTTGGTGGACGATAGATAACACCATCTTCCACCAAATATGTTGAAAAATGAAAACCAGTTCATCGTTTAATTTAATTTGAAAATTTATATTTTTAACATCAAGAGTTAAAGACTTAATACCCTGTACATGTTCATAGAGGCAGCGCAATGTTCATATTTATCTACTGCAGAACAAGGCATGTATCAGGCATTAGAAGCATCCATCCGTGTTCTGCGCAATCAGAGATTGTGTACAAAAACCATTAAACATCTTGTATATCAGATTAACAATCATCACAAATGAGGTCATGGACCTTTCCAATTTTAGCTATGCCCCGCCCATCACTAGCTAAGCTCCACCCACACCTGGCTGTGTTTGGATTGATGGATCCCCGAATGCCCTAGCTATCAATTTCCTGAAAACTATACAGGGAAGCTGTTGAATATTTTGTAACTAATTAGACTTGGTGCTGTTGTTGCCATAGGCAGCAACAGCGCCCAGTCAAATTAGTTTCAAAATATTCAACAGAATATTTATTAAATAGTAAAAGCAAACAATTTGTACAACAGCCCATAGACCGTCATCAAATATGCGTTCGTACTTATCGATGTCATTCATGACGTCATTCATTATGATGTCATTGTACACACCACGCAGTTCATTATGACGTCATATGATGGGTGGGTACTCTGGAACGGTGAATTACTCAGGAAGAAGTGGTATTAGTTGTAGAAAAATTATAATAATATAATAATAATAATAAAGTAAAATTCTTCCTATTAATATTACGGTAGAGGGTAGAATTTAATTTCATTAATATATCTTGAGGTGCTCATATCAGGTCTAAACTTAAAATATACATTTTACTCTTGTTTTTTGTTATTTATTTTACTGTAATTGCTGAACATGGTCCAGAAGCATGACTAGTTTACGACATCATGCAATTGAACACACTCCAAATCTGAAAAGAATGTGATGGATTATGACGATTAGAGAATTTATGATTATAATCCATCGTCATATTTAGCATGCTTTAAGAGCGCAATATTTTAGTGGGGGCGGAAAGCTAATTTAATAATTTAGTATTTGATATTTGTTCTACATCAAAAAGAAATATCACAAAAATCTCACACTAATATGATCAATAGAACCATTTATTAGTTATGTCAGTTTAGCAATACAAGACATTCGCATGTGACATCATCTCCAGCAGTAACTGAAATCGAACAATATTATTTCTGCAGTACTTGTGCTAACAAGAGACCTCAGAGCCTTGATGCTCACTGTCTAAAAACAATGCTCTACAACATACTCTATAGATCAATGGTATAGATGTATCATGAGAGATTAAGTTTGACGTGTGAACTGGCTTGACATACAATATCTAAATATCAAGCTTCATCCAAATTGGCCAAATACTTTAACCATTTAACTCTAGAATTTGTTCAAGAAAATTTCAATTTTCTCATAGAAAATGTCCATTTGCAGACCAAGTGAAAACAGTTTTTGAAAATTTAGCACTGGAATGACTAGCTCGATTATCGAGCCAGTCATTCCAGTGGTAAATTTTCAAAAATAGTCTTCTCTTAGTCTGCAAATGGACATTTCCCAATACAACAGCAGAAGCCATTTTTGGCTGATATGAATGTTAAAGGGTTAAGAGATATAGACAGAAATCATTAAACCATGAATATAGGTCACGTGACTAATTTCAAAACCCAGTGATCTGGCTGGACATATTTACATATCCGGTTTCATCCAGATCCACCACAGAGTTTGCGACATATTGACAACAATCGTCAGACCACTTTTTGCAATAGTGATTTTGAGCATTGTTTGACATGAAGTGCTAACAACAGAAATTGATGACATACAGTCAAACTGATATTAAGAGACAACCCATCAAATGGCTGTCTCTTAAGGCAGGTGGTCTCTTAATAGAGGTTTAAATACACCGCTTAATTTATCTAGGAATTGAAGAAAGTGGTTGTTAAAGGCTAGTGGTCTCTTAATATGGGCGATAGTTTTCCACACAACCCTTTTACTTATGTGGCTGAATAGCCAAGTTAGTAGCAGGGCATTGGTAGGGTAAGTTGGACCTCATTTAGAAAATAATTTGACTGAAAGTCATTGTTGCCTTAGGAAGCAACAATTTTCAGTCAAATAGATTTCAAAATATTCAACACAATAGATTTCAGAGCACACAATTCATATCTAAAACACTTAGGCAGCAGAGGAAAAGGTTAATCTGGTAATTGACGTTTTTAGCTTCTTTGTCAATACAACCTGTCAGGATAATGATGATTATAAATCAATTGACACAATGTGTGTAAGGTGTCCACCATAACGATAGGCAATGCCCTCGGCGGACAACCTGTTATGACTCATGAATATTGTTTATTTGGAATTATTGAATAAATAATCTTGAATCTTGACTGGTGGTGGGGGTGGGTGGGGGTTTGTCTATTATTCAGCTACTAAAGTGCCACTTTGCCACTGCAAATATAGTAAATAACATTTCCAATGGTGATGAATGTTGTTTGAGGTCGCACCAACTTCATTTTCAAAACAGAGTGAGTGTGAACACAGATATTAGATGCTGAGAACATCGTGACCAAGGTTGGTGTCAATCCATCCAGAGATAACAATGTTTACGTGGAACACAGACAGACAGACGCCGGATGGTGTGTCATCGCTATAGCTCAGCTGAGCTAATAACATGAGACATATAAATATGTCCTATTCCGGGTTTATTTCAATAAATAGTGAAAAGCTATATTTATATAGTTTTCATGTACTCTAAAACTATACTATATTTACATACTAAGATATTTGACACATCGATCACTATAATATATCTACGACTTTGAAAACTTAATCTTTAAAAAACTTTATGTTACAAATGTATATTTTATTTATGATTAACACATATGCAGATGTCGCTTTAAACAAATGATTAATGTTTTTATTAATGGTAAAAATATCTGTATGATGCCTTATGATGGATAACAATAGCTCATATGCACTGATTATTAAGCCCTTACTGAGCACACATATGCTACTCATCCTATGATGAGAAAGGACAAGCATGGAGTAAATGCATTCTCAAAACTCCTTCACCCTTTAATGGTCATGAGTTGTCAAGAAAATCTAAATTAACCTCGGTGAATGTCCATTTGCAGGCCACCAGAAGGAATTTTGTGAAAACTTACAACACGAATGACTGATTTGACCATCATTCCACTGTTCTTCCCGTGGTAAATTTTCGTATATTGTCATCTTTTGTCCTAAAAAAACTGACACTTCTCAAGATGATTGCCGGTTTTGACTAACTTGAGAACCAAAGGGGGAAGAAGCCAGTCATACCGAGGGCTCCTACGCGAGGAAACATCTAAAAAAAAAAAATTTTCCTCCTCCCATTTAATTATTTTCTGTATGTATGAGTTACCTTCCCTTGGCTTGGGTGAACATTAACCCTTTAACACTCATATCAGCCAAAAACGGCTTCTACAGTGGTCTTGAGAAATGTCCATTTTCAGACCGAGAGAAAACTATTTTTGAAAATTTACCACTGGAATGACTTGCTTGATAACCGAGCCAGTCATACCAGTGGTAAATTTTCAAAAATAGTCTCTTGGTCTGCAAATGGACATTTTCTGAGAAAATTGAAATATTCTTGAAAAACTTAGTGTTAAAGGGTTAAGGAGTTGAGAGTGAGACTATAATCTATCTACTGTCACAGTATTATACTGATGAACTGCACAGGCAGAATTAATAACACAAGTATCTGTCACACAGTATTATACTGATGAACTGCACAGGCAGAATTAATAAATCAAGTATCTGTCACACAGTATTATACTGATGAACTGCACAGGCAGAATTAATAACACAAGTATCTGTCACACAGTATTATACTGATGAACTGCACAGGCAGAATTAATAACAGAAGTATCTGGCTCACAGTATTATACTGATGAACTGCACAGGCAGAATTAATAACACAAGTATCTGTCACACAGTATTATACTGATGAACTGCACAGGCAGAATTAATAACACAAGTATCTGGCTCACAGTATTATACTGATGAACTGCACAAGCAGAATTAATAACACAAGTATCTGTCACACAGTATTATACTGATGAACTGCACAGGCAGAATTAATAACACAAGTATCTGTCACACAGTATTATACTGATGAACTGCACAGGCAGAATTAATAAATCAAGTATCTGTCACACAGTATTATACTGATGAACTGCACAGGCAGAATTAATAACACAAGTATCTGTCACACAGTATTATACTGATGAACTGCACAGGCAGAATTAATAACAGAAGTATCTGGCTCACAGTATTATACTGATGAACTGCACAGGCAGAATTAATAACACAAGTATCTGTCACACAGTATTATACTGATGAACTGCACAGGCAGAATTAATAACAGAAGTATCTGGCTCACAGTATTATACTGATGAACTGCACAGGCAGAATTAATAACACAAGTATCTGTCACACAGTATTATACTGATGAACTGCACAGGCAGAATTAATAACACAAGTATCTGTCACACAGTATTATACTGATGAACTGCACAGGCAGAATTAATAACACAAGTATCTGTCACACAGTATTATACTGATGAACTGCACAGGCAGAATTAATAACACAAGTATCTGTCACACAGTATTATACTGATGAACTGCACAGGCAGAACTAATAACACAAGTATCTGTCACACAGTATTATACTGATGAACTGCACAGGCAGAATTAATAACACAAGTATCTGTCACACAGTATTATACTGATGAACTGCACAGGCAGAATTAATAACACAAGTATCTGTCACACAGTATTATACTGATGAACTGCACAGGCAGAATTAATAACACAATTATCTGGCTCAGATCAGTTTCCAGAGAATTGGATGGATAACTTGGAAGCTAGTGATCTACATCGGCTCAACTTTAAACAAGGTTTCAACCGTACATTAGGTTTCCACAATTTTGGTCTTGATCCCCCCACAACTCCACCCCCTAAAAATTTCTGATTTCTCTTAGTATTATTATTATTATTATTATTAATAGTATTATTGTTTTTGTTGTTCTTGTTGACTAATAGCAACCGTAGTGAGTTATCATAATATCTGTATAATTTCATCAGATTTTATATTTTTGCAGGCATAGATTGCAATAGAGGGATCCATTTCTAGCTATGCCCGCCCATTTCTAGATAAGCTCCGTCCACGCTTTGCCTGTGTTGGCATCGATCAAACCCTGAATTCCCAGAATACTGATATCAACGTAACGATACAGGTAGTAAGCTGTTGAATATTTCAAAACTAATTTGACATGGTGCTGTTGCCGCCGTAGTCAAATTAGTTTCAAAATTTTCAACAGAATGTTTATTAAATAGTAAATCCATCAAAAGCATACAGTTCGTACACTTGATGGACTGTTCCCGCTTCTTGACAGAGTGTATCTGTCAATTATGAGTGACGTCATCCTATTATTACGTAATTGATCATGAGGTCATATACACTTGAGCTATAGATCGGATTCATTAACCCTTTAATGGTCATGCCAGCCTCTGCAGTAGCCTTGATGAATGTCCATTTGCAGACTAAGCAGGTTTTTTGAAAATTTACCACTGGAATGACTGGCTCGATAATCAAGCCAGACATTCCAGTTGTAAATTGTCAAAAATGGTCACCTCTCGGACAGTAAATTGAGATTTTCTGCGAAATCTGACAATTAAAGGGTTAATTGGAGCAATGTGTGCGGCTTGACTGCTGCTTGCATGATCCATTATAACGACCAGCACATTATCTCAGGCAGATCAAGCACCCACCTTGATGCATGATCGATTTCAAAGACCAGCGCATTATCTCAGGCAGATCAAGTACCCACCTTGACGCATGATACACAGCATTATACAGAGTTCTCGTTGTGTTCCATCAGATGCTGCTGAATGATCCTGAGGTTAGACATACAAGTACACCACCAGTTAGCGGGATCAACTTCTAGCTACTAACTCTTTAACCCACATATCAGCCAAAGACGGCTTCTGCAGTGGTCTTCAGAAATGTCCATTTGCAGACTAAGAGAAGACTATTTTTTTTAATATACCACTGGAATGACTGGCTCGATAAACGAGTCAGTCATTTCAGTGGTAAATTTGAAAAAATAGTCTTCTCTTGGTCTGCAAATGGACATTTTTAATGAAAAAATTGAATATTTTAAAACAAATTCGAGGGCTAAATGGTTAACTGACCACTTCAAGCTAAGCCTCACCAACTTTCTATGTATATACACACGTTTTCAAGACTCAATTTTATCACTGAAGCGTGAATTCCTAGAATCTCAATTTCACGGTAACTATACGGTAATTATTCAATATTTTGAAACCATCACGACTGGGAGCTCAGTCAGTTTAAAAATTAGCTCATGGTCTCATGTGTGTAATTCAGGAAACAAGGCTGAATCAACTGAAAAGTGATGTGGCCTACTCAAATTAGTTTCAAAATAAATCGAAAGATTGCCTGTATTATACTTTGAAATTAGGATTCAGGGAATTCAGGATTCTAAGTATATCATAAATCGATTCAAACACCAGTAAAAAGTGTGCAGAACTCAGCTAGAAACGGGCGGGCATAGCTAGACATAGATCACTCCATTGCTAATCACAGTTTCTACATGAATTTAAACGGTTGGATACTTATAAGATGACACATATATGTGTGAATAGCAGCCAGCTCTCGGCACGGCCACTCTGTCATGTCTGAGTTTATGCAGGGTAAAGCATAACTCTGACAAAGGAACTAACACTCCTACCACCCCTTAATCAGAGATAGAAACGGTTTAATCCTTTAAATCTCGAATATGTTTTTTAAAAATTCACTTTTTTCATAGAAATGTCCATTTGCAGACCAAGCCAAGAATATTTTTGAAAATTTACCACTGGAATGACTGACTCGGTTATCGCACCAGTCATTCCAGTAGTAAATTTTCAAAAACAGTCTTCTCTTGGTCTGCAAATGGACATTTCCCAAGACCACTGCCGAAGCCATTTTTGGCTAATATGAGTGTTAAAGGGTTATCAAAAACAGACACTCAGACATGACCATCCAATGCTGTCCAACTCTCAAACCAGCACACATGCACTCAGACATGACCATCCAACGCTCCGACTTTAACCAGCACACATGCACTCAGACAAAACCATTCACCGCTGTCCAACTCTCAAACCCGCACACATGCTCTCGGACAAAACCATCAAATGCTGTCCGACTCTCAAACCAGCACACATGCACTCAGACATGACCATCCAGTGTTGTCCGACTCAAACCAGTACATGCACTCGGACAAAACCATTGAACATTGTCCGCCTCAAACTAGCACACATGCACTCAGACTAGGGCTGCACGGTTTGGCTTACAGCCATATCGGTTTCGATATGACTTTTCATATCGGTTTTAACCGAATATCGGTTTTATGGACATGAAACAAAAAATTTAAATGATAAAAATTAGCATGAAAACGGAACCTATTTTCACGCCCGGATACATTTGTAACGTTTTACGCCTTTAAAGCTTAATATACTTTATAATATCCATCATCGCGGGAGTGAAATTATTAATTAGACCGCCTAAATATTACCCACAGTTAAATAAACATCGTTTATTTTGTCAAAATTAATCATAAATCAGCAAAACAGGTTGCGAAAAGACGTAAATCACACGATTGTAATTAATTATGATGTAATTATCTCCCTTTCTTCTTTCATTTCCAATTCGGCCCGAGGACGAAATCATGCCTTGAAGAAAATATTAACTGTAATATTGCGATCGCGAATTTCATAAGTTAATATGATATTGTGTATAGAAGATAAATTTTTAAAAACGGTTTGAGTAATAATTTTATTTAAAATTATATCCTAATCAGCAAAATGTATTCAGCATTATATTTATTGGCGAAATTTTGATGCATTCGGGCGATTTAGTGTTGGGACGACTTTGCATTATGTTAATTAGCCGGTGACATAAATAAAATGGATGCCATTGTTTAGAAATGTTTTCCCCGATACAAATTTTAATGACAAATTCCCACATTAGTATTGTGTTTATATTGCAAATTTATCTGAGACTACCAGAGAAAATATGAGTGGATATTTATTTAATTAATTCGCTGCTTGATTTCTCTCAGCGTACAGCGAGTTACATGGAGTTACACAATATGCGCAATTGGGGCCACGTTCAATTATTAGTTGCCCCGAACATAGCTTAATGGAAAGTATGGCCATTATTATTCATTACGATTTTCATGCTCGTTAGTATCTTTTATTTTTAACAATCCTGATATGAAAAACCGAAAATATGTTCATATTCGGTTTTTCGATATTTATTTTTTATAATCGGTTATGAAACCGTCAGTGCAGGATATCGGTTTTAAATATGGTATCGGTATATCGCGCAGCCCTAACTCAGACATGACCATCCAATGCTATCCGACTCTCAAACCAGTGCACATGCACTCAGACAAAACCATCAAATGCTGTCCGACTCTCAAACCAGCACACATGCACTCAGACATGACCATCCAATTCTGTCCGACTCAAACAAGCACACATGGACTCAGACATGACCATCCAATTCTGTCCGACTCAAACCAGTGCACATGCACTCAGACAAAACCATCCAATGCTGTCCGACTCTCAAACCAGCACACATGCACTCAGACATGACCATCCAATTCTGTCCGACTCTCAAACCAGCGCACATGCACTCGGACAAAACCATCCAATGCTGTCCCGACTCTCAAAACCATCACACATGCATCCAGACATGACCATCCAATGCTGTCCGACTCTCAAACCAGCGCACACGCACTCAGACAAAACCAACATACTTGAACACATTTCACTGAGGTCTCATGTCTCCGACAAAAAGTCCCCTACATGGTTAAATCTTACTACACCAGTAGGCACGTTTAACATTTTGCTTGATGCCATTCAGTACTCTGAAGTGAATAAGTCTGTACCCTGCACATTCAGAATGTAGATTGTTACATTATACAATGACATGTCAGCATGACATAAATACTGTGCTATGAAACAAAGATACATACACACACACACTCACAATCATGGATGCACTTATGTGGACTCACCCACACCCACGCACGCACGCACGCACGCACGCACGCACGCACGCACGCACGCACGCACGCACACACACACACACACACACACACTGACTCTGATAGAGATAAATAGATGAATAACTGTCTCTATGTGCATGAATATATCATATGTACACATTTGAATTACAAATACACTATTATCAGTACCTGGATACATACATACTTCTAAGTTGTTTATTCTCTCCTGTTTTCTCACCCTCTCGCTCTCTCTCTCACTCTCTCTCTCCTATCTCTCTCTCTCTCTCTATATATATTTATAGATATATACATATTCCATATACGGGCAAACATGTAATCATCAAACAATGACACACAATCACTGGATAGAGAGAAATCTGCTGCAAGCCGCATATCACCACGGTGACCACGGACATTCCTCTGCTTAAAATATCACCAATTAAATATTCCAAATGTGTGTGTTCCATTCCAACAACACGTGTGTGACAGACAGGCTATGGATCGTCAACCAAAGACTGAAACACATAGGTAAATCACATATTTATTATATATACCATGGAGAGCAGTTAATTACTTATTACAGGTATGCATGCCAGATAATCTAGTCAATATTATCTACCAAAAGTAGAGACTCACAGCTACATGTACTCTAAGTTTGACATTTTTAGCTGCCATGTTCCTCAGTCAGTCAACCAGTCTATCCATCCAAAAAACAATTTCTGCCTCCATATCCATCGAACAAAAAATCCAATATGGCTGCCAAACACGCTACATTTTGATTGGCCCACGGCAGCCATCTTATTTTACGAATCAACTTCCCTTCAACAGACTATAATGGCCCTTAGATCCTTATTATATCTGCTCAATTTTGGCCCGATCCGTTCACCGGTTCTGGAGTTGTTTTCGCGAAAACTAGGTTATCCAAAATGGCCGCCAAACTATTTGGCCAATCAAGTTCCCTTGAACAAACTTGGTTCAGTTCTTCCCCTAGATCGTATTTCATTAGTTTTGAACTGGCGCCCAAAGCGCTTTCAGAGATTTTAAAACCTATTTCTAAAAATCAGCAAAAATCTAAGATGGCCACCGGACAAACTGGCCGATCGGCTTCGTTTGAACAACTTGAATCTTTATGCCCTAAAGATTGTTCCTGTGAAATATATTTGGAGTTGGCCTAGTGGTTCTCGAGAAGACATTTAAAATTTCTCATTGCTGTAGTATGGGAGATTTTGGCGGGAAAATGATCCAAGATGGCCGCCAAACCATTTATCTGACAGCTTCGAAAATGACAAATTTGAAATCAGAATACCCAAAAACATATATAAAACCAATTCTGATTTGTCCATGGTGAACAAGCTTTAATTGCCCTTAGCTGTTGATGAAATATGCACAGTTTCAGTCTCTGAAAGCGGTTTCAGAGAAATAATTTTCATGAAAACTAGGTCATCTAAAATGACCACCGGACCAATCGATTGATCAGGTTCTCTCGAAGAAACTTGGTTCAGCCTTTGCCCTAGATGATGGCCAAATGGTTTCAGAGATTTTTTAATGCGTTTCTAAAAATAGTGCAAAATCCAATATGGCCACCAAATAAAATGCCCGATTGGGTTTGTTTGATCAAACTTGAATCACTATGCCACACGGATCCTTCCTGCTAAATTTGGTTGCAATCTGGCCAGCGGTTCTTAAGAAATCGCTTAAAGGAAAGAGTTGACAGGCGGATGGATGATGGACAGTTTCAGGCCAGTGAGATAAGAGTGACGGCTACATCAAAGGTTAAGTTCTGTGTTTAGCAACTTGCTTTGGTTTATATTGCAGGCTTACTTATGCTTATCAGAAGACAAAGTAAGCCTGGATACATGGAAGCGCATGGCATTACTAATGCATATGATGATAATGAGGTCCGAAGGTCAAAAAAGGTCAGCGTCACAGTGCAATTTTGCAAAACTTTTTATATTTCAGAATTTCATAAGCGTACTAGTTAGAACTAGTGCTTGAAAATCTGTCAGCCATCGGAGTGATATTTTAAACCTTCTGAATATGTATATATGACTGGGCACTGTTGCTGCCATAGGCAAAGTACACAACAGCTTACATGTACAGTTTTCTGGAAATTGAGTCAGGGAGTTCAGAGATCGATCGATCCCAACATGGACGTGATGTGGGTGGAGGTTAGTTTGAGATGGGCAGGGCATAGCAAAACTGGAACGGTCAATTGGTTTATGTTCCTGAACTGAATAACATGATGGCCGAGTGCATTAGCACACCACACACACGTCTTATCTGTCCAACCATACAAACCTAAACATGTCCGTCTCCAATGAGGCATAATACTATACAACAGAAGTTTGCTCCACTATATATATATATTTATATACAGTACTGTGCAAAGGTCTTAGGCCACCCTAGAATTGTTGTTGAAATGTAATTTCTAGGCAGTAGATATTAAAATTGCTTGTAAAATTAGTATGTAATAATCAAAATGAAACCTTAATTTTAAAATAATACAAGCTGTTAAAAGATTTCAGAAATAAATAAATGTCTTGGTTGCTCCCTTAGAATGCATTGCAGCATTAAATGCTATTTTTCATTTTGTTTTGTTAAACCACTCTAAAATACCTGTACATTTTCTACCTGTAAGCTGTTTTGTAGTCCCCGGTAACGAGTGGCCTCATTTGCATATCATTAGAGCTAGTCTATATGCAGTTTTAACACCACTGTTGAGTGCATTCTAGTTAGAACTTAGTCATACTTAGTACCAAATGTGCAGTGATATGAATGAGTGAATATTAGTGTTATATAGGGAATAACCAGTATTAGATAAAGTGAAAGAAGCTCAATTCTGGTATAATGGCAAAACTGACACAATATGACCGGCATAAAATTGTAATTTTGCATGAAGACGGTAATTCACAGAGCTATATCCCGCCAAACTGGATTTTCTCGATGTGCTATTCAAGGTGTTATTAAGAAATTCAAAGCATCTTGATCGGTTATAGACAAAAAACGCAGTGGAAGACCGAGAAAACTCTCTGTAGCTGATGAACATTATTTGAAAGTCACTTCCTTGAGGGACAGAAGGCAATCTAGCCAGGCACTTGCTCAAGATCTGGCAGAGTCGAGTAACACCAAAGTACATGCTTCGACTGTGAGACAGTCTTATCAAAAATGGTCTTGTTGGGCGTGTTGCTGCCAAGAAGCCATACTTAAGGACTGGGAACAAGCAAAAGAGACTACATTATGCTAAAAGACATGCCAATTGGACAGCAGACCAGTGGCGGAATGTCCTGTGGAGTGATGAATCAAAATTCGAAATGTTCGGTTCAAATTACGCCAGTATGTCAGAAGGGTTGGTGAAAAGTACATTGATGCTTGTCTACAACCTTCTGTAAAACACGGAGGCGGCTCTGTGATGGTTTGGGGATGCATGTCAGCAGATGGAGTAGATCTGGTGAAAATTGATGGAATTATGAATGCTGAGAGATATAGACAGATTCTGATACATCATGCTGTGCCATCCGGAAAGCGACTTATTGGTAGGAACTTTACATTTCAACATGATAACGATCCCAAACATACTGCCAACATAATTAAAAGGTACTTGGAGCAAAAAACAGCAGACGGTACTCTGACAGTTTAGAATGGCCACCCCAGAACCCTGATCTTAATATAATTGAAGCAGCATGGGAACATTCAGTTATATCCAGTCTGAACAAGAAGCAACCAAAGTCCAAAGAAGAGCTCTGGAACGTTCTACAAGACGCATGGAATAACATGCCACAGGATTACTTGAGAAAATTGCAGGAAAGTCTACCATAGCGAGTTACAGCAGTTAAGCGTGTCAAGGGAGGCCACACAAAATACTGACATATGTCTTTAATTATGATTGCCTAGCTATTATTTGTTACATTATTTGTTAAAGATTTTGTTATATCATTTGTTAATGAATTAGAAAATGAAATTGTACTTTTCCTATGAAATATAAATACTAGCTGATCAGAAAAATGTTTTGAATTAAAATTTTCTTGGGTGGCCTAAGACTTTTGCACATTACTGTGTGTGTATATATATATATATATATATATATATATATATATATATATATATATATATATATATATATATATATATATATAATATATAATATAACAAGGTCTCCACAAACAAGCTCCGTGCAGTCATGGGTCCCATCCAAGACACTGAATTCACATGAAAACACTGTAAGTGTGAACACAGTAACTGTTAACTCTTAGCACTCTGATGTCAAAATTTTAAATTTTCAAATTAAATTTATAGATGAACTGGTGTTCATTTTTCAACAAATTTGATGGAAGATGGTGCTGTCATAGACAGCATCATCGTCCACCAAAATTGTTCACAAATGTACACCAGTTTCTTTGCTATTGACACAGTAAAAGATAGAATATTGACATCAGAGTGGTAATGATTAAGCACACATTATGTGCACGAGTTAGTTGAATCTGTTAGTATTTTCATAGAAGAAAGTAAAAATGTGCTGAAAAACAACACTAATTATGATACAAACAGATCACACCAGTTTTTCTGGTTACTAGTGCCGTGTCCTCAATACAAGTCAACTGTTGTTATAGAAACATGCCAATTGTTGCCATAGAGGAAAATCAACTGTTGCCATAGAGAATGCCATTGAGAACCTCAGCACAGGAGGTATTTAAAAGCAGTTTGACAGGACCACCTGTGGTAACTCATTTTCAATATTGGAGAACAAATTCAAGTCATTGTAGACTATATTTACTTTTTATCCCCACGTTTTGAAAAAACGGGGATATTGTAATCACCTCCGTCCGTCTGTCCGTCCATCACGCTAACTACTCCCAAACCGCTGGGTGGAATTGAACCAAATTTGATGTGGGTTGCCCATTGGAATGCGCTTTGCAAGATGACATTTAGATTAGGCTCTGCCACCAAGGGGGCGTGGCAGGTGTCAATGCATCTCACTCCAAAGCGTTGCGCGGAATTCAACCAAATTCGGTATGTCGGTTACTAATAGGAATGCGTTTTCAAGACGAGATATAGATTAGGCTCCGTCCTCAAGGGGGCATGACAGGGATCAAAAGGTCAAATTGATTGTCTGTCTGTGTCCATCACGCTAACTCCTCCAAAACTGTTGGGTGGAATTCAACCAAATTTGATTAGTAGGTTACCCATAGGAATGCAATTTGCAAGACGATATTTAGATTTGGCCCTGCCTGGGGCGGGGGAGTTGGGGGCGTCGCAGCGGTCAAAAGGTAAAATCAGTTGTAATACAACTGCTCTGAAATCGTTAGACATAACTCAACCAAATTTAATATCCGAGTTACCCATATGATTGCGGAATGCAAGAGGCCAGTTAGATTTGGCTCCGTCCACAGGGGGTGGGGAGGGGCCAAAAGGTCAAATGTGAATCTGCTGAAATTGATTGTAATGCATCTCATCCAAAAGCGTTGGACAGAAGTCAACCAAATTTGGTCTGTTGGTTACCCATTTCAATGTGGAGTACATGAGCACATTTACATTTGACCACGCCCTCCGGGGTGGGTGGGGTTGGGGGTTAAAAGGTAAAAAAATTGATTGCAATACAACTCCCCTGACACTGCTGGACGGAATTCAACCAAATTTAGTATGTCAGTTACCCATATCAATGTGGAGTGGATGAGCATGTTTACATTTGGCTCCAACCCAGGGGGTGGGGGACGGGGTCAAAAGGTCATGAAATTGATTGTAATGCAACTCCTCTGAAATCGTTTGACGGAACTCAACCAAATTTGATATCTGAGTTACCCATATGATTGCGGAGTGCTAGAGGCCATTTAGATTTGGCTCCACCCACATGGGGCGGGAGAGGGGTCAAAAGGTTAAATTTTAACCTGCGGAAATTGATTTAATGCATCTGCTCCGAAATCACACCCAATTTTGGTGTGTGAGTTACCCATATCAATGTGGAGTGGATGAGCACATTACATTTGGGCCCCCCCCCCCCCCCCGCACCATGGGTGGGGTATGGGTTCAAAAGGTCATGAAATTGATTGTAATGCAACTTCTCTGACACTATTGGACAGAATTCAACAAAATTTAGTATGTCAGTTACCCATATCAATGTGGAGTGGATGAGCACATTTACATTTGGCCCCGCCCCCAGGGGTAGGGGATGGGTGTCAAAAGGCCATGAAATTGATTGCAATGCAAATCCTCAGACACTATTGTACGAAATTCAACCAAATTTGGTATGTGAGTTACCCATATGATTGCGGAGTGCAAAAGGATATTTACGTTTGGCTCCACCCCCGGGGTGGGTTGTGGGTTGTGTCAAAATTTCAAAGCGGTGAACGTGGGGATTTGCGATGACGTGTCATCGACCGATCAATCTAGTTTTAAATTAATTTTACTGGAAATTGACATCGCTGCCCTTCAACAAATAATTTCCAATATTTTTCGTGTAACAAGTTGTTTTGTAATCGAGACACTGGATTTCACTATTGTTTCAAAATGCTCTGTACAGGTGGTCTTTAGAGATAGATAGATATCAATAGATAGGCATGCACAAATTCTTTAAATAGATGCAGGTGCAAGGAGGAAAGCACACACACACACACACACACACACACACACACACACACACACACACACACACACACACACACACACCGCTTCATAATGGAAATAGAAAATTTAAACTTGTGCACAAGCAGTACTCACTAAACTATTACTAAATACAGACATCTTCAAAAAGAATCAAAATTCAAAGCCAAGACTTGACAACATCGTTTTAAGAGGGTCCTGATAGGAATAGAGAGAGAGAGAGTGTAATGAATAAAACAAAAGACGATTTACAATAACCCACCGATGCGCTGCTGCAAGCCACAAGACAATAATTTCAATGGGCAATAACTCTGGACTGGCTGAATATTTTGAAAACAATTTAACTGAAAGTTAACTTTCAGTCAAATTATTTTCAAAAGATTCAGCAGGTCCAGTAGTAAACCCAGTTGAAAATGTAGTCTGCATAAACTGAGCAGACAGACAGCTAAAGGCTGAGTATGTAAGCCACATCATGCTGAGCAAAGCAACATGAATATCATATCTTACTACAACAATAAGTCAATACTATATTGTATAATTTACGCAGACAACATCATGTGAAAGGCGGCCACACAGTTCATGGAGACACAAGCTAGTAGATCTTAACCCTTTGAGACTCATATCAGCCAAAAACGGCCTCTGCACTGGTCTTGAGAAATGTCCATTTTTCAAGACCAAGAGAAGAATATTTTTGAAAATATTTCACTGGAATGACCAGTGATAAGTTTTTTTAAATAATCTTCTTTTGATCTGCAAATGGACATTTTCTATAGGAAAATTAAAATTTTCTTGAAAATATTTAATGGTTAAAGGGTTAAGACACCTGCTCTAAAAACATGAAATGGCGATTCTAAGAATTTTTTTCCAGAGGTCAAACAATGCATAATTTCACTATTATATGGTAAAATACATTTCTTCCATTCTGAGTAATACATTTTTATGCAAGTAGGGACAAACAACATTTTTTTTGGGGGGGGGGGGGGGGGGGGGGAGTAATCTATCCCCACTCACTTCTAGCTTGACATGTGTCACTGGCATTGTGTCAAGCTGAGCTGCAATGTTGCATATGTCCTTATTGCATATAATATGTATCATTGACATTTATATAAATTCATATTTCAACAAGAGTTTTAGTGAAACTCAACATACGCCCACAGGCATACTTGTTTCAGGAATGCTAAATGTGAACCATTGGTCTTTGATAATTCTCTGAGATAGGGGTTTGGGGGTGGGGGTGGGTGGGGTGACTTCTATTAGGCACATATTTGGAATTCACGGCAAAGACATCATTAAAAATTTGAAAGTCTTCACAGCTGCATTGATCATTGCAATTACAAGACAATTTTGATGAATTTTAATCTTTCAAGGGTGATAACTCTGGCAAATATTGGAGGATTGTGCCGAAATGAAATTATGACACTTCGTCTATCCATAAAACATCTGCTGAAAAAAAAATTGTGAGTGTCGGTTCAAAACGCTTTGAGATCTTGACTGGAAAAGTTTTAGCTTTTCAAGGGAGATAACTCTGTCAAATATGGGCGGACTTTGTGGAAACAAAATCATGACACTTCGTCTATCCCTACCATCTCTGCTGAAAAAACAATTGTGAGCGTAAGTTCAAAACTCTTCGGGATATGGCTCGGACAAGAAAACTTTGACAAATTTTGTATTTCAACGGAGATAACTCTGGCAATTATGGGGGGATTTTGCAGAAAGGAAATCATGACACTTCGTCTATACCTAACACATCTGTCTGAAAAAAAATTGTAAATGTATAGGTTCAAAAGTCTTCAAGATCTGGCCCGGACAAGAAAAATTTGATGAATTTTAATCTTTCAAGGGAGATAACTCTCACGAATATGCGAGGATTTTGTCGAAAGGAAATCATGAGACTTCGTCTATACCTAACACATCTGCCAGAAAAAAATTGCCAGTGTAGGTTCAAAACTCTTCGAGATCTGGCCAGGAAAAGAAAATTTGGACAAATTTTAATCATTCAAACTCCTGCGAATACACGAGGATTTTGCCGAAATGAAATCATGGTTTTTAGGCTATATGTACCACATCTTTTGAAAAAGAATTTGTGAGTGTGGGTTCAAACTCTTCGAGATTTGGCCTGGACAAGACAATTTTGACAAATTTTAATCTTTCAAGGGAGATAACTCTGGCGAATATGGGCAGATCTTGCCAAACCAAAATCATGACACTTCGCCTATACATAACACATCTTCTGAAAAGTGAGTGTAGGTTCAAAACGCTTCGAGATCTGTCACGGACAAGAAAATTTTGATGAATTTTAAGCTTTCAAGGGAGATAACTCTAGCAAATATGGGAGGATTTTGCCGAATCGAAATCATGACACTTCGTCTATAGGGAATATATCTGCTGAAAAAGATTTGAGTGTAGGTTCAAAACTCTTCGAGATCTGCTCCGGACAAGAATCAGACGGACGCACGGACGGACGGCGAGCGCCATCACATAATACGACCCCACTTTGCGTGGGCGTATAAAAACAAGAACCAGTTATGGGATTGAAACTGCTACATTATTAAGGATGACTAAAGTTTTACTCCATCCAATCAACAGTTGGGTCATGTGCTCAATCATGTGCTCAATCTATAGAAATCTTCGGATAAGTATAAGAAAGTAGATTGTCTATACAGGTCATTTATAAGTGTGTTTTAATTTGGTGGCATTTTCCTGCTCAGTAAAATTGCAAACAGTTTCAATCAAAGTGTACTTTGTCGTCACTATTATTATCTATAGGCAGTAAAAGGCTCAATATTCAGGGCCCTATCAGCAGAGAAATCAATACGCACATTGATGATCATGACATGGGCTACCAAGTTTATGACCATGACGAAGGTAATAAGAGTTAAAATACTCGCTTGTCTTCACTTTGAAGAGCAAGGTCTGAATGGTCTGAGCACACTTTGCGCGCCCCTTTTATACACTTGGGGTGGTGGGATCTGCGCATGCGTGGTGGAGTGGGTGGCTGCTTACAAGAAATTTTGAGATCAGGAGATGAAACAGAAGAACAGGTTTTTAAAAGTTTTTCTTAGTAGTGCTTGGATGTCAGGATCCATCTCCACATGGCGACACTGCAGGTCCATGTGTGCCAGCGCTTTTTTGCACAAGTCTGTTGAAACAGTTTTGGAGAGGATCTGTTTTAAGTTTAGATAACATCCATGGCAGTTGATGTCATAGAATGCACACTTCTGTGGGGGTGTGGGGGGGCCACTTTCCTATTGATGGTGTTCGCTGCGTATAACTGATATATGTGCTTACATTAGTGTCTGTTGTAAAAAGGAACAATGTCAAATTTACAAAGCTGTATTTTTCATGGCTATAACTCGGGCAAATATTGATGGAAATTAATGAAAACAAGAACTTTACCTCAGTCTTAATAAAATTTGGTTCAAATCTGTTTAGTCTAGCATGAGCTATTGCTCAGAAACGGCTAAATTAACCCTTTCACCGACAAATCACTGAAAAAGTTTATTCTTTACGATATAAAACTTATTATGTTGAATATTTTGAAATTAATTTGACGCAACAGCTTCCAGGCAAATTAATTTTTAGATATTCAAGTTTTCCTGTGCAGTTGCCTTGAAAATGAGATATGGGGGAACTCATCCGTGAAAGGGTATAAATGAAATAAATGTATTTCTTTCAAGAGCGATAACTCTGGCAAATATATAGACGGAAACAAAACAAAACATGAATTTGACCTTTGTCTTAATACTATTAATTTAAATTCTGAATTTGGTTCAAACCTGTCTAGTCTAACATCCTTCAGCAAATTTTCACAGACTCTAATAGACCACAAATTTGACATCTGGCTCACTAGGACTAAGCTATAGTCTGAATTGGGTTCAAATCCCTTTTGTCTAGCCTGAGTTATTCCCCGGAAATGGCCACGTTAACTAAGTATATATTTTTCAAGGGTGATAACTCTGGCAAATAATGATGAAACTTAATGAAACACTAACTTGACATCCCCCTCGGCAGTATTAAGCTTTATACGTCAAATTCGGTATGAATCGGTTTAGCATAACACAATTTATTGCCTGGAAACTATCAAATTAACTTTTGTATATTTCGAGAGGGATATTCGCAGCAAATATTAACGGAACCTAGCGAAACATGAACTTAACCTCTGCCTCGGTAGTATTAAGTTATATTCCGAATTCTGTTCAAATCCGTTTAGCCTACACAAATTATTGTCCAGAATAAAGGCTTGTATATTTCAAGGGAAATAACTCTTGCAAATATTGATGGAAACCAACAGAACACGAACTTGACCTTTATATTATTAAGTTATATTCTGAATTTGGTTCAAATTCGCTACAGGTCTAACTCAAGTTATTGTAGACCAATGAAGAATTAAAAAATTTTCAAGGGGGCTAACTCTGTCAAATACGGATGGAAACTGACGGGATATGAAATGAACATTCGTCTTACTACTAATTATTACGTTATATTCTGAATTTGGGCGAAATCTGTTTAGTCTACCACAAATTATTGCACAGAAACCAATTAGTCACATACATATATGTAAGACTGGGAACATTCATATATATCCCATTGACCTTCATTGTCAAGGGGATAATTAGCATTCCAATAAAAGAATAAATATGGTACAATTCTGTATGTAAAATGTAGTGTTGGTTCTTTACAGCATTGTTTGACCACGTTAAGAACCTTCATATCGCACACGAACTACAAAAATTCAACCAAAAATGTTTAACAGAACTTACATTTTCTTCTGCCCTATCTGGCAATAGTGAGTTAGTGAGCGCTTCAATCATACTTCTCCTATAACAAAAGAGAACAGGAATGTTAGCAAACAATAACACACAAACATGCGTGCCCCTTTAACACTCAAACTGGCCAAAACACTTTCTGCAGTGGCCTTGAAAAATGCCCATTTGAATACCAAGACTTTTTTGAAAATTTACCACTGTAATGACTGGCTCGATAAGCGAGCCAGTCATTCCAGCAATAAATTTTCGAAACTAATCTCTTAGTCTACAAATCAACATTTTTAATGAGAAAATTTAAATTTTCTTGAAGAGATTTTAGGATGAAATGGTTAAAAAGGTCAGCAATGTGTAATGAAAGATATATTTGAACTGTTGACAATGTTATTATGTTAAATACTTCATAATCAAAGGCAGTGTAAAGAGCGACTGACAATTGTAACGCTATACACCCTGGACATATTCATGCCAGATATAACAAGAGCTCCACAAACGGCATATAATACCCCGCCCTAATGACAAACCATATTAACCAATGAATGAGCTTTCAGAAAATAGCAATTTCTTCCTCAGATCTATATCTGTCATCCCATGAAGTTTCAAAGTGATCTGCTAAATGGCCATGGAGTTATTGTCCGGAAACCAATTTTCAAGATGCCCGCAGGTGGCTGTCGGCCATATTGGATTTCAGATCATCTTTTTCAAAAGGTTTCCTCCTCAGATGAAATGGAGGAAATTGAGTTGTCAATCGGAACGCAATTTTCAAGATGGCTTCTGGTGGCCATATTACATTAAGGATCATCGAGTTTATTCCTCAGACCTAGTCCAGTCATCCTATGAAGCTTCAAATCATTCGGCGATGGCTGGCGGCCATCTTGGATTTCGGATCACTCGTCCATTTCGATAGGATTCTTCCCCAGACCTAATCCAACAACCCTATGAAGTTTCAAACCAATCCAATAATCTTCCCCAGCCCTAGTCCAACCATCCTATGAAGTTTCAAACCGATCTGATAAATGGTAACAGAGTTATCATCTGGAAACCGATTTTCAAGATGGCCGATGGTTGCAGGTGGCCATTTTGGATTTCGGATCATCATCAATTTCGGTAAGTTTCTTCCCCAGCCCTAGTCCAACGATCCTATGACGGTTCAAAGCGATTCGAAAGCGGTAACGGAAACCAAACTGCCGCCAACCCACCGCACCCCCAACCACTGAACCGTGCCATTACATAACAAGAGGCCCAAGGGCCATAGGATCATAGAATAATTCCATCCAAGTTTTGTTGAAATTGGGCTATTGATTGAAGGAGTACCGTTTTTAAATGGCTTCGGAAAACTTTCAGAAAATCAGAGATGGCTGCCAAAACATTGACCTATTAAAATTCTGAATAGTTTCTAGAAGCTATGAACAATAGAATCCTTCCAGCCAAATTTGGTTGAAATTGCTCAAGCGATTAATAAGGAGAATTATTTTATACAAATTCCCATTTTTCAGAAAATCTAAAATGGCCACCATCAAAATCAAGCCGTCGAAATTCTGTATACATGTTCTGAAGCGTACCGGCCTAGGGTTCTTTCAGCTGAGTTTGGTTGAAATCAGACCAAGCGGTTAATGAGAAGTAGTTGTTTAACTGATTTTCCAAAATATTCAGAAAATCCAAGACGGCTGCCAGAAAAATTGACCAATCAAAATTCTGTATATGACAGTAGTTCTGAAGCCTACCGCCCTAGGCTCATTCCGGCCAGTCCGGTTGAAATCGCTCAAGCAGTTAATGAGGAGCAGCGTTTTAAATGATTTTCAGCCATTTTTTGGAAAATTCAAGATAGCCACCGAACAAATTGACCAATCAAAATTCTGTATACAAGCTCTGAAGCATACCACTTTAGGGTCCTTCCAGCCGAGTTTGTTTGAACTCATTCAAGTGGTTAATGAGTAGTCTTTTAACAGATTTACAAAAATTCTAAGAAAATCCACGATGGCCACCTGAAAAATTGACCAATCAAAATTCTGTATACATGATCTGAAAGCTACCAGCCTAGTATCCTTCCAGCCAAGTCGGGTTGAAATTGCTCAAGTAGCGTTTTAAACGATTTCCCGCCATATTTCAGAAAATTCAAGATGGCCCCCGAAAAAAATTGACAAATCAAATTCTGTATAAAAGATCTGAAGCATAATTGAAATCGGCCCAGTGGCTCAGAAAATCCAAGATGGCCACCGGAAAAATGGGCCAATCAAAATTCTGTATAAAGTATACTACGACAAATCAAATTCTGTATAAATGATTTGAAGCATACTACTCTAAGGTTCTTCCATCAGAGTTTGATTGAAATCGGGCCAGTGGTTATCGAGTAGGCTTTTAAGTGACCTCCAGAAATTTTCAGAAAATCCAAGATGGGCGCTGGCCAAATTGGCCGATCGGCTTCGTTTGAACAAACTTGGATCTCTATGCCCTAAGGATGCTTCCTGCCAGATAAAATTGAAATCGGCCCAATGATTCTCCAGAAGAAGTCATTTAATGAAAAAGTTGATGGACGACAGATGGACAGACAGTCGCTACGACATAAGCTCTCTTGGCCTTTCGGTCCAGGTGAGCTAATAATGATTAATATTACTATTTTGCATAATGTTGAGAAAACAACAGATACATTTCACTGGCACAAACTATTTACCTCTGAGATATTACATGAAGTAAGCAGTAAACACATGCCTAGTCAGCAATGGGTCTTGCTAACAGTACAGATCTGAAATAATTTAGTTTCCAAAACAAAATATATATATATATATATATATATATATATATATATATATATATACTGTTGAATATTTTTTCACATAATTGGATTGGAAGCCATTGCTGCATAATACACCAATGGCTTCAAATCAAAGTAAGTTAAAAATCTTCAACAGAGCATTTCTCGTATTGTGTTCAAAATTGTACTAATGAACATGTTTAGAACGGTTTTAGTTTTGGAAACATGTATTTTTAACTTATTGATGAGCTGTACTGTAGCAGGTATATATAGTACACTAAAAGGTTAGCGTGCCACTTGAGCAAACTCACTGAGCATAGCGCTAGATATCTCTGTCATGTCTGATGTTTGTACTGAGCTATAGTCTGCTATAAGTACTACTCACTTAGCGTTGAGTCCTCCACCTGGCGGCAAACACTGGAAATCTTCCTCAGCTAACATGGACAAAATGTAATGTAAATTCACCTCAGATGGATCGGCTTCAGCAATTATTCCTGGCAAGAAAATTATACATTTGTCTGACAATATATATATATAATAGCTCTTTTTTCAAGACAAATTCTTTAGCCAAGGGCATTTTTACTAACATGTTTGACAGACCCACCAACCACTAGCTCTAAGATACGGATGATATCAAGGTCTGAGAAGGCAGTAAACCCTATCAAAACAGAAAGTATATGATTACAATATGAGAAGGCACAACACAATGTAAGTAATTGCCCAATAAAATTCACCAACTAGCAGCATTTTATAAGGTGTTGCGGAAGCCTGCTCTGAATAAATACAGCAATCTTTAAGCTGCTTAACACGGTTAACGCTATTAAAAGCTCTTGAGCCTACATTTCAGGGATAGATCTGACTTTTGCAATGTTCCAGCGAATAGATTAGCAAAATAGCATTTTTGTTAACCAGATTGTATACATTTCAGCTACATCTTTACTTCAATGTCACTTACGAACATTCTTGTATTCAGTCATCACCAGTTAATACTATCAACTTGACAGTCCAGATAGAATAGGGTCTTAATATATAAGAAATGGGTTGAATATTTTGAAACTAATATGACTGAAAGCAACCCCTCCCTCACAGAACGCCCTTGCGGGTTGGTCTGTAGTTTTATTAACCACTATAAAACATACTTACTGTTCAATCACTACTTGCTAAATCAACTACTCTGCATTTAGCCACCAGAATAAGATTTTTATGCTTGCTTACATTCCTCCATATGCCTATTCCATTTCATTATATATATACCCTCAACCAGGCTACTGGTAAGGTACACCCCCAGCATATGGTCTGAAAGAGACTGGCACCAGTCTGTACTCACTCTTTGGTGACGCCTGTCATTAAGCATGCCCGTGCATGCGCATTGAAGCCCAAATAGGAAACAGATTCACTTTTCTAAATTTAAGTGCCAAATATTACAAACAGATTCTCAAATCATTCCGACGCAGGGTGGTTGAGGCCGGGTCATAGTGATCGAACGGTAAGTATGTTTTATAGTGGTTAATAAAACTACAGACCATCCCGTAAGGGTGGGTCTGTGGGGGGTTATTATTACACCACAAAAACATCTATACCGCTCAATCACTACCTGCTAAACCCGTAGATTTGGTCAGTGCCCCACTTAAAACCTTTGGTGGGTAGAGATTTGAGAATCGTTAAACGATAAAAAATTAAACAAATCATATCCAAATGTTAATAGCATAACATAATGGTGCATCTTAATCAATCACACAATGATTATCAAAAAAGGAAAACTTTAAACTTAAAGAAATAAATAAAAAAACAAAGAAAACTCTCACCATTTCTCACAGACACACAGTCTTAACGAAAATGGCGGGATGTGCTTGGTAAATGGTCTTCGGCTTTTTAGTTAAAATCGTGATATTACGAAAGAACGAGGCCACTGCAATCTGATCCTTTAAATAAAATGAAGTAAAAGTAGACTCAGATTTCCAGCCTGCAACCTGCATGACTTCGTCTAAAGAACGGATCAGACCTTTTAAAATCGGTTCGTTGCTTGTAAACCTTTAATGCCCTGACAGGACACCAAAATTTGTCAGATGGCGAAAAAGAAGATAACGAATTTAAAATGATGGGTTTAGCTGGGAAACGGTTAGACTGTGTCTTCGATAAAAAATCTCTTCTGGGATATAAAACAAAACCATTCCCAGATACGATAAATCAGTCCTTTTCGGCGGAAAGAGCATGAATTTCTGAATGTCTTCTAGCAGAAGCAGATGCAACAAGGAAAACAGCCGTAAGAGTTAAAAGTTTTATACTAATAGAAGCAATAGGTTCAAAATGGTGGCCTGCCAAAACCTGAAGAACCACTGCCAAATTCCATGAAGTCAAAGGCTTAGCTACTGGAGGACGAATATTGCCCAATCCTCTGATAAAACCCTTAAGAGTCTTTGTATCCTTGACGCCAGCATTCAAAAGACAAGGAAGTGAAGGAGCCGAAGAAAATCTACAACCCCTGACTGTGTTAGCAGGTAACCGTAAAGAATCAAAGAGATAGGATAAAAAAATCTAACACCTGGGGAATAGAAACAGAATGGGGCATGAGACCATGTTCTGAACACCATTCTCCAAAAATCTTTAAGTCGACTCTTGTAAACTCGACGGGTCGACTCCCTCCTGGCAGAATCAATAATTTCCTCAGATCTTGAAGAAACTTTGATCTCAGGGACTTGAGGCTTGATATCCTCCAAACACACAGGCTGAAGATTTCCGGGTTTAGATGAAGACACATTCCCCTTACTTGAGAGAGATCTGGGGAGACTGGAAGGAGACGAGGGAAGTCCACCAGGAGATCGAGGTCTACGAACCAGATCCGCTTTGGCCATAAGGGAGCTTTCAGAAGAATTTCGCAGAACTGGTTCCTGACCTTCTTCAAGACCAAAGGAATCAGGATCGTTGGAGGGAACGCATAAGCGAACATTCCTGTCCAGGACTGAGACAGGGCATCCACCGCCAGAGCCTGACTGTCCAGAAAAGGAGACATAAAAGAATTCTGGCCATTCAGACAGGTCGCAAATAGATCTATGTGGGGACGATCCACGAGCTTGAAAATCGCTCTGGCAACCGCTCTTTAACTGCCACTCTGTGTGGCCGAATTTGCTGGGACGTGACAGCTGGTCCGCAAGAATATTCAGACTGCCTGGGACATGAGCGGACACTAAAAAATCTGATTCTTGCGGCATCACAAGCTAAGGTTCCAAATCTCCGTACAAAGGAGGGAGGATCTCGTTCCCCCCCCCCCCCACCTTGTCTGTTGATGTAAGAAACCACTGTCGAATTGTCCGATTGAATCGAGATTTTGAAGCCCTTTACTCGATCCGACCATGATAGGACAGTCTTCTTGACAACCCACAGTTCCAAGATGTTGATGTGAGCTGTCGACTCCTCCAGAGACCAAAGACCTGAGACCGACAGGGAATCCCAGACCGCTCCCCATCCCTCCTGGGAAGCGTCAGTGAAGATAATCACATGAGGGTGGGGGGGACTTGACCAGAGGGACACCCCTCAGAAGCAGAGAACGATCTTTCCAAATTTCTAGATGGGGAATTAAGTCATCTCTTATGGGAATCTGATGATAAATGGAGTGAATTGACTGCTTCCAAAGGGACATCAAGTACATTTGATAAGGTCTTCTCATCAGCGCCGCCCAAGGAATGACATTCTCGACGCTGACCATCAAGCCTATCACTCTGAGGAAGAATCTTGCTCTGACCGTGAAAGAAGTTGACAGAATGTCCATTGCCAATGAAATAGCCTCTACTCTTGGATCTGAAGGAAAGACTAGGCCCTGAGCCAGATAGAAAGAAACGCCTAGGTGCGTGAAGACTTGAGAGGGAACTATTTCTTGAGATTTAAAATCCAACCTAGGATGCATGCCAGACTGCAAACCTCTGGAATTACTTCTGCAAGAATTCAGGAAGGCTTTGCTTTTATTAACCAATCGTCTATATAAACATGAAGATGGATAGAATGATGGTTTAAGATTCCTGCCACGGCTGAAACGAGATGAGTGAAGAGGAAGGGAGCCGTGGTCAGGCCGAAGGGCATGGCTCGAAATTGCCATACCCAATCCTTGTAGGCGAACCTCATGAACTTTCGCAGACGGGTAAATAAGCACATGGAAGTAGGCATCTTTGAGATCTATGGAGGAAATCCACATGCCTGGATCTAGACTGGCTATGATCTGGGAGATGGTCTCCGTTTTGAAATTTGGGGTTAAAATAAGGTTTAACTTTTTCAGATTGATGATAGGATGCCAACCAAGAAAATGGTTGAGTAGTAGCCCGGGTCTACACTCCAAAGGGGAACTCTTCTATGGCCTCCTTGACGATCATGGACTCCAACTCCTCTTCTAAGGCCACCAACTTCTCCGGATTGGAAGGAACTGGTGTTCACTTGGGAATAAGAGACAGAGGAGGAGGATGAAGGATCCAAGAAGGTGCATACCCCCAGAGAATCTGATTTACTAGCCAGGAGTCCTGAACGAGGGAATGCCAAGCCTCCCAGAACAGAGACAGGCGCCCTCCATCCAACTGGCAAGCTGGGCAGAAGGCACTGGACCGACAGATCCGAAGGCACAAGAAGAGGAAGGGAAGAGACTGGAAGAGGAGAGCTGGACCTACCCGGGCGGTGGCCATACCTTCAAACTATCTTACTCTCTGAAAACCTCTGAAAGATGACCGACCTCTGGACCTTGAACTAGGTCTATGAACATAAGCTTGGCCCCCTCTCGCCTTAAGAGCAGGGGGTTGCCGAACCTGGGATCTCGAATGGTGGGAGGACACTGACTCAAAATGATCTTCCTCCACGGAGAGTTAGTAACTATCCTGGAGGGATACGCACCAAGCTCATCTGGCCTAAGACTCTTCCTCTTAGGGGAGGAATTGGGGCTCTTAAAAGAGGAAGTCCCTTTTCACTGAAGGTTTAAAAACAGAGATCTGAGCCTGAAGATCCCTAGAGGATCTCAGACGCTCAGACTCTGACCGAATGAGACTAGAGGAAGACTGACCAAAAATCTCCTGGCCGAAAGGAGGAGCCGAAATAAGACTACTCTAGAGATTACTTGAAATATTCACCTCTACCAAGCTTCCTAGACCTTCTCTTTGAGGGAATTAAGAGAATCTCTCAAAATATTGTCCATAGTGCGAAAAACCTCAGCAGGGACCTGCTCGCCTCTCTCTCTTGGGACTTAAGAACTGCCTCTGAAAGTAAGGCAAGAAACTTTGCAGACTTGAGCTGTTATCAACACGCAGACTCCCATTTAAAAAGATCAGAAGAGGCCTCAACTTTCGTGGAAGGAATCCTTTAAAATAGAGGAAAGAACTTCCCAAGCAGGACCATTGACCGATTAAGGGGTGGCAACTCACAAATAATCGTCCTCTGGAATCTGAACAGGAGCATTGAATTTGGGAGTAAGAGAAAAGTCCTTAGAATGAACATCGTTCACAAAGAAGTCTAACATATCAACTACCAAATTATCAACCGGGAGGACCTGAGGTGACAAAGAGGAGGAGTCAGAGGATGAAAGAGCAGACCCAAAAGAAGGAGGGTCTATAGAGAATTCATCCTTGAGAGGAAGAGAAAGACTAGAAACACTCCACCTATGAGCAAGGGACCAGTCCTCCGAAGAGGCCCTGACCGGAAAAAACCTCTTCAGATCCCTGGCCCTGACTGATTTGGGAATTGAAGACATAGAAGGATTAGGAGAGGAAGAAGATTGATGAGAAGTCACCAGAGACAAGAGTCAAGAGTTCTAGAAGATAGAGGAGAGCAAGGTCTCCTAGACGCTTGAAGAGAAGACACAGGCAAAGAATCGGAAATAGAGGAAAATTTATCAGAAAGAATGGGGTCAATGTCACTCCGCAGACCAGAGGACAAGGGAAATTGAACCAGACCACTAGCCGAAAACCTAGATAGAATGGAAAAGCGAGCCGACACGAAAGAACAATCAAGGGAGGGATCCCTAACCACAGAAAATAATGAAAAATCCAGACCCGAATCAACAATTTGAAATTCTAACTCAGAGGCGAGCACAACAGAAACTATCGGGTCAAGATGATCAAAGGAGGAAGAAGCAGAAGAGGAGGAAGGGGGAAGAGAAGAATTAAGATGAACAGAAGAAGAGGAAGAATGAGCAGGATCCAAAGATCCAGGGAAGGAATTGATAGCAGAAGAAAGGCGGGAAAACCATGGAGGAGGGATAGAAGATGACTGAAAAAGAGAAGACAAATTAGAAACATGACTGGAAGAAAAATTTCTAGCCGACAGAGAAGAGGAAGAAGGAAGACCTATGACCCTGAACTTGAGAAGAGGAACGAGAAAGCGGGAGCCTAGCATCAGAAGAACCTAAAACTACATCACGAAAGGAGGAAGCAAAGGGACCTGAAGACGCATCAACATTAACTACTTGGAAAGGAGACTTAGAAGATCCAAAATCCTGAACCAAATGATCACGAAAATAATACGAGTCAGAAACATCCCTAAGATGAGGAGAAAAACCAAAGCTAACCAAGTTTCTATCAACAGAAACCTGACTCTTATCAGCCAAATGCGAGTGCGAAAAAATTGACCGACTAGAAGAGGAACCTGTAAGCCCAGGAAGCTCTTGACCAGATGCGCAAATCTAATCCCGGAAGGAGAACCTGAAACCAGAAGCGGAAGTTGGTGCTGATATAAGGCCGTAACCAGTTCTTGCAGACCCTGGAAATTGACCAAACCGGAGGTCTGATCAAAAGCGGAAGCGGAAACCGGATGATTAGCCGGATCTTGAAAACCCGGAAGTGAACCCCTCAAACAGGAAGCGGAAGAGACACTAGAACCGGAAGTAGTAATACCGGATGTGGAAACGGAAGTGGATAAAATCCTACCGGAAGTCGAAAAAACAACAGGATCCTGAGGACCCGGATGTCCTGGAAGACTGGAAGTCAAACCGGAAGCGGAAGAAACAGAAACGGAAATGGAAACCGGAAGTAGCCCGGGTCTTGGAGACCCAAATCTACTAAGCACAAACCGGAAGTGCTTGACAAGCCGGAAGTTACCGAACTTCCTGACTGCATTAAGATAGGAACTGGCGATCTTTTAACATTCCTGGCTACCGGAATTACAGAAAACTTGACATTGGCATAGGTAATTGAATCGGGGACTTTCGTCGCCGACACCACTGCTTGAGGGTAATGCCCATCCTCAAGACTTAGGTGGGTTTTGCCCGTTGACTTGCTCGAAATCACCTTTAAGGGCTTCGTCTTCGAGTCTTCGAGTCTTTAGACTTTGGTTTCGGGGACCGAATCTGTTGCCTGGATGTGAGGGAAGTAGGCTTCTCCCATTTGTGGACATGCCCGCTAACCTTCTGGTTATCATCCAACTCGGATGAAACATCTCTAGCCACGCGAATGGCTGACGAAATTCGCTCATCTAGCGACTTCTTTGTCAAGACGGTCACAAAAGACTCGAATCGTGCAAAAAGAGCTAAAACAGCATCGGAATTAGACGAAGAGGGGGACCCCCCCTTCATTGTTGGTGTAGAAGATACAGAAGTATTAGCTTTAGACTTTGAAGCAACGAAGGGGGAGTGATCAGTGGGCAACGTGGACAAAAAATCCTTAAAATGCTTTAGACATGGTCGAAGACCATCCTTTGCATACCCCACATATCGTTAAAGGGGTACACGTAGTGCATTTTAAGCAAACATGGCCTCCAAACTCCACGAAGTGGACTCGATCGCACTTAGTCGACGTGCAGCGCAAAGTTATAAAAACTTAGCTGGAATATTTTCAGACTGTACTGCTTGCAGAATATTTGAAAAGTGAATCTGTTTCCTATTTGGGCTCCAATGCGCATGCGCGGGCATGCTTAGTGACAGGCGTCACCAAGGAGTGAGTACAGACTGGTGCCAGTCTCTATCAGGCCATATGCTGGGGGTGTACCTACCAGTAGCCTGGTTGAGGGTATATATATTGAAATGGGATAGGCATATGGAGGAATGTAAGCAAGCATAAAAATCTTATTCTGGTGGCTAAATGCAGAGTAGTTGATTTTGCAAGTAGTGATTGAACGGCAGGGTCTGAAATAAGGAGAGTCAATTTGATCTGACAAAAAAGCTGCAGTTGACTAACCTGAAGGGGGGGGGGTCGGGGGGGTCCTCCCCCGGAAATTTGTTTAATCTAGATGCTCTCAGAGGCCTTCTCCTGCATTTCTGGAGAAAAATATAGGTTTTCGGTTGGCTGTGAAATTGTTCTATTTTTACCCATTTTGTCCTGAAAAATTCGAATAGACTTAGTCATTTTCATGAGAAAATGCATAAAGATAGACCAATTTCATAGTCAACTGTAGGACCCAGAAAATGAGGACTTAACCTCTTATACTCGGGCCTCCATTTAGCAAGGGTTGCCACTTTGGGCACTTTTCGCTCAGATGCCATTTTAGCAACACATCAACTGCTGTCACAGTCATGTACAATTGAATTTTTTTAAATTTTCACTTTAGAACACATTAGTCAAAGAAGGCTTGTGATAGTTTTCCTGATAAATGTTCACTTGCAGGTCAAGAGATTATTTTTGAAATTTTCCATTGAAATGGCTTATTCAGTAACTGAGACAGTCATTCCCGTGGTAAATTTTCAATAATAATCTCTTGACCTGCAAATGGCCATTAACTATTTTTAACTACAATTTTTAGGCAAATTTGACCATTAAATGGTTAATTGTAGAATGCGAATATAATGGTAACACGCGTGTTGTCAAGTGTCTTCTACAGTGCGATTATTTATGAACTTGCTTTCTTCACTTCTATTGTGAGAAAACTCGCCCGCTATTTCATTGGTTTTCTATATACAGCTACCAAGGAAATCGCGAGGAAGAATTAGCTTCTTCAGTATCGAAGGCGTGAAAGAACGCGTCTCAAACTTCTGTGAAAATCTCTCACGTAATGTCATTGGATTTTCTAGATATAATTATGTCCAACAACCAATGAAATTGCGAGACTAAATTCTCTTCTCATGACAGAAGGTGTGTAAGAACACATCACTAACTTGTGCGCAGTGGCAGATTTTGTAGATCCGCCATTGCTAATTTTGCATCGACTCGATCATTTTCAGACTAGCGAAATGACAAGATTTTGAGTGGTGTCATTTATCAGATGTTCTATGCAATTTTATCTGTCATTTATTCGCCGTATGACTTAATTTTTAAGTCACTCACGGTCTATATCCCTCATTAGAAATCGGAAAATTTGCCAGTATGAAAGGTTTACACTATTCCCGGGACAATTAGCTATTGTAAGACCACCCTCTAGGATGAATTTGCCGGTATGACGCGTTTTGACAGATCACGAATACTGGTAACCAAGGTGAATATCGTTTTCACTTAGAAATGTGCAAATGACGCACAAACGCGCGCTCGATCGATCTATCGTATTTGAGTGCGATACCAACATTGTTCACTTGTTCTCTTTTTCCAAAATGTGCAAATTTTCCCCAAAATTCATGTTCAGTAAAAAATTTTTACCCATCCAGATTTGATCGGACATGACCGATGTCCGACCATTATTTCATACCCTGGAACGGTATAGATGTTTTTGTGGTGTAATAACAACTGTTGTTGTTAGGCAACAACAGCTTTCAGTCATATTAGTTCCAAAATATTCAACAACATAAACATTAATTTTTGCTTTGCAATTGTAACGTTGGAATTAGTCAGGATTCAGCCAATCAAGAACATTAAATTAATTTTAATCATAAGCCAATGATTTAGCCAATTCTGCTTTTTATTAGCCAGATTTCACTTTTACTAGCATTTGGCTAACTGGCTAGTGGGTAGATAGATCGGTTCATACGTGTAAGTTTATTATAACCTGGTATTAATGTTAGTTCGTATTATTAGGTCCAGGAACAAGATCATTAACTATGACAGTTTGCAGCATGATTACAAATGAGATAGAAATAATTTCATCTAGTTGGTGGCCTATGTACATGTGTATCTACCTATCCACTGCGACCAAGAAACCAAAAACTTTTGAAAAAATGCTATGGGAATGACTGGCTCGATAAATGAGTCAGCAAGTCCAGTGGTATGATTTTTAAAATATTCTTAAATAACTGCAAATGGATATTTTCTGCAATGAAAGAATTACAAAACTTCTGGCCATTATATCTATATAAGTCAACATACACAACTCCATGTCACAATACGAGAGGCTGGTCCAGTGTATTAGCGGTATTACCTTTGACTTTGGCTTCTATTCTGGCATCAAGGTCTGCCTCTCTTTTCACAGCTTCTTCATTGACTTTTGGTTCACCAGGAAATGCTATGATGACAATGCTCATATTGTCACGACTACCCTGTAAGCAAACCATCACAAAATCACATGTACAGTCTGCACTCATCCATGATTGGACAGTGACGTGATGACTGACAACATAGTCTACACTCATACAAGATTATACAGTGACAGCAACATCTTCCACTGAAATTGTTGAAAAATAAACACCAGTTTCTTTGCTTTTAACACAGTAAAGAGATAGAATATTGACACCAGAGTGCTAAACGTGTTAAAGTTATCAGACGAAAAACAATAAATTGGAACAGGGGTAAGATATGGCCAGTAAAATGTCATCAGATGAGCTGTTGGTCAAATGTGAGCTAGTAATCAACCAATCTCAACATATTTCATCAATTAATGTTATCGGATATTACGTTATAAATTTCAAACACCTGCGCGCTTAAACATATTCTTTGATATATACAATTTTCTGACAGCTTATTATTCAGGAGTTACATACCTTATACAAACATGTGTCTACGACCATATTACACACTCGTTCCAGGCTAGAGGTTAAAAGCATGCGACTGCGTACAAAGTCACAGAGTTCCTCATTGCTCATAACGTCCCAAACACCGTCACAAGCTAATACCATGAATTCATCATCGGCCGATCGCTCCTTCACAAAAACTTCTGGTTCTGGAGAAACTAATTGTTCACATGGCCCTTTACCCTCAACATTTTTATATTCAAAATCTCCAAGTGCTCGCGATACAGCAAGTGAACCATTTACTCGCTGAATCATAACACTTCCACCAGCATTCTGGATTCGTTCTTTCTCTGTTGGGTTTATTGGCTTGTGATCTGTCGTCGAAAAAATACATTTGCCATTCTTTGACAAAACAGCACGTGAGTCACCACAGTTCGCAAAAAAAATATGATTTGGTGCAACAATCGCCGAAACGGCAGTAGATCCACTTTTATCTTCCCCACTCACCATTTCTGGCATGATTCGCATTTTGTCATCCAAAGTGAGAAAGCCTCTTTTAATACCTTTCGTAACATCTTCAATTGATGGCTGAGTTTCTGTACCCTCGGTAAAATCGAGTTTTCCACTGAAATCCTCATTGGCTGTTATATGTTCTAAGAGCTGTTCTGCGCAATATGCTGATACACTGGCACCCGCATGCCCATCAAATACGGCAAAGAATGACCAAGACTTGAGTCCAAACGGTAATCCAATCACAGCAGAGTGGGCATCCTCCATTTCAACTCTCCAGCCCTGCATGCTAGAAAGGCCGAAGCGAAGGCCATTACCCATTCCCCCCTCATTATGCTTGTCAGTCTTTGGTTTATCTAGAAATGCACCCATTCCCAATCAATGCGGCATCCTGCAAATGACAATACAAAACAAGAGTTAGACAATTAATCACTGGTAATTTATCATGATGATGTGATAATGTGAGATAATAAGCAATAAACAGCACTGGGAATTTAACACTTTCTGTAATACCCACGAAATACACACTCTTCCTTCTGTAAATAACACACCTCATTGTTTTGATAATTACTTTTAAATGGAAGCGATTAACGGAAAGAGAATGTAAGTGCCACTATCTAACGGTTTGAAAACGATTTGACTGAAACTGCACAATCAGTAGGTACCTATAAGCGTATCACTGTGTGTGGGCTTGTGCATGCGCTTAGCAGACATATTCATCTAGGGAAATACATTTCACACTGATCCCGATTCCGTATTCATATGACACAGGCATAACTAATGGACCTCTGCAGATTTAGCTATGCCCCGGCCATCACTAGCTAAGCTCCACCCACACTTTGCCATGTTGAGATTGATCGATCCCCTAATGCCCTGACTATCAATTTTCTGAAAACTATACAGTTAAGTTTTTGAATATTCAACAAGATATGTATTAAATAGTAGATGTACAATTCGCTCAACAACGCATAGTCCGTCTTCACCTATGCATTTGTGATGTACTTATCTACATCATTCATTCATGATGTCATAATGATGTCATTGATTGTTATGTTATTCTATAATTCAAATAGATGATTATGACATCATATGATGAATGGATATAGTAGAAAGGTCCATTGTATGCACAGATGACCAACTGTAACTCGCAAAACATGATAGTCTGCTAAAAATAAGGACCAATGTTTATGACTAAAGCTGCATCTAACATATAGGAAATCATATTGACGATGATTGGCCATCGGGTACAGTCTCATCGTGAATAGGTAATGTACTGATAGTACTTGCTAGAACATTACCCCCATGGTATGCGCAATAGGGAGGACATTATAAGGATACATATAGCTTCAAGTCTGATCCATTAACCCTTTAACCCTTGAATTTGTTCAAGAAAATTTAAGTTTTCTCATAGAAAAAGTCCATTTGCAGACCAAGAAGACTATTTTTTTTTAATTTACCACTGGAATGACTGGCTCAGTTATCGAGCCAGTCATTCGTAGTAAATTTTCAAAAATAGTCTGCAAAGGGAAATTCTTAAGACCACTGCAGTGGCCATCTTTGGCTGCTTTGAGTGTTAAAGGGTTAAAGCCTAACTGCTACCAAATAGACTACAAACGAACAGGAAAAACACAAGAGACATAATATATTGCTTACCTACCGCTGAACACAAATGGATTTTAAAAAATTACACATTTTCCAAAGTCCTACATTTTAAGGCATTAATAACTTTTAGTCAAATTCTTTTCAAAATAGTCAGGAGTGCGTTTAACTATGGTTTAAATAGTAGTTATTAGATATACAGGGAAACTATTACCTCGAGTGTAAGCATGCTGGTGAATATCTTGGCATGAACATGCTAATTGACTTAACCCTTCAATGGTTAAGCCAACCAAAAACAGACTGCAGTGTCCTTCAGCAATGCCCATTTGCAGAGCAGGAGAAAGCTGGGGGTTTATTATCGTTGGCATATCTTGCTCGATAACTGAGTCAACCATTCCAGTGATAAAGTTTCAAAATAGCTTTCTCCTCGTCTCCATCTAGACATTCAATAAGCAAACATTTGAGCTCGGTGACCAATCGTGACAATTCATCCTTTAATGGTCAAATTTTGTCAATAAAATCTAAATATTTCGCATTTGAATGTCCATTTGTAGGGCAAGAAGATTATTATTGAAAACTTACCACTGGTAAACCTTAAAAAAGTCTTCGCTTGAGCAGCAAATATCTATTCTGCAAGACGACTTTCTGCATGACCAGTTAAGGGTTAAGTGGTTATGATAGGTAGAGGGATACTAATAATTAAGTGCTCATGTTAGTGATGGGGGGGAGGAGGGGGGTTCCAGACTAAATGTCCAAATTCACAAATATTACCTATAAATCCACAATTAGCTTTTATATTAAATCAAGCCAGTGCCAAATAGCTTTTGAGAACATGTAAGTGGGAAATTCACCTGTCTGTATTTAAAGAGAGTTTTACTCATTTCATTTACTCTACACATGAATGATATTTATCATTTTTTGTAGCTAAATTTCAATTGATTGAAACCCAGTGCTCTATGGCAGCAACAATTTTAATTCAAATTACGCTTAACATAAACAGTCCAATTTATACGAATTAGCGCCGATTTTGGCAAAAATGTACTGAAATGGGGACTAATCTTCCTAAACTTCTCCAATTAATTAGAAAAACTCTAACATAAAATAAAAATCCAAGAAAATTACATAAAGTTAAGCGTGTATATATCCAGAGGGTGAACAGACAGACACAATAGTGACATCAACTAAAACAAGAGACCCATGGAGCCTGAATCGCTCACCTGGAACATAGGTATTTCAACTAGAAAGGACATCGCCGATAAGTAGAATCCTATGTTTTTGGCCAGAATTGCAACAAGAATTAGGTCATCCAAGATGGCTGGCTGTCAAGCAAATCGACCCATCAGATTCTCTCGAACAAACGTGGTTCAGCCCTTGCCCTATATGAAGTTTCCCGAGTTTCAAATCAATCAGCCAAGCGATTTCGGAGAAGATTTTGAAAGGCTTAAAAGAAATTGGTCAAAATCCAAGGTGGCCACATGGCTTTGTTTGAATAAAACTGTATCGCTATAGCCTGAGGCGGCTTTCTGCCAAATATAATTGAAACTGGTTCTCGAGAAGACATTTTAATTAAGAAAAACGATCCAATATGGCTATGCTTTTTTACGTATCAACTTTGCTTGAACAAACTTTAATGGCCCATAGTTCCTAATCATATCTCTTAAATCTTCACCCAATCTGTTCAGCGGTTCTAGAGGTCATTTGCACAAAAGCTATGAATGGACACTGAAGCATTTTGCCAATCAACTTCACTTTCAAGAACAAACTTGGGGCAGTTGTTGCCCTATATGATGCTGTATGAGTTTGGAATCGATCCCCTAGTGATTTCGGACATTTTTAAAAACGTTTCTAAAAATCGCTCAAAATCCAAGCTGGCCACCGGCCAAATTGTTCGACCGGCTTCCTTTGAACAAACCTATATCTCCATGCTGTAAGGATGCATTCAGGCAAATATACTTGAAATCGGCCAAGTGGTTCTCGAGAAGAAATTTTCTATTGCTTTAGTATGAATGCTTTTGGCACGAAAACATACAAGATGGCCGCCAAACCATTTTTCCGAGTTTCGAAAATGGCAAATTTGAAATCAAAATACCCAAAAACCTAGATATAAAACCGATTTCACCTTCAAAATCCATCAAATAAACAAGAGGCGCAAGGGGCTTATATCGATCACCTGCAATTATTGCCCATTGGCACAACCGAACAAAACGAGATGGCCACTGGAAAAATTTACCAATCAAATTTCTGTGAAGAAGGTTTAGCTAAGTTTTGCTAACATTGGCCCAGTGGTTAATAAGTTGTCTTTTTATGATTTTCTCAAATATTTGCAGAATATACCAGATGTCCACCAAAAAAGCAAAATTTCGATTGATTCATAGCGGACATGTTGTTCTTACATACATGTATCTCCATGGAATAAACTCTAATGGCCTTTAGTCCCTAATCATATCTCCCAAATTTTGGCCCGACCCGTTCAACGGTTCTGGAGAAGTGGTTTTTGCGTAAACTAGGTCATCCAAGATGGCCACCGAACCATTCGGCCAATCAAGTTCCCTTGAACAGACTGGGTTCAGCTTTTAGCCAAACTGATATTTCATGAGTTTGAAATCAATACCCCCTAATGGTTTCGGAGATTTTTAGACGTTTATAAAAATTGGCCAAAATCCAAGATGGTCGCCGGCCGAACAAACATGGATCTCTATGCCCTAAGAATGCTTCCTGTCAAATATACGCGAAATTAGTCCAGCGGTTCCCGAGAAGACATTTTTAATTTCCCATTGCTTTAGTATGGGAGCTGTTGGCGGGAAAACGATCCAAGATGGCTGTCAAACCGTTTATCCGACAGTTTTGAAAGTGGTAAATTTGAAATCAGCATACTCAAAAACCTATATAAAAACAATTTCACCTTGATAGTCCATCAAATAAAAAAATTCAAAATGGCAGCCAAAGGCGCTACATTTTGATTGGTTCAGGGCAGCCATGTCTTTTACCAATCAACTTCCCATGAACAAACTTTAATGGTCCTTAGGCCCTAATGATATCTCCTAAATTTGGGCCCAATTCGTTCAGCGGTTCTGGGGAAGAAGTTGTTTTCACGAAAACTAGGTCATCCAAGATGGCCGCCGAATGATTTGGCCAATCAAGTTCCCTTGAACAAATTGGTTCAGCTCTTGCGCTAGATCACATTTCATAATGTTTGAATCGATCGCTGAAATGGTTTCGGAAAAGAAGATTTTTAGTCATTTCAAAAAATAGGCCAAAATCTAAGATGGCCACCGGCCAAATTGGCGAATCAGCGTCCTTTGAACAAAGTTGGAGCCTTATGCCTAAGGATGATTCCTGAAACATATACTTAAAATCGGCCCAGTGGCTCTCGAGAAGACATTTTAAATTTACCATTTTGGTGGGAAATGATACAAGATGGCCACCAACCCGTTTATCCGACAGTTTCGAAACTCGCAAATTTGAAATCAGAAGACCAAAAAACATACATAAAACCAATTTCGGCCTCAAAATCCATCATATAAAAAAACCCAATATGGCTGCCAAACATACTAGTTTGGTTGGCCCCCGAGCTGTACTGTACTACTACTATTACTGATACAACATCATATTCATGTACATTGTCATATAAGTGTGTACATATGTGTAAATAAATACATCATTTCTTTTACAAACTGCGTTTCAAAATTGTATTGATGTACCCAGATAATGCAGGTTACTGGGCCGATGCTGTGCCAATACCGGCCCGGCAAGCTGCATTATCAGGATAACTACTGTCTCATCACCCGATACTGTTTCGCACTGTCACAAAATCTCAACTCTTAAACTTTTCTAAGATATTTTCACCTACTTTTATCAGCAACAACATCAGTCAAATTAGTTTTGAAATATTCAACAGATATGATCTGGAGGGATGGGTAGGATGGGGCCGCGTGCGTGTGTGCATTGCAATAAAAGTGGTCTTTATACATGAATGACATACAGATGTCTATGAGACCACGTGTATTAAATGGATTTAATTAAATATGGCCAAGTTAGTCATCATAGAATGTGTTCAAGTGACCATATCCATTACAAAACTTGGAATCTTAGAAAATTATGATCCTATTCCCGTCATATTCCCGTCAAACATTCATTATATTATATTTCTATATCAGTTATTCTGAATTACCTGAATCTCCTTATTATCTCCTTATTAACTTATATACTATGGGTATCAAACTTTGTGAACCTAAGCAAACAATGCACTCGTGAAAGAAAACTCTTAAACAAATTTGCACAAGAATTTAACACAATGTAAAGTAATACTTCAGAACACAAATCTCATAACAAAATTTAAATTTGTAAACAAATTCCAAGCATTTGAACTGACCCACCTTGCCAGGTTATGTGCGAAATAGCGGTACAGAATTTCGTTAATTGATGACTATGCATCTTCAGCGGCCAGTAGCTGTCTGGTACATGCTTGTAAATCTATAAATGTCGCTGTATTGGTTTGTTGAATGTTTCAACTACTAATTTTTCCCACTTTAACCCATAAATTAGTCCTATATATGAATGTATAAACTATAAAAGCAGTTGGTTGACACATTGAGTGCCACTTTCGGTAACCGGTGGTGATGTAATGTGAATTTCATGAATATTAACCATTTAATGGTTAAACAAGCCAAAACCGGCCTCTGCAGTAACCTTGAGGAATGTCTAGCTGCAAGTAAAGAGAAGAGTATTTTTGAAAACTTACCACTGGAATGACTGGCCGATAATCACGCCAGTTCTTCCAGTGGTAAATTTTCAAAAATATTCTTCTCTTTACCTGCAAATGGACATTCAATGAAACAATATTTTGATTTTCTTGAACAAATTTTGACTAGTAAAGGGTTAATAAGCTGAAGTAATGGACTAACCCTAGGTTCTTGCTAAATATCTAGATAAACCTTGCTCAGTGGACATAAGCCAAGATTTATTAATTTTTTCGACAGTTACAAAACATGTGTGAACTACCCACCCCTTCTTCTAGAGCCTCTCCAATACAATTTTGAGGCATTCATGTCAATCAGCCTAATCCGACGCGGCGGAGAAATGTACACAAAGCAGGTGGTAACTTTGGATTGTGAAAATTGCTCTTTAAGCCGCTAAATAAGCGCAATTAAGTAATCTACGTAAGAAAGTGCATTAAGGAATCTGTCAAATTTTATCACTTTCATTAGCAAATGTATGAAATTGAATACATGTAGTTACTTGTTTTGACAGCATTATGCTCAAAACTTTGTCAAAAAACTCAGAACTGTAAAAAAAAAACACCTGGCCACTGCACAGATGTGTTCCGTGCAACGCTATATCATAGAATAAGTGATAAAAATTCGGTACTCACGAATTTAAGCAACTCGACTAGAATGCACATGTCTATATAGGGGGCGAAACGACCTAGGGCGAATAGGAGTAGGGTGGGGGGGGGGGGGGAAAGGACCCGGGGCAAACAGGATGATTTACTGTAATCTCTGTCTTTGGTTTTCTCCGCCCGACCATTTTGGCCAGGTGACTCTTTTGGTGATCTGAGCCCGAATTTGTTAGGGTGGAGATGGTCAAAAAGTATGTGCAGATTACCAACAACAGGAATTATATTTCTACTTGTACCGTTATGCTATGTTGTCACGGTATTATATATATATATTACCAACACATGGATGTACATTTGATAACCGAAATCATTGGTCACATTTTAATCTTGCATGAGACATAGGTAGGTCCTATAACGTTTTCGAAGATGACAGCGACGGCCTGCAGCAATGATAGGTTTTGCTTTTATAGCACAGCTCAGAAATAACCTATCACGTTTCCAAAACAAAATAACACGTCTGTTAAATAGTTTTATGATTTTATATAGAGATGGGCCACATGTACTTGTTCAGAGACAACAACGGTGGTCAGGCGCAGATCAAGGCCCGCACGTAAAAACTACACAAATATTGGTAAAACATAACACGAGGCCCTTCTGTATCGTTCACCTGGACCATAGGCATTTAAATTAGAATGGTCATTAACAGTAAGTAGAACTCTAATGAGTTGAGCAGACTTGTAACAAGAAAACAGAGGCCATGTTTCTTTATGTATCAACTTCTATTGAAGAAACTTGTATGGCCCTTAGTCATCAATATCATATCTCACAAATTTTGGCCCAATCAATTCAGCGGATCTGGAGACAAAGTCGCTTTCATGAAAACCAGGCCAACCATTTGGCCAATCAAGTTCCCTTGAACGAACTTGAGTTTTGAATCAATTGCTCAAACAATTCTGGCAAAGATTTTAAAGACATCTCTAAAAATCGACCAAAATCCATGATCGGCTTCGTTTGAACAAACTTGAATCTCTATCCCCCAAGGATGCTTCCTGCCAAATACAAAAAGCCCAAGGCGCCTGTATCGCTCACCTGGACCATAGGCATTTCAACTAGACTGTTCATTAACAATAAGTAGAACTCTAATGAGTTGAGCAGACTTGTAACAAGAAAACAGAGGCCTTGTTTCTTTATGTATCAACTTCTATTGAAGAAACTTGTATGGCGAGTCATTAAGGCGACATCCCCCTGTTTAAGACTATATGCTCGGCCTCAACGTGGCGCAGGGGTGTAACCCACTGGGTGTCAATCCAGACATTTGGAGGGGCTAACTAGAGCATTATGCACAACGCAAATGAATGACACTTGGAGATCGAATCAACCGAAATGGTGCTCGCCCTGTGAGGATCCGCCAGACAGGTGCAGCGCTGGGCTCCACGCCTCGAAGGAGCCCACCCTCAGCTACCGGAGGTCCCATCAACTCGTCTTGTGGAGCCAGGGGACGAGGATGGAGAGCTACTGGCCAACCGAAAGAGAAGACCAAACCCAAAGAGAACGCCAGTATCAACATCATGCACTGGAACGCAGAAGGGGTTACCAACAAGAAATCAGAGCTCGAACAGTTCCTGTACGAAAACAACATTGATATCTGCTGCATCCAAGAGACACACCTGCAAGAAGGAAAACCATTTAAGATCAGAGGTTATTAGCTTTTCTGGTGTGATCGAAGAGGAAGAAAGAAAGGCGGGGTGATCACCTTGGTCCGAAACAGCGTGAACGCCAGCCAGATCAAAACCTTTATGGAAGAGGCAGAATACATCAAGATCAAGGTAACAACCAGCAACTCTGTGATTGACATTGTCAATTATTACTGCCCTAATGACAAGAATCTCTCACTTGACACAATCCAGGTCCCGGACTGCCACTTCCTCATTGCGTGAGACTTTAATAGCCAGTCTCAGAGCTGGGGATACAGAACACTTGATAAACGAGAAGACATTGAAGCATGGCAAGATGAAAAGCATCTTTTACTTGTCAACGATCCCACAGATCAGCCTACCTTCTACTCGCGCCGGTGGCACTCGACAACAACACCAGACTTGGCATTTTGTACAGAAGACATTCACAGAAACCTCAGTAGAGTGGTCGGATCGCAGTTAGGAGGAAGCGACCACCGCCCAGTCCTCCTCTCTCTTTCTGGAAGTATTTCGACAAGTTCACCTCAACATCCAAGGTGGAACTACAAAAAGGCAAATTGGAGTCTGTTCGGCATTCGTTCCAATGAGCGTACCCAAAATATAGCAGTAGAAGGGCGAAACATCAACAATGTGGTCAAGGAATTTAAGTCAAGTATCCTCAAGGCTGCCAATGAAGCGATTCCTCGAGGGTTCAGGAAAAACTACCGCCCCTACTGGACAACAGAACTGCAAGCAGCACATGATAAACTAGACAAGGCAAGAGAAGATGCAGAGGGTAATCCGTCATGAAAACCTCTTCACACTACACCAAACTAAAGCCAGGTATCTAAAGACCAAGCTGGAGGCCAAAAGAAGAAGCTGGAGGGAAAAGATGGCAGGGTTTAATTTAGAGAGACACCACAAAGCTATGGAGACTGACTAAAGCACTGAATGATGAGGGTGTCGGGGGAGAGAAGATTACTCTTGAAGAAGATGGACAAACACTGTCAGGAAAGATGGCTGCAGATGCCTTTGCGAAGGCATATGCAAAAGAAAGCAACATTTCTATACCACGAATGCGTCAAAAAGAGGTTAGAAAAGAGCAAAAGGAAAGAACAGACACCAACACTCACAATGCAATGAAAGTTGACATTAGTTTAGCAGAACTGAAGAAGTCTATCCGCCAATTGAAGAAGAAGAAATCTCCTGGGCCAGATGGCATTACGAATGAAATGATCCAACACCTTGGTAATGCATCTCTCCACAAGTTGCTAGACATCTTTAATCTCAGTTGGACCAATGGAGAGGTTCCTCAGTGCTGGAAGGAAGCCAGAATGACTCCTATTCTGAAAAAAGGGAAGAACAAGAAGAAAGTGCTGAGCTACCGTCCTATCAGTCTTACAAGCTGCATATGCAAGACCATGGAGCGCATCGTCAACCAGCGGTTGCAGTGGTACCTGGAGTCGGAGAACATTATAGTTTCAGAGCAGGCTGGCTTCAGAAGATACAGGAGCACAGAAGATCAAACAACACATCTTACACAGGTCATATAGGACACTTTTCAAGCCAAGAAGGTGATGCTAGCTGCCTTTATCGATCTGCAGAAGGCATTTGACAAGGTGTGGAAGGATGGCCTCCTCGTGAAGCTCCGGCGCACAGGCATCGGTGGGGCAACATGTTCCGATGGACCAAGTCATACCTACACAATCGCAGAGCTAGGGTGCTGGTGGATGGACAATCTGGACAGAATGTATTGCTGAGACAAGGGGTACCACAAGGCGGAGTATTATCACCAACTCTGTTCATACTCTTCATTAATGACATTGTAGCAGAGCTGCCCAATGGGATCCAAGCAGCCCTCTATGCAGATGACCTCGTACTCTGGTGCACCGAGGAGTACACAACGACTGCCACGTACAGAATGCAGCTCGCCTTGGACAGAATTACAGCTTGGGTCAATCGCTGGTGTATTACCATCAACAAAGAAAAATCATCAGCCACGCTATTCTCACTGTCCACCAAAACCAAGGTTGGCAATCGGACACTGGGCGGTACTCCACTCGAGTACGAGGACCAGCAGACATACCTGGGAGTCACCCATGACAGAAGATTAACATGGAAGGAGCACATCCAGAACGCAGAGGCAAAGGCCAGAAGAAAGCCAAACATCATGAGGAAGCTGGCAGGAACAAAGTGGGGTGCCAATGAAAGGATCCTCAAGACCATCTACCTAGGTGCCGTACGACCACACCTTGAGTATGGATCCAGCTCATGGATGACAGCAGCTAAATCTCATCAACAGAACCTCGACAGAGTACAAATCCAGGCACTGCGCATCATCACTGGTGGAATGAGATCAACACCAATAGAAAAAATGGAGCAGACAGCAGGCATCCCCCCACTTAGTAAAGGAAGGGAATGCAAAGCACTGATCCAAGCTGCAAAGTTAAAATCGTTCAACAACCACCCAATGAAGATCAGGCAAGCACAGCTGTCATCAGGAAGACTTAAAAGATCAAGTTTTGTGAAAGAGACAAAAGCACTTCAAAGGAAACACCAAGAAATGTTGCCAGCACAAATAGAAGACCCAAACCACACCCTTGATCCTCCACCCAGGGAAAACAAACTAGAGAGCATAGCTATTCGCACCACAGTACCTCATCTCACAACCAAAGATGAACACAGTGATGTGAGCAAGAAGGCCCTGACCCTAGCCATGCTGGAAGAAATGTACCCTCAGGGGACATGGATAAGGATCTACACAGATGGATCAGCCAGATGCAATTAGGAGCGGAGGTGCCGGACTGCACATACAGTATCCAAACGGACAACATGAGTCAGCTGCAATACCGACAGGCAAACACTGCACAAACTACAGAGCTGAAGTCGAAGCACTGGTCCATGCAGCTAATACCATCAGCAGAACAGCAGACCCTATTGCACAGATTGTCTTTTTATCTGATGCCCGCTCCGTCCTTGAGGCTATCACCAAAGGTAAGCTGCCACAACTTGAAGAAGCACTACAAACCATCAAATGCTTTCGGATAACATTGCAGTGGATCCCCTCACACTGTGGAGTCCAAGGAAATGAGGAAGCAGACAAGATGGCAAAGGCGGGTGCAGAAGAGAATCAGACAGAAAACATGGTTACGCATACAGAGATGAAGACTATCATCAAGTCACTCTATAGAACACCTCAATCAGACGATGCCTACCATCATCTCTCGAGGCCAGAGCAAGTGACCATTTTTCGTCTCAGAACTGGACATAACAGACTAAACCAACACATGTACAGGCGGTTCCACCTTACGATATCACCCGCTTGTCCTTGTGGAGAAGCAGAACAGACCACAGAGCACATACTTCAATGTTGCAGTACGTATCAGCTGCTGAGAGAAGAGATCTGGCCTTTGTCAACCTCTTTTCTTGAAAAGCTGTATGGGCCTGTGGAAGAACTGCAGAAAACCACAGATTTCATCTTGAGAACGGCTCTCCAAGTGTGATACCAGTGATCGAAAAGAAGAAGATCAAGGCGTCATCAATATCATATCTCACAAATTTTGGCCCAATCAGTTCAGCGGCTCTGGAGACAAAGTCGCTTTCATGAAAACCAGGCCAACCATTTGGCCAATAAAGTTCCCTTGAACAAACTTGGTTCAGCTTGTGCCCCAAATATTCTATGAGTTTTGAATCAATAGCTCAAACAGTTCCGGCAAAGATTTTAAAGACATTTCTAAAAATCGACCAAAATCCATGACAGGCTTCGTTTGAACAAATTCGAATCTCTAGCCCCTAAGGATGCTTCCTGCCAAATACAAGAAACCCAAGGAGCCTGCTCAACTAGAATGTTCATTAACAATAAGTAGAACTCTAAGGAGTTGAGCAGACTTGTAACAAGAAAACGGAGGCCATGTTTCTTTATGTATCAACTTCTTTTGAACAAACTTTAATGGCCCTTAGTCATCAATATCATCTCCCAAATTTCGGGCCGATCATTCAGCAGTTCTGGAGGTGTCGTTTTCTCGAAAACTAGGTCATCCAAGATGGCCATAGAATGATTCGGTGAATCAAGTTCACTAGTGAACAAATTTGGTTCAACCCTTGCCATAGATATTTCATGAGTTTTGAATCGATCCCTTAAACGGTTTCGGAGATTTTTAAAGAAATTTCTCAAAATCAACCAAAATCCAAGATGGCCACCGGCCTAATTGGCCGATCGGCTTCGTTTGAACAAACTTGAATCTCTATGCCCTAAGGATGATTCCTGCCAAATATAATTGAAATTGTCCCAGTAGTTATCGAGAAGACATTTTAAATTTCCCATTGCTTTAGTATGGGAGCTTTTGGACAAAAAAATTATCCAAGATGGCCGCCAAACCGTTTATCCGACAGTTTCGAAAATGGCAAATTAGAGACCAGAATACCCAAAAAAACATAAAACCAATTTCGGCCTCAAAATCCATCCAATAAAAAAATCCAATATGGCCGCCAAACACGCTATATTTTCGCTAAAACTATGTCAACCAACATGGCTGCCGAACCATTTGACCCATCAAATTCCTGTGAACAAACTTGGTTCAGCTCTTACCCTGGATCATATTTCATGAGTTTTGCATTACTCCCAACAGCGGTTTCTGAGATTTTTAAAGATGTTTCCTATAATCAGCCAAAATCCAAGATGGCCCCCGGCCAAATTGACCGATTGGCTTCGTTTCAACAAACTTGGATCCCTATGTCCTAAGGATGCTTCCTGCCAAATATAATTGAAATTGGCCCAGTGGTTCTTGAGAAGAAGTCGTTTAAAGGAAAAGTTGATGGACAGACGGACGGACGACGGAGGGTCGCCACAGCATAAACTCATTTGGCCTTTCAGGCCAGGTGAGCTAATAATTGAATAGTTCTTGAGAAGACATTTTAAATTTCCTACTGCTTTAGTATGGAAGCTTTTGGCGGGAAAATGATCCAAGATGGCCACCAAACCGTTTATCCAACAGTTTGGAGAATTGCAAATTTGAGATTAGAATATCCAAAAACACATAAAACCAATTTCGGCCTCAAAATCCATCAAATAAGAAAATCCAATATGGACACCAAACATGCTATATTTTGATTGGCCCATGGCGGTCATGTTTTTTGACAGATCAATTTCCCGTGAACAAACTTTAATCACCCTTAGTCCCCAATTATATCTGCCAAAATTCAGCCCGAACCCTTTAGCAGTTCTGGAGAAGTAGTTTTCGCTACAATTAGGTCAACCAAGATGGCCGCCGAACCATTTGACCAATCACATTCCCTTGAACAAACTTGGTTCAGCTCGTGCCCTAGATCATATTGCATGAGGTTTGCATCAATCCCCCAAGCGGTTTCGGAGATTTTTACAGATGTTTCTAAAAATCTGCCAAAATCCAAGATGGCCACTAGCCCGATCAGCTTTGTTTGAACAATCTTGAATCGCTATGCCCTAAGGATGTTTCCTGCTAACTATAATTGGAATCGGCCCACTAGTTCTCAAAAAGAAAACATTTTAAATTTCCCGTTGCTTTAGTATGGGAGCTTTTGATCCAAGATGGCCGCCAATCCGTTTATCCCCCAATTTTCGAAAATTGCAAATTTGAAATCAGAATAATGTTTTTTGACGGATCAACTTCCCGTGAACGAACTTTAATGACCCTTAGTCTCTAATCATATCTGCCAAATTTCGGCCTGATCCCTTCTGCAGTTCTGGAAAAGAAGTTGTTTTCGTTACAACTGGGTCAACCAAGATGGCCGCCAAACCATTTGACCATCAAGTTCCCTTGAACAAACTTGGTTCAGCTCTTGCCCTCGATCATATTTCATGAGGATTGCATCAATCCCCCAAGCGGTTTTGGAGAAGATTTTTAAAGATGCTTCTAAAAATCAGCCAAAATTCAAGATAGCTGCCGGCCCAATTGGTCAATCGGCTTCGTTTGAACAAACTTGAATCGCTATGCCCTAAGGATGTTTCCTGCCAAATATAATTGAAATCGGCCCAGTAGTTCTCAAGAAAACATTTTAAATTTCCCATTGCTTTAGTATGGGAGCTTTTGGCGGGAAAATGATCCAAGATGGCTGCCAAACCGTTCATCCCAGTTTCGAAAATTGCAAATTTGAGATCAGAATACGCAAAAACGCATATAAATCCAATTTCGGCCTCAAAATCATTCAAATACGATAATCCAATAAGGCCGCCAAACACGTTATATTTTTATTGCCCAATGACGGCCATGTTTTTTGACAGATCAACTTCCCTTGAACAAATTTTAATGGCCCGTAGTCCCTAATCATATCTGCCAAATTTCGGCCTGATCCATTCAGCGGTTCTGGAGGTCGTTTTCGCTAAAAAATAGGTCAACCAAGATGGCTGCTGAACCATTTGACCCATCAAGTTCCCTTGAACAAACTTGGTTCAACTCTTGCCCTAGATCATATTTCATGGGGTTTGCATCAATCCCACATGCGGTTTCAGAGAAGATTTTTAAAGACATTTCTAAAAATCGGCCAAAATCCAAGATGGCCACTGGCCAAATTGGCTGATCAACTTCGTTTAAACAAACTTGAATCCCTATGCCCTAAGGATGCTTTCCTCCCAAATATAATTGAAATCGGCTCAGTGGTTCTTGAGAAGTCATTTAAAGAAAAAGTTGCTGGATGACGGATGGACACATGACGGACGGTCGCCACGACATAAGCTCACTTGGCCTTTCAGGCGAGGTGAGCTAACAATTTAACAGCCATTTAATGGTCCATATTTATCTCCGAAATTGTATTAGAGCACATCTGAGAGCACTTAGCTTTCAACATTCTTTGGGAGGAGACCCATGGCCAGCCAGTTACAATAGACAACGTGTGTTAGCACACTACCACATTTGCCAGCCAGCCAGTCTACTGTCTATGTATGCACATACATACCCACACCAATGGGAAAAAACCCACATCCCAGACCATTCCATATCAATGTTGCCAAATGAAGTATCCATTAAGAATGCACAGCTCCACAATACCAAAACTTATAGAAAATGTCCATTTGCTAGCCAAGAGATTATTTTTGTAAATTTATCACTGGAGTAACAATAATAAATAATACAATCTTTATTTACAGAGGGTAAAACACGGTAAGCAATACAACTGTTCTTCCCCCTTGGCCCTCAACTTATTTATAGAACATATGTACAAATATATATGTTACATTTTTGACCAGCTTGAGTAGTAGAACATTTTGGGTTGCTAAAACAGAACGTGGTGGGAGCTGCCGATTCGTGATCTGCGGCTACAGGAGGGTAGGTGGGCTGTCAGAACAGTAATTATGCACATACATTCCAACTCAGGATTGTGTCGCGAGAAAATATGTGATGCGCCTAAGCACACATAGCACAGTTAGTGATTGAATGTCAGTCTGTCTGTCTGTTTAGTTGTCTGTCTGTGTCTATCTGTTTGTATATAGTCTTCTGCACCACCCCCCCTCCCCCTACCCAGGCCGGCCCCTACCAGCATGTGATACCATCAAAATCCCCCTATTAGAGAAACGCACCTGGATAGGTATACACTTCTGCAGTGTTAACATGAACATAAAATCCCCATATTACAGATAAATATCTGCTATGGACATTGATGAAGTACTTCAAAATTTGACGAGATTGTTGCAGCGGGGGCTTATTAGCCATAACACTTATGCCGAGAACCTGGCAGCTCTCACTCCCGAGAAGCCACCCCCACCCCCACGCAGGAAGCTACCAACCACTCCCGAGAAGCCAACCCCAGCCCCACACAGAAAGCTACCAACCACTCCCGAGAAGCCACACACCCCCCCACCCCCAGCTAGAAACTAGAGCTGGGCGGTCTGACGGTAGTACCGTGAGGACTGCGGTATACCGTGAACCGATACCGTGACCGTTGACATTTCCAAATACCATGAATACCGTCCATAATGTTTGAGCAATATTTGAGAAATATATTCATAAAATCTTACTTGACCAAGGGTAAATAAGTGCTAATAGTGCCAAAAATACAGGCATCCCTAACTATTAGCTGAGTTCAGGTGAAAGGGTCGTTGTAAAAACAAAACATCAAGACGTCAATTACAAAATAATGACAGGCAGAATTGTATGTCAAACGTATGTCTTGAAAGTCTCACAGTAAAATTGCTTTATTTAAAACAACTAAACTCATTCTCTGGCCGTCCGGCGGTAGTAATTACACTATAATATATTCCCTATTCCCGTTTCTATTATTTGTAATTTATTACTCCAAGCATTTTGTCACCGAACAAACACGGTAGAATAACAAAATAACATACAAACTGCGTGCTATTCAAACACAATAGCAATCTCGTAAAGAGGTATCTGATTGGTTGTTCATGAACTATTATGGGAAAATACATTACTATGAATTTATCAATGAAAATTTACTAAAACGTAGTATTTGCCCGCGCCGTTTTGATCATGTGCCAATTTATTAACAACGAGCAGCATTGAGTGCGTTATTTTTTATTTTTCTGGCTTGTTTTAAGAGATTTCTTTACGGATTAAATCCAGTTTAAGTAACGACACCTAAAAATTATAGTGTTTTAGTTTTTGTAATTCATTTTTCTACTGGCTACACGTCGGAAGTTCGCGGAAATAGCTTTTTACACGCATTGTTCACGTGAAGCATGGCGAGTAACGAGTCTGCACATCGGGTACTCGGTAATTATCAGAGGCTTTGGAATCGGCTATATTCAATGTCGTGTTATATGTATGTGTATAGGCCTGTTTTCGCGAGTAACAGAATATACGACTCGAACAGAAATAAAAGAGTACAATACGCGCCCCGTTTAAATACTAGCAGATTTTGTCTGGACTCTGTTTATCAAAGCGCTCGACTGCCAAAATAGAATTTACCGTTTGCACGCATTAATAGCAAGAACAATCCAGATTGAAAATAGTGCACCCCAATGTCTCAAACAGCAGGTTATAGTTAGCGAGTCGACCACACCCTTTGACCGATATTCCCGTGAATGATATTACGTCAATAAAAATAGTGACCTAATAAAATCGTGAAACTAAACAGTCGCAATAGCCATGTTTTTCTTCTATAAATCAGGAAGCCGATTTATTTATTTTACCTATATTTACCGTTGATTGGAGATGGAAGTGAAAAGGAAATGGAAAAAATTGTTCTAATTTCGTGGCATGCCTCAAGCTCAGATGACGGTATACCGTGGTACCGCGGTATTTTTGCATGGTACCGATACCGTCATGTAAATATCAATACCGCCCAGCTCTAGTGGTGGGTATATATTTTTTTGCCAACAAAGTTAGCTTTGTGTGCATGAAGTTTCACGCATCGGTAGTATTTAGTTCATGAAGTTGTTGCCAGTCAATCTTATCTAATTCATGACGAATCTTATCGTATTGTCCTTTATGTAGTAATAGTTTAGGAGTGCTTTTTTGGGTGTGGGCATTCATTATATTGGGATGCAGTGAGATCTGAAGGACATCATGATCACTTTTTCATAAAGGGGGTAAGTGATTTATTTCGTAAACTAAATTACAGTTATTTGTTAAAAGAAGATCTAAAATATTTGAGGCTTGGTTTACCCTGTGTCTTGTTGCATCAGTGATTAATTGTTGGAGACGGTCTTGTAGTGTTACAGAAATTTTCCCCTTCTGAACGGGTTGCAAGTCCTGTGACCCAGTTTATAGATGGAAAGTTAAAATCATCTACAATTAGAATGTGGTCTCTCATGGTTCCAGCATGGTCTAACAGCTTTAGCAAATTGTCGTTATTTACTGTGTCCGAGTTGGAGCTTCTGTAGATGCACCCAGAGATTATATTTTCCTTAGCGTGTGTTGTCCATGAACACCAAACAGATTCTCTAAAGGAATGGTCATCTAGTGATGTAATTTGTTGTGCATTCAATGACTCATGGGTATATATAGCCGCTCCTCGAGTAGGGTAGAGGCAATGATTTTCCGTGATCGCGGTAAACGGACGGAATTTGCGGAATGGACATAGTGAAACGGAATCTGGTATCTTGGTGACAATTAAATGTTTTCCACAAAAACTAGATATAATCGCATTAAATAATTGACCATCTCGGTGAAAATATTAATTTTATTTAAATTTCTCGCTTATTATCATTAAAATTGGCGTTATTTGATGTCTATCGCAAAGTAGTAGAGTTCGCTTATGTCAAAATATTCCCAAATCACGACAAACGTATTACATCCGTTTACTCCAATGTGCAAGACTTTGTTTCGTGTCTTTCCGGTACACAGAGATGATATCTTTCCTGTACATAATTCCAAAATTTTACGCGAAATTAAAACCCATAGAAGCCCTTTCTGGACGTTTAGAGTTAAATTACGATGACGCATAGCCAAGAAACCTGATAAAACATTCATATATAACGCTAGAGAACATCAACATTCAATATTTTGTCATTTTCACGCCTTTTTAAAACTATTGAAGCGGCAAATCTAAAGTATAAAATGGCGGACCATTGCTCAATCTGACACGTTCCCGGTACACAAACGTGTTCCGGGCGCAATCTGACAAGCTGGATAGACTGTTACGCAGACTTAATTCTAATTGACTTTTTAGCATTTCGAGCATGTGCCCGGTCACGCGCGATTAGCAGTCACTAGTTCCCAGTATATGTATATAAATTTTAAATCTAGATGCTCTCAGAGGCCATCTCCTGCATTTCTAGAGAAAAATATAGGTTTTCGGTTGGCTGTGAAATTGTTCTATTTTTACCCATTTTGTCCTGAAAAAGTCAAATAGACTAAGACATTTTCAGGATAAAATGCATAAAGATAGAACAATTTCATAGTCAACTGTAGGACCCAGAAAATGAGGACTTAACCACTTATACTCGGTCCTCCATTTAGAAAGGGTTGCCCCTTTGGGAACTTTCGCTCAGATGCCATTTTAGGAACACATCAACTGCTGTCACAGTCATGTACAATTAAATGTAAAAAAATTTTCACTTTAGAACACATTTGTCAAAGAAGGCGTGTGATAGGTTTCCTGATAAATGTTCACTTGCAGGTCGAGATTATTTTTGAAATTTTCCATTGAAATGGCTTATTTAGTAACTGAGACAGTCATTCCCGTGGTAAATTTTCAAAAATAATCTCTTGACCTGCAAATGGCCATTAACTATTTTTAATTAAAATTTTTAGGCAAATTTGACCATTAAATGGTTAATTGTAGAACGCGAATATAATGGTAACGCGCGTGTTGTCAAGTGTCTTCTACAGTGCGATTATTTATGAACTTGCTTTCTTCACTTCTATTGTGAGAAAACTCACCCGCTATTTCATTGGTTTTCTATATACAGCTACCAAGGAAATCGCGAGGAAGAATTAGCTTCTTCAGTATCGAAGGCGTGAACGAACGCGTCTCAAACTTCTGTGAAAATCTCTCACGTAATGTCATTGGATTTTCTAGATATAATTATGTCCAACAACCAATGAATTTGCCGGTATGACGCGTTTTGACAGATCACGAATACTGGTAACCAAGGTGAATATCGTTTTCACTTAGAAATGTGCAAATGACGCACAAACGCGCGCTCGATCGATCTATCGTATTTGGGTGCGATACCAACATTGTTGACTTGTTCTCTTTTTCCAAAATTTGCAAATTTTCCCCAAAATTCATGTTCAGTAAAATATTTGTACCCATCCAGATTTGATAGGACATGACCGATGTCCGACCGTTATTTCATACCTTGCATTGGGGTGATTTTGTGCACGTCTCTACACTTGTAACCATGGTGATATCTGCATTGTACAAGAAACCTGGCAGGAAGGCCCGATACATAGAATACATTTCCGAATATTTGCCCAAAGAAAGTGTGAAATTACCGCCACTGCCATCACAAACACGCTGGAACTCGTGGTTCGAAGCAGTCAGGTACCATGCCACCCATGTTCACTTGTATGAGGGTTTCTTCAAAGGTGAAAAAAATCAGTCTCAGGCAATTGACAGACTTTTGGAACTGTGTACACATAAGACCATCTATTCACAAATGGTGTTACAACTTCACTTTATATCTGAAAGCTGTATGCGTTTGATCACTACACTGACTTTCCTTGAAGGTACAAGCCAACCTCTCGCACTACAGGCTTATGACAGATTAGAGGACTTACGCCAGTTTCTGTCTGTGGGCACAACTAAGACTTCCTTTGGTGAAGAAACTGATCGACTGCTTGGAAAGCTCAAAACTAATGAAAAGTCAAAGGTGACGAAATCATTTCACAGTGCCTTCAACAATGCACTTAAAAAGCTACAGTTACACATTGATGCTCATCCAGCATATCTCCTGTACAAAGCAGTGAGGATTTTTGATCCATGACTTATTGGCAAACTTTCAGTAAACATTGAAGACTATCAAGCCATTCCTGGAATAGTATCACCATCCAATGATGTGCTGCAAGAATTCCAGATTTATACTGTCTATGATCATAATGAAATACCAGACCCATTTCACATTGTTCCCTTTTGGAAATCAATGGCAGAGATTTCCATGGCTCGCGGCCATTGCTCTTAATGCCATGTGGATGCCAGTTGCTAGTGTGGATGTTGAGCGCTCCTTCTCACAACATAACGTCTATCATGCGTTGTGGGTTACTTATAGAAATGTTATTTGATCCAATGTGTATCACTATTGCATCATGGCTGATTGGAGAAATGTGGTTTTGTATCTGGCTATGTACATCACAAATTTTTGTCGTCTTAGAGTTCTTATTTTGATGTTCAGTGGACATGTATCTGCCACTGAGTTTCTGTCTTTCTGAGAGTGGAGCTTCCAATTCCAAGGACTTGTTTCCTCCCATCTATGTTGTGGTTTGTCTTGCCAAGTGTATTGTATACTGGAATCAGTGAACTAGTAAATTGGATGAGTGCCTGCTTGTGATAGTTATTCCTGTTTTGGGTAGTGTTTGTATTTTGTTTCATAGGGTTTCTCGCTTGTGTGAAACCATATATAGGTTGTCCATAGTTTGAGATAGTTTTATCAGTAAGTGTGCCATTCTGCTGTAGTACTGGAATGGGTCTACTGGGTTCTATGGTTGAAGCAATCTTTGTTACATTGCTATATGTGTTGGCATGTTGTTGGCCTTTTACATTTTGAGACATAGTTTGAATGTTACTTGCCAAAGCATCACGATACAGAGTGGATGTGGTTTGTTGCATTTGCTTCTCGTGATCTTTAGTTTGGAGATTTATAACTTGACTGTTTAATTTCTCTATTTTCCTGCATTTTTGTTACTTGATTTACAGGTTCATGTAATATGGCATTCTCTACTACATTGTAATTGTGAAATTGTATTTGGTTGTTTGGCGATGGCATGGTTGTTTTGATTTCTGGTTTCTAATTCATTGCCAGTTACAAGACTGGTAGACTGGTTGTGTTTGGTACAACAGGTTGGTTGGAATGGATACAGATGTTAGTTTCATTACTTGTTGCTAGGACTGGGTTAGATGGTACATCCGATGCATCGTGTTCAACAGGATGGTTAGCAGTACCTAGCACCAGTCTTGGGCACTTTGTCTGTCATGTTGCTTCCATCGTTTAACCATTCTAGATACTCCGATTGGTGTGCAATCACAGCATGTGTATCGTTGTTTTGAAGTTGTTAGTGCTGATAGCATATACGGAGGCAGATTAGTGCAAACATAGTGCTGCCAATTTTCTACAGGAATAGAACATCAGCATGTATTTGTTGTTTGGTATTGAACATTTTGCTATACAAAATATGTTGCAAGTTGAGAAACTGTTTTCATTATCATCTTCATTTGCCATGTCTAGAGGTTGCATGTCTGAGACAGAGACGATGTCATTAGTGGCGTGCAATGGTGTGTTAGGTTTTGCCAATATGCCAACAGGGGAAATAGTGACGGATAGATTTGATATTTTAGGGGATGTTACATGATCTGCTGGTGGCGGAGATGTAACAGTCACATTAGTAGTAGCCGTAGCAGCAGTTATGGGTGTTGGTGCTATAGATGGTGGAACTTTGGTGCTTGGAAAACATTTTTCATAGCAATTATCACAAAGCATTAGGTCGGCTGGACTGTTTCTAATTTTGCGATACCCTGTACAACAATCCTCACAGTAACCCATAGTGTCTAGTGATAGTATGTAGGTCCACTATCTATGCGCAAACGTGTTGTATAAGAGAAAAACATATGTGCAAAGACAAAACACAGCAGATAGAAATACAAGGGTGTTAGATTAGTGAGAGTTCTGTCCTTTGCCCCGTGACCACTCAGGGAAAGAGAAAGACATGGGGGCAGCTGGAAATAACCACGTATGACAATGTTAGTGAAGACAGAGACAGTATATCTGACAGGTTCACTCTGAATTTTGCATTTGATTCATGATATATGCTTGTCAGGTCTGAGTTTTTGTGTTATAATGTATGTTTGATGATTGTTTTAACTAATTTGCAATTTATTTTTATTTTTGCTTTATTTATTCTATTTATTTTTATTTTTTTATTTTTTTTCAAATTTTATTATTTTATTTATATTTATTTTGTACTGGAAGTAATATACAAGTTACGTAATATACAACTGTTATTACTGATTTATGTTCTACAAGGCCGCATATGTCTCACTAACGGTACAGGAAGTGTGGTAGCATACCAGTAAACAATAGTTCCGGAAACAAGTTACTCACTTAAAAAATCAGTCTGTCCAAAGTTTATTGACCATAGTAAATAATCTTTGACGGAAATAAATCTAGCTATGCTACTAAATATCTATTTGGCGCTATCTGCGCAATTAAATAAGCTAACATAAGCGAAAAATGATTTTGCATTATTCAAATTTTCAAAAACAGCGCCTAACACTCGTCCCCTTCGTGACTCAAAGCATTTCCATCTAGAATAGTAAACATTTGGAATAATCTGCCAACCAATGTAGTTATTGCATGGTTTGCACTTAGTTTAAATGCTTTTAAAAATAGATTGGAGAAGGCCTGGAGAAATCAGGATGTATTATTTAATTACAAAATGCCCCTGATTACCTGAAGTCACAGTTAACCAGGTAAAGAAGATGTGGTTATAGACTATAGAGGACTGAGCCTGCGACCATTCAGCACCTAGTAAGAGCTAGTAAGTAATAAATAGATATAGATTTGGCCACTCAGCCCAAAGTATGGCCTTTTCCGCCTGGCTGGAAATAACCAGTCGGAGATCAACAGACACCAAAAAGACACAGCGCGAAACAGTATGGGTGCGAACGGGAGTGGGCAAAAAAAACGGGATTCCTTTTTATCAATAATTGTCATTAACACGAATGTACCTTCAATAATCCTTCATGAGTATCGAAATCCATACCATGAGTCAGATAGACTACATGTCTGTGAACCAATTTTCACAGATGATAATCAGCAGTTTGAATGAAATGGGTTATTTTTTAAAAGGTTATTTACACAGATACTTAACCATTAATTAGAGCACAATTTTCGTTTGTGACCGTTGTTACGAAAACTGGTTCTACTCTTAGCTAAGGTTTCGATGGCACTGCCAGAAGTGGCCAATAAACCAGTCAGAATAAACAGCCGACAACAAGGAACTCACAGGTCATACAATCAAACCATAACAGAAGATCAGATTATTTCGGGACTATCCAATTTTTCTTGACATCTAACTCATGTGTTCAGGTTTCATTTAGATTTTACATAAACAAACCATACAAACATACTGCGATTTGAATAATGTCAACCATAGTTTTAGAAAATCACTTCTGGGCATGCCCGATACGCAGAAACCCGGATGGTGAATTAAAAATAGACATCTTATCGGTATGACGTCACCCCGACAGCCATTGACCTCTAAACTACAATGCACGCTATTCGTCTGATAAGTCGAATGGTGTGGGTATATCTCATCGATTTTGCTAAATTAACGTATTTAATGTTTTTTAAATACAAATGCAAATAATACTTTATTTAATAATAATGAGCGCATAAGGATCGGTTACATTTGGCAGACATGGAAAGACACATCTAGCAGCAATTTCATTGGTCCAGACTTTTATGTGACCGTAATTGACTAATAAGCTTGCGAGAACCCTCTTTTGAGAAGAGTGATAACGACAATAAGAAACACGTCCATTAAAGATCCCACGAACCAATAAAAAGACAAACACTTAATGCAAAAAATATCAACTTTACATAGAGACTAGAAATTATGAAAGGCATCATGGGAAGGCACAGCGAGCACTGAATACCTATTGTTGAAGAAACTTACAAACTATTTTAGCTAGTGACTTGTCATCATCATCATCATCATCACGCAGCCAAGAAAACGGAGAAAACAACTGCCACTAGAACAGAAAGTCCGCGAAAAGCACAAGCAATGGAGAAAGTACATGAGAGATCGAGACCAGCACAGCTACCAAGCATGCTGCAAGGTGAAGAATCAAGTTCGTAATCTGACTAGAAAATCACTGAGACAGTATGAACAAGGTATCGCACACCAAATAAAGTCCAATTCTATTTCTGGAGCTATACAAAAAGCAAGATGAAAACCAAAGTTGACGTAACAAATCTGAAAATCCCAGGTACGGGGCAATTCACTGATACAGATGAAGGTAAGGCCTGGACATTATCCATGCACAGATATTAAAAGAACCTAGCAAGGAAATAAGTGCACCACTAGCCAGCATTTTTTAGACCGCTTAACAGTATAGTACTCTCCCAGACATTTGGAAAACCGCTACAGTGACAGCAATCTTCAAAAAGGGAGCAGAAAAAGGCGAGAGAACTACAGGCGAGGAAGTCTGACCTGTATTCCTTGCAAAGTAATGGAGGCGATTTCTCTCCGCGGTGTACAAAAACTTACTTCTAGAGCTGGTGTAAGACTGATGTTCCAGTGGGGGGCCGTACGACCATTGCCGCCGAGATTGAACCACACGGTGTCATCCCAACTATTTGTGTCACCGGTGTGTCTGTCCATACTAATTTAGAGAATGGAACAATTAGAATAATTTACTAGAAATATAAATAAGTACTATACAAACAAGGTGAATTGTTTGACTGTAATATGAGCACAATATACACAATATAGAGCTAGTTGGTGTCCTTTCCACGTGGTGTCGCCGGAGGTACCAGACAGACCCTTGAATCCGCAGAGGTATCCCTGCAAGAGAAGCATCCACATAAGAGATCACTGAGTAACTTAATATAAGTTAATATACCCCTAACATACATAGAGAGAACAATGTTGCTGCGAGAGGAAAAGTGCCTCACGCAGGCCTCCATCACCGAGCAACCACAGCAACCCCGAGATCTGCAGCTAACCAGCCATCCCAGTCATCGCGCACCTGTGGTGCGATGGGCGGACATCTAACAGCGGACCAGCACATACCCCCGCAAGCTACAGGTGGTGCCCGATGTGGGGCTTGAACGAGAAGTGAACCCACACCTACACTCACCAACCGCGAGTTTCAGTCTCTTTCATCCGACAGTCAGTATTCCCTCGATTTAGAGGCAGCATCATATGATGGACGTACTGCTCGCGTGCTCACCGACAATGTCACAAATTTAAATGGTGCAGAACGACCAGCACCTCCACAATACGAGGTCTCACCAATCAGCGAGGGAACATTCCGCAATGCCTCACAGGCGGGAACTCAATACATCAACTTATCGGATCTCCATGATAGGCTACCACCATCTACGCCAGATCATGGATGAACACGTCAAAGACTCCTACGGGAGCAACCACCACCTTCACGACCATTATGTTCACCCACATCATCAATGGGTGATCAGTGGTCGGATACTCATATACCATATCCCGTATCACCCCCTTATCACGCATCATTCCCTTATTATTCACCAAGACCGTGCTACGAACCGGAGGATATGGCTACACCATTCCAGCAATACATCAGACAACGTACCCACCACGCACGTCATTCACCTGCACTGCCTTCGTATGAGGAATATGTCTCACAGCATCAGGAGCGTCCACATCGTCTACACAACACACCTCCACCAGTCTATAGACCTACACCTGTCTATGGCCCCGCATCAGGGTGGTATTCAGCAGAACCAATGTACCGTGCAACCCATCACAGAGAATCGCCTTCAAGAATGCCTCAGCATCGTCAGGGACATCGACGAGCAACACCACCACCACCACCATCTACACGCCGACCCTGCATCCGCATTCTCACCAGTTTCGGCAACACCATCAACAGGTTTTGCAGCAATTACTTCTCCGGATCATTCTCCCCCCCCCCCCCAGATTTAGCGGAGAGACTGATTGGGCTAATTACAAAGTTCAATTCGAAATTATAAGTAGGACAAACCTGTGGAGCAATCAACAGATGGGAGAGTATTTAGCTGCAAAGTTGTCCGGAGAAACTTTACAAGTTCTTGCAGACTTAGGCACAGACTACACACCATCCTACACCGAACTAGAGAATGCGTTATCAGAAAGATTCGGCAACACCGTCCTCAGAGAAACAAGTCGGCTTCAACTAAAGAATCTACGTCGATGCTCGAAGGAAACATTGCCGGAATTAGCGAGTCGCATCCATCGTCTTGTTACCCGTGCATACCCCAGCACAAATATCGAAGGCGTAACACATCTACATCTTGACACATTCATAGACGCATTGAGCGGAGAGCCCGCCCCCAAAGAAAAACTGTTTCTCATGGAGCATGGCAGCCTGCAACAACCTATGGCTATCGCAGTTCAGATCGAGACCTTGGAGCAGGAGAAAAATAATCGCCGCCAACTGCATCCAATTAATGAGGTAAACGATGTTAATGTCGCAACAACAACCGAATCAACTACTACATCCACAAGCGCCACCATCAATGAGCAACACACACAATCAGAAAACTCTGGTCAAAATCACACATCTAGAGGGAGAGGGCATGGCCAATCTTAAGGCCTCAACAACGCCCAAAGATGCGGGAACCAACACAACAATAGTAATAGACAAAACATTCAATAAAGATTAGAAGAGATAACTAAACAGATCTCACCACTCACCAATCTCCTGACAACACTCAGCACCACAATCACAACACAATCCACCACTAGACTGCAATCAACCACAGCATCAGCACTGCCACCAAACATGTGATTTGGAGGGAACAGTGTCCAAACCGACCTCCATCTACAACCCCAACTGCTGACCGACGAACCCCGCAGCCAGAGAATCCATCAAACTAGCACAGGCACCGATTACAGAGTCACTTCTGTACCCATACCTACAACCCGGCTCAACTGCGACCTCTGAACGACTACATCAGGTTGCCTCACCTACTCATCAACATATTCCTACAACACCATACACTCACCTGCACCCGGCTTCTTCTATGATGGTGCCTACGATGCACACTGCATCCGCAGCACTGCCATCTTCCCCCTGCGGAAAAAGTGACCCAACACTTTCTGCATCTACACAACCTTCTTTCCTATGTAGAACAGCAATGGTAGGTTGTAGCACCTCCGCTGAAACAACAACTAGACATACATGGCCGACGGCTACCCCTTGGACTGGAGTCCTCATTATATGTTACGTGTGGGGTGATATTAGCGACCACTGCCACAGTTGAGCCTGGACAGGAAACGATCTGGTGGGCCATTGCACCACAACACCTCACAATGCGCCAGTCCCTGCATCATCATGGACACCACCAACAAAAATCACATACCATTTCGTGCATTCAATGGCACTGCAGACCCAATAGCACTTGAACCAGGAGTCCGTTGCGCCCATTTGCGTGCCGCAGTTGGATTCCTGCAATCCCAAAAATTACAAATACGGAAATTACTTCACAAATATCGCGATAGTTTCTTGGCAGGAGACATGGACATCGGAGAATCTCATCTAGTACGACACTCCATTGACACTGGAAACAACCGACCCATACGTCAACCCGTTAGACGTCTCTTGATTCATAAGGGGCGGAGGCACACCTACAGGCAGAGGACATGTTGCGGAAAGGAATAATTGAGCCATCAGCATCCCCCTGGGCCAGTCCCATTGTACTAGCAGGCAAAAAGGACGGATCTTTTCGGTTTTGTATAGACTACCGCCGCCTTAATGATCTTAGCATCAAGGACGCTTATCCATTACCTCGGGTAGATCAGGCCTTAGATTCCTTCCCTGGAGCCAAGTTGTTTTGTACCTTTGATTTAGCTAGTGAGTAAGGCAGGTAGCCATGGATGAGGCTGACATGGAGAAGACTGCATTCATATGCAGATGCGGTCTTTTTCAGTTCCGGAAGATGTGCTACGGCTTGTGCAACACTCCTGGAACTTTCGAGAATCTCATTGAGCAGGTATTAACTACCCTGCAATGGTAAATCTGTCTGTGTTACATTGATGACGTAATCCTCTTTGGTCCAATGTTTGAGCAAACTCTTTCCAATTTAGACTATATGCTGTCAAAATTCTGCACGGCTAACTTGAAGGTCAAACCAAAGAAATGTCATCTCTTCAGACAGAGTGTCGAGTTACAGGGACATGTGATATCCGGTAATGGAGTGGCCACCCAACCATCGAAGACAAAAGCTGTGGCAGAGTGGCAGACCCATAAGTCTGTCACGGAAACTAGGAGCTTCCTTGGTCTCTTCAATGCTATCGTTGATACATCCGTCATTTCAGTGAGATTGCATCACCTCTCTTTAAGATCACCGAAAAGGATCGACCCTTCGAGTGGACGAGTGAATGTGAAGGTTCCTTCAGGATGTTGAAGGAACTCTTGATGACCGCTCCTATTCTCGCTCATCCTAACCCTAACCTCGAATTCATCCTGGACACTGATGCGTCAGCTTACACCATTGGCGCAGTTCTATCTCAGGTCGTGGAGGATGGAATGGAGCAGGAATTGGGTTATGGTTCACGTACGCTGAATAAAACCGAGAAACATTACGCGACCACCAAGCGAGAATTACTGGCTGCATTTTACTTTGTCAAGTATTATAAACACTTTCTGTATGGCCGCCCATTTACTCTCCGTACGGATCACGCTTCCCTATGCTGGCTCCGCAACCTTAAAAATCTGGAGGGCCAGGTGGTGAGGTGGCAGGAATCCCTGCAGGCTTTTAACGTCAATGTGGTTCATAGACGAGGCAAACTGCATGGAAATACCGACGCCTTGAGCAGAATCGGGCCCGAGGATGAAGCCGAAGTAGCCACCACCGTGACACATACAACACAGCCATCTCCGGTGTTCCCCGAATTATGGTGAGCAGAGTGGAACATGGAGAAAGTCGCTCACTAACAAGCAACAAACGTGCAGACATGAAATATATACACGTGGATCCAGGAGGGGGTACGCCCTCCCCGGGAATCTCTTACACCATTATCCGCAACAGCTAAGTACTACTACCAGCGGTTCGAAGAATGCCATATGCATGATGGTGTTCTCTACATTAATAACCCGAGCATTTTCGGAATGATATACTCCTACACCTACACGATAATGCTGGTCATCTAGCAGTGACGGTATGGTCGAAAGATTCAACCGTACGCTAGTGGAAATGTTGATAAAGGAAACACGCCTTGATTGTCGAGATTGGTATCTACGACTCCCATATGTGCTCATGGCATACCGCACTTCAGTACATTCGAGCATGGGATATACCCCTGCATGGTTAATGTTAGACCATGAATTAGCCTTTGCTCTGGATCTGGCCACACCCAGGATTCCGGGGAGAGAAAAGTTCACCATCTCTCTACATAGAGCTCATGCGGCAGCGTATAGAACATACCCATGAGCTAGTGATAGCAACTTTATTCACTGCACACCGGCGTGAGTGCACTGAGGGCATGGAGATCCATATGAAGCGGGAAGAATGGTTTGGGTACATGATTCACGACAATCTGCAAACATGCTGAGTAAACTGAGTGGTAGTAGGTAAGACGTTGGACCTAACCTACCATATCCGCACTTCGGATGGCCTGGCCTCAGTCATTCACTTCGATCAGCAGAAACCTTGTGTCAGTGATGGCCCCGTACCAGAGCTCGGACTGGCAATTCCATGTGACACCAGTATCCAGACGGATGTCCCTATGGAGACAAGTATTCCCAAGGTTAGTCTAGAGCACTGCGGTGCCAGTTCGACCCTTCTCCTTCCTACCAAGCCAGGAGTCCGGTGAATGGGCAACTAATGCTGAGGACGATGATGCTGGTCTACTCGGTCTGTGAAGTCGTATCTGAAGATTTTCTCGTCCGTGTTGTCCAAGGGGAAGGACGGAAAGGTTGTTCCACCGCCCTCTTACCATTCCCACCCACTTCATTCTATGCCCCCCCCATTATAGAGTTACCACAAGCGGAAGCTGAGGCTGCCCCAGGCCATGCTTCCAGTGGTGTGGAACATGTAATGAATAGCATGTAAGTGAAGAGGCTAGAGGAAAAACATGTAATGAATAGCATGTAAGTGAAGAGGCTAGATGAGGCTTTTGCTCGTTTTGAAGAACAGCAAACCCGCACAACTCGGTGTACCCGACCACGCCCTGAAATCGTGCAACCATGCCCCACCCAAGGTGCCCCGTCTATCCGCATAACCACCGCCCAATCTCCAAGATCCGTCTCTTCTCTATGCACCAAGTTAGGACATTATTCGTCCTGTAACCTTCACACTCCACTCATCGTCTGTAGACCGTCACTCTTTAGATATGAGAGAGTCAGCTGTTACATAGGAGGTGGCATCCCGCACCGCAGCAAACGATCCCCCACCCCACGGTTGGTGGGCAGGGAATCAGCCTGTTCAGCAGACTCTCGGCTCGATTTTTCCCAGTACTTAAAAATTACTGCAGAGTACCAACCGTCGTTTAAGGGGAGATGACCACTTCTCCTCTCCAATGGCAACCCTTACCAAAACTGCCCACCAATCCCCCACCATGAGCCGTCAGGACACCACACGAACACAGAAATCCAGGAGCACACAGAACACACTTACCCACAAGGCTGGATGCGTCAATTCACCATTGCGCGAATACTACATACATATCTGGTTATAGAGAGGATATAACAGAGACAATCAACATCAGCAACAACAAGATATAGCAAGCATCTAACGTTTTAAATCGAAAAAGTTAGAGACACGATTTTCCGCAACATTCCTCTCTCATGATGCGGAAAGTATATTACTTCCCGCGATACCGACTTTTCCGCAACTGCAACAGACTTGGCATTCACCAGCGTGGAAACATGGATATGCCCAATCCACAATGCACCAGCATCATACAGCAGCCCGGACTTCCCTACAGCAGTACATAACCGCCCCCCCCCCCCCCCCCCCGGAACCTTTATACGGAAATAGCTAAGAAACACAATTCTTCATTCACACTTAATAACAGTCAATATTATTAAGAGAGCAAGATGCCCGCAGTCTGTCGTCCATCACGAGTAGGAATTTGATACCGAAAAGTTGAATTCGATAATGGATTGATTCAAGTTACGACATCACCCGATAAAGTTGACACCGCACTTCACTTACTTCCTTCCCCCTCCCCGAAGTAATAAAAACGTCACCCTTCACAAAAGCGCAAGAATCATCCACAGATAACCAGCAACGCATATCAATGAAAATCACCAACACGACAGAAACATAGACACTCAGGATGACTGCATTCACAATCTCCATACGACGGCATTGTTATTGTAAACTGTGGCACACATTTTCCAAGCTGTATTATAATAAACTACGTTTGGTCCAGGTAGGGATGGGACTTGTCCTACTCACAGAGGAGGATACTTGGCAGTCCACCCACCCGGAAAACACAGTCCAGCTTGGCAGAGTTAGTATACTTAATTTCCGCAAGAAATGGATCTGTTTATATCAAACAATAATTACAGCTATACTGTCCTAATATTGATTAAGAACACCATCGTTCTACCGTCTATACAGATCATTAGCGCACAGGCCGATGAAGCGGCATCAAAACTTCGACAGTATAATATCAAGGAGAATTTCAAATATTCTCTTACCTACATATTCCCGCACAAGATCAACATGGGCTGGAAAACATTCTTACAGACAAGACACAGACGCATGTATAAGATCACTCGCATACAGGGACGCTGTTCTGAGGAACAGAGTTAAAAACATATATTTCCATCTTTCGCATCAACAACGAATATTCATCAGCATCAAGACTCCACCATTAGGTAAATATTGCCTAAGTTTCTGATCAACCACGTGCTTTCACAACAAAGAACCACGTGACTTTCACTTCTATTTCCAGTAAATTGGATCAAAGGCTTTAAACACAAGAGCTGCCCAATCGTGCAACTACCACGGCATGATGGAAGAGGCGAGTGGGGTGAGTTGGGGCAATTGCCGCTGACGTCACTGCGCTCTCCCACACCTCATCGGGTGCTCCAGCTTGAAATTAAAACAGGCAAGTTTATAATCATCCAATCTGTAAAATCGCTTCACCCTAATTAAAAGGTGAGCTTCCAGAGGAATAAGTAGTTCCAATCTTTTACGTTGATCAGAGACTTGTTTTCATGTCGAGTAGAGACGAAAGTGATATACATTTCTTCCTATAATTATAATTACTCTCTTTACATGGGAGGAAAAATACATATGACTCCAGGTTAAATAAGTCAAAACTTTCCTTATAGGGCGTGACCAAATCACCCTGGAACTTTCGGGTGTGGTCATCCACCCTCCTGTGACGTCACCAAAAAGTATAAAAGGAGGAGATCGCACACTGAAACTTCGTCTTCCCGTCAAAACTCGACACAAGGGAAGAACAAGCATTAGGCTACTTTCGTGTCGCAAACCAAATTCTGCTATTTTTCTTATTATTAATTTATCACTTCTATTATATATTACTTGGCCAGGAAAGTTTTGAAGAGCTAGGAAAAATTAGATTAGGTTAGGCAGTCCGCACCGCCATTAATATGCGGAAATAAGATGTCACTTGCCGAGGACCTTACCTTGTCCGACAGTTCGGAAGAGTCGACGTCAGCACTATCCGGAAAGAAATATCCGTGTTCAGCATTTCAGCTCAATGGACAGCCATGTAGGCAAGCCTCTCCCATATTTCGGACTTGACCCTGCATGTTAATCGTAACCATCTTATGTAGAGAGCTTTTTGTATGGACTGCAAATACCTTTATACCACTACTCATTACGGTGTGACACACGCGTTGCCGGATAAACATTGTGTGCTTGTAGTTACATTACAGCCTGGTGAACAAAGTGAAAATGTTAACGTATTAGCTGCTCGTTTCGAAACTAGACTTCCTATTAATGTGCTTCCTATGAAGAAGATGGCCAAAACTAAACGTACGAAACAGCGACAATCAGATTTCCCACACTATCGACCAGCAACAATCACCACAGCATCCGCAGCACAGCACACCTTGAGCCTCTATGCCACCATCGCCACCATCACGACGGAACCAACAGCATCATCAGCACCTGCAGTGACAGTACCAGCACCACCTGCAGTTTTCACTCCGGCAGCACGCATAGCAACGCCACCATCCGCATCACGTATGTCATCAGCATCTGCATCCGTAATCAGCCGGCCAATTTCAGTAGTTATTATGACGACCACGGCAGAACCAGTGTTACAGGACAGATCTACGTCTCCTTGTAGTCTTGTCATTGACGAGGAGATCAGCCTTATGGAAGTGATCCCAACCACCACATCACGAACCAGCATCACCACACACCCGCGCAGCAGCACACCAACGGATCCAGCCATACGGAAGACAACAACGCCAGAACGTCCTTACGCCGGGAAGAAACGTATAGCTCACTCCCAAGAAATCTGTGCCATGCCAAGGATGACCGCGAGTAAACTTCTGAAGTCCATGAAGATCTAGAAGCTATCTGTCAGCACCGCATCTGCCAAAGCATCAGCCGCAGCATCCACGAAGACATCACCATTCCGGTGACTGCACAACCGACTCACAGCACTCAGCCAGCTAGCAGCACAAACCACACCGACCACATCAACCACGACAGTGATGTCAGCAGTCACCTCACCACCACCACTTCGCACATCACCAGTCATCATTTCCGGCATGACCAGTGCTTCTATGGACACATCAGCACCATCTTCCAGCTATAACCTTCCAGAGATGACCCTTTATAACAATAGTGATATTTCAGCAGTGGAGGATCACCCACCACCTCCATCCTGTATGAGTCGCGGTACCCTGACCCACTGGGGAAACTTTGCCGCAGATGTTTGTAGACACTATTGCCGAGGTTGTAGCAGGATTTATCAATAATTGTGCGAAACACAGAACTTATTATTATGTTTAATTTTTAAATACTTTTCTTATTATTACACATGTTTTTAACAATCGAAACCCAGTCCCTAGGCTTACTACGGTCATCCTATACAGCTGCACAATATTCTTACATAGCTGTGTCTCATCATAAAATAATCACTGCATATTTCTGTGTTGCAAACACATCGTGTGTGACGTAGATACACAAGACACCATAGCGAATATGTCATAATCCCGTCATGCAGTCTCAGCTACGATGGGGCTGCCTGATTCTTCTTCTTCTTTTCGATCGCTGGTATCACACTTGGAGAGCCGTTCTCAAGATGAACTCTGTGGTTGTCTGCAGTTCTTCCACAGGCCCATACAGCCTTTCAAGAAAAGAGGTTGACAAAGGCCAGATCTCTTCTCTCAGCAGCTGATACGTACTGCAATATTGGAGTATGTGTTCTGTGGTCTTTCTGCTTCTCCACAAGGACAAGCGGGTGATGTCGTAAAGGTGGAACCGCCCGCCTGTACATGTGTTGGTTTAGTCTGTTATGTCCAGTTCTGAGACGAAAAATGGTCACTTGCTCTGGCCTCGAGAGATGATGGTAGGCATCGTCTGATTGAGGTGTTCTATAGAGTGACTTGATGATAGTCTTCATCTCTGTATGTGTAACCATGTTTTCTGTCTGATTCTCTTCTGCACCCACGTTTGCCATCTTGTCTGCTTCCTCATTTCCTTGGACTCCACAGTGTGACAGAATCCACTGCAATGCTATCCGAAAGCATTTGATGGTTTGTAGTGCTTCTTCAAGTTGTGGCAGCTTACCTTTGGTGATAGCCTCAAGGACGGAGCGGGCATCAGATAAAAAATACAATCTGTGCAATAGGGTCTGCTGTTCTGCGGATGGCATTAGCTGCATGGACCAGTGCTTTGACTTCAGCTCTGTAGTTTGTGCAGTGTTTGCCTGTCGGTATTGCAGCTGACTCATGTTGTCCGTTTAGATACTGTATGTGCAGTCCGGCACCTCCGCTCCTAATTGCATCTTTGGCTGATCCATCTGTGTAGATCCTTATCCATGTCCCCTGAGGGTACATTTCTTCCAGCATGGCTAGGGTCGGGGCCTTCTTGCTCACATCACTGTGTTCATCTTTGGTTGTGAGATGAGGTACTGTGGTGCGAATAGCTATGCTCTCTAGTTTGTTTTCCCAGGGTGGAGGATCAAGAGTGTGGTTTGGGTCTTCTATTTGTGCTGGCAACATTTCTTGGTGTTTCCCTTGAAGTGCTTTTGTCTCTTTCACAAAACTTGATCTTTTAAGTCTTCCTGATGACAGCTGTGCTTGCCTGATCTTCATCGGGTGGTTGTTGAACGATTTTAACTTTGCAGCTTGGACCAGTGCTTTGCATTCCCTTCCTTTACTAAGTGGGGGGATGCCTGCTGTCTGCTCCATTTTTTCTATTGGTGTTGATCTCATTCCACCAGTGATGATGCGCAGTGCCTGGATTTGTACTCTGTCGAGGTTCTGTTGATGAGATTTAGCTGCTGTCATCCATGAGCTGGATCCATACTCAAGGTGTGGTCGTACGGCACCTAGGTAGATGGTCTTGAGGATCCTTTCATTGGCACCCCACTTTGTTCCTGCCAGCTTCCTCATGATGTTTAGCTCTCTTCTGGCCTTTGCCTCTGCGTTCTGGATGTGCTCCTTCCATGTTAATATTCTGTCATAGGTGACTCACAGGTATGTCTGCTGGTCCTTGTACTCGAGTGGAGTACCGCCCAGTGTCAGATTGCCAACCTTGGTTTTGGTGGACAGTGCGAATAGCATGGCTGATGATTTTTCTTTGTTGATGGTAATACACCAGCGATTGGCCCAAGCTGTAATTCTGTCCAAGGCGAGCTGCATTCTGTACGTGGCAGTCGTTGTGTACTCCTCGGTGCACCAGAGTACGAGGTCATCTGCATAGAGAGCTGCTTGGATCCCATTGGGCAGCTCTGCTACAATGTCATTAATGAAGAGTATGAACAGAGTTGGTGATAATACTCTGCCTTGTGGTACCCCTTGTCTCAGCAATACATTCTGTCCAGATTGTCCATCCACCAGCACCCTAGCTCTGCGATTGTGTAGGTATGACTTGGTCCATCGGAACATGTTGCCACCGATGCCTGTGCGCCGGAGCTTCATGAGGAGGCCATCCTTCAACACCTTGTCAAATGCCTTCTGCAGATCGATAAAGGCAGCTAGCATCACCTTCTTTGCTTGAAAAGTGTCCTCTATGACCTGTGCAAGATGTGTTGTTTGATCTTCTGTGCTGCTGTATCTTCTGACGCCAGCCTGCTCTGAAACTATAATGTTCTCCGACTCCAGGTACCACTGCAACCGCTGGTTGACGATGCGCTCCATGGTCTTGCATATGCAGCTTGTAAGACTGATAGCATGGTAGCTCAGCACTTGCCTCTTTTTCTTCCCTTTTTCAGAATAGGAGTCATTCTGGCTTCCTTCCAGCACTGAGGAACCTCTCCATTGGTCCAACTGAGATTAAAGATGTCTAACAACTTGCGGAGAGACGCATTACCAAGGTGTTGGATCATTTCATTCGGGGCTGCCTGTTGAACACTAGTCTTTTTACTTTATTATTATATATTATTTTTCTTATTATTTTTAATCCCCACGTCAGTATGACAGGGTGGATTTGGGGCAGCGAGAGCTGCTTGTGCGGAATCCGCACTGTATGCATCCGCTCACATAATCAGGATGCATACCACTAATATATATATTTATATAAAGCCTAGGATTGAATTGTGGCAGGTGCATCCACAGATAGTCCCATATGAATCGTCAGTGTGTTAGTATATCAGACATGTGAAAGCTGGTCGGCCAATCCTTAACTTTTAGTCTTGGTGCGGTGGTCCAGTGGAAAGATGCCTGGTTGCTGATGCTATGCGGAGTTGCAGAATGGCGGTTCGATCCCCCGACCGGGAGATGGTGATCAACAAATTAAACTAATGGGTGCATGACTGTCGGATAAGTTAGCACATGGAAATTGAAGCCGCACGTTGCCAGTGCGTCAGTAAAATAAAAATACATACATATATATATATATATATATATGTCTATGTGCATCCCTTTATTTACGCGGGAAGCACAATGTAATTAAACCAATCTGTGATACTCTTGTCGGGTATAGTTACATGATTATATAACCTGTATACATTCTACTGTATTGTAATTGTGGTACGTTGGAGCTTGGGTGTTCCCTGCGGAAAAAATAATTATCCACCCCAAAGAGAATGCCCATGCGAGCTATTGTTTAGGAGTTCACTGTTCTAAACAATAAAATATATGCACGCACCAAGAACTAAACACAAAACAAATAAAAAAGAAAAGACATGGAAAAATAATTTGAGGTCAAAAATTTAAATCAATGGTATGCCTCCCTCCTAAACGCTTTTGCACCCTATGTGCTCTGTCTTATGAACACATGCTTTTTGCGTCCCTATCCTCTCGGCTATGCACCTACTCAGGAAGTCTATAATTCCCACCTAGCATGCTCCCGTGCGCTCGGTCCTCCATGCGTGATCGTTTGCCACGGGTGTCAAACTAGGGGGGGGGGGTGTGTGTGTAGCGCGGACCGACCAGACGGGTACTGACCGTCCCAGCAAATATACGGATACGGAACTGCCACTCCGGATTCGCTCCAAACAAAAATAGCCAGACCGCTAGTAGAATTGACTAAGAAATACAGTAGATTCGAATGGTATAAAGACCAGGATCTCGCATTTAATAAGTTTAAAGACTTGCTATGCAGCAAAACTGTCCTAACCTACTCCAATCTTAGTAGGCCATACGGACTTTATACTGATGCTTCTTCGTATGTTATAGGTGCTATCTTAGGCCAGGAGGATGATAATGGTGTCGAGAGGGTTATACAGTAAGGTAAGCAGTACCTTGAAGGACAGTCAGTTAAACTGGCTGGTCATTGAGAAAGAGGTTTATGCATTGTATACGCTCTTAAGAAATTAAGACCATAGCTCTTTGGCACAGAATTTACTGTTTATACCGATCACAAGCCGCTTAAAAGTCTTTTTGTATGGGAAGTTCGAAACACTAAAGTTCAACGTTGGGCTGTCCTAATTACTGAATACAGGTGCAAAATTGAATATATAAAGGGATCACATAATATTCGTGCTGACATGCTATCTCGCTTGCGACAGCCAGCAGAAGCCGCAACATTCGATACCAGAGATTACATCATCCCAGAGGTTGAAGATGGAATTTTACCTTGGATTCCGTTGGAAGCTTATAATATTTCGTACAAGGAAATGTGTGCAGAACAACTGTCTGAATTTCCAGAAATGTTCAGAGAAGTGCCTGAGGACCATACTGTGCACAATGGTACATTGTATTACACTCGAGCACCTTCTGCATTAGATGCCGAATACCCTAGATTGGTATTGCCCTCTAGTTACCATAAACAAGTCCTCGAGCAGGCACACAAGAGAGCAGGCCATCAAGGCCTACAGAAAACCTTGTGTTTAGTTAGGGATGCATTTCTTTGGCCATCCTTATGGAAGGATGTAATCCAAATGTTAGACCATGGCTCAACTGACCTGTTACCACACGTCCTAAGTATACTGAGATGACATTGATCAAGTATCCGGGACAAATTATTGGCATGGACCTGATAGGATCATTTATTGAGTCCTCAAGAGTAACCGTTACATCATGACCATAGTAGACCACTGTTCTGCGTGGGCCGAGGCCTACCCCATTCCTTCGAATAAAGCTGACAAAATTAAGGATAAGTTCTTTAATTAGTATGGTGTGGCGGAAATTTTTATCACCGATCAAGGTGGAGAATTCAATGAAAAGGAACTCAAATCCCTGTATGGAGACCATGGGATCGACCATAGAAGAACAAGCCCATACCACCCTCAAACCAATGGGAGAACCAACCGTTTTAACCGTACTTTGAAAGAACTAAATCAGAAATGGCATTACCAACCAAGCCAGGGCGTGGGAAGATGAATTAGGCGCCACCCTTATGGCCTATAGAAATACCCAGCATGCAACTACAGGATTCACACCCTTCTTTCTTAAGTATGGCCGACGAGGTAGATTGCCCATGGCTTCCCCCGTTGATTGTTTTCAAGATTTGGGTGGTCGACTGACAAGTCTTAATAATGCCCTACTCAAAGCGTGTAGTAATATTGAAATGTCAAGGGAATACCACCGTCAAATGATAGATAAACGGTCAAGTGTGTAGCACGGATCGACCAAAGGGGTACCAGTCATCCCAGCTAAGCTGGGTACAGAACGGCCATTCTGGATTTGCTCCAAGCATGTCCCCTGGGTAGGATTGTATGCGTATATAAGCCCTATGAGAGAGATGTTCATTAAAAATGGCTAAGTCTGTTAGGCCACATGGTGTGCATGCGTGTGCATCAGAGCTTCCCTGACAACACGTCTCGGAATTGGAAGTGAGTGCATGCTTATAGTGTGCAAAGTAGATATCCGTAAATGACTTTAACTGTATTGTCCTCGTTGTTCTTGGGTTTGATCAAGACCAGAATAGAACGAGGGTTTCAGAACCGTTTAAATGATTAAAATCGGCACAGAAACGGCTGAGTCATCGTCGAAAATCCCATAAAATTATTTCCAAAATATTTCTTTTGACGTCTTAATCGCATGTATGTATAAACAAATAAGGAATGTGCTGTGTACGTAATAGCCACGTCACCACTTATGTCTGCATGCTGATTGGCTACTGCTCGGCCGCTGATTGGCTGAGGCTCTAGCTCTGACGTCACAAGTAGTATAAAAGGGGTGAAAAATCGAGAATCAGGAGCATCACCGGCGTGGAAGCCGGCCCGCGCAGGATGACTGGACCATCGGGATAGACGTGTGTAACTGCTTACCTACGGTGATACCTACATCATCCTGTGCCAATCGGACTTTAGCTCATCCACGGTGGTAAGGAGTCCTCGGCTTCCACAGTTTTTGTACACCATCAAACCCCTGGCCATCCGGGGGTAATAAACTAACTTAAGGTAATAATCTCACGCATCCCGACCTTTATAAGGGAGTCTTTCCATCGGAGGCCCGTGCGGGCCCAGATGTAATTCTATGGAATGTAGAGCTGATGGTGATTCTTGGTGGATGACTTGCCGGAACTGCCAACCACGCTGAAAAGTGGACTTCAGCTCCCGCACTGCATGTCGTGTGTGTAATAATTAACTTTTCGACCAGTATGGGTGAACTTTGCCTGGTGCACTGCAAGAGCTATGCGACATCCCCCACACTGTGTGGCAGTTATTGTACATGCATAAATTATATAAGCAGCCCTCCCTGTTAATGGGTTGCCTTCAACTTTCATATTACCGTCGCTGGACGGAAACCGTACAATAAACCATTTCTATTCTATATGAGTGAAATGACTATCTAATGGACATCCCTTGAACTGTTCCGTTATCTGTCCAGAAAATGTGCCGTATCCAACCTGCCTGGAGAAATCAGCTTCCAGAGACCTGCTTGTGGATACATGCCTGTGGAGACCTTCCTGTGGATACCTGCCTGCTGATCTCTTCCTGTGGAAATCTTTCCCGCTTTAGAGATTGTGCCATCTTGCACTACTCATATGCCAGCACCTCAATTTCAGTAAATTGTGAACTCGTTCTGTACCGATGACTATTAGGTACTCAAATAGCTATACTATTGAACATTTGATTATTATTCCCGCACAATGGCACTGATGACTAATAGGTACCTTACCGGTCTTAGGAACGCATCTTTATAATTTCTGTTATTGTGAATATTATCCTTGTTTACTGTGGGTGCTTTCAACTAGCCGCACCGTAATGACCTGTGATACTTTATACTCATTATATTCGTTAAATTGTATATTGGTTGGCTGTGTATATGGCAAGTAGCCATCTAGTTAATATGTTTTGTTCATTTGTAAAAACTCTAGACCGCAGTACGCTAGGAAATACTATACAGCAACATTTATATCCGCATCACGATTCCCGCCAGCATCAATTTTACACTGAGGTTGCTGATATTGCTCTAAATGTTTGAGCCTGACATGCTACCGACGAAACCTGGCTATTCAGCTCGATGGGATAGGTTTAACGTGGTTAGGGGCAATGTCTCCGTTAGAGGCGCATAGTGTATGCCTCTTTTCCAGTTATTGTGGTAATGTAGCCCCACGCACTGGCAAGGTTATATAAAATTGTCCAGTTACCTATAGGGCCTCGTATATTTATTGAGTGATTGTCTGTTTCCATGATCCACCAGCCACATGGCTTATTAATTGTCTGGATTCCCAATCGACATGTTGACCGGATCCGACCCTGGGAAACTATCGGTGGTTACCGAGTGGTGATGGTTAAAGTGCTGACTTACATACATGACCCCCCCCCTTTGTGTCTTCGGATACATATTAGGTTGATCCCCCGCCAAAGTAGGAAGCACTGCAAAATAATATTATTAATTTATATGTTGTAGCACCGGGCTGCAGTGCATCTCTGGGCATCATGGAAAATAACCCTAACGATGGATTAATGTTAGCTCCATAGCATGCGGTGAGGGACGAGAGGCGGATCTCCATCCAATTCATTGTAGTGTCTGGCTGAGGCCTTAGAGCCCACCATGCCCTTACGGGAAGGACGCTCACGATGGATGTCCGACTCTCCATCCCCACCATAATGACATGTCAGTATTTCAATTTGCTTGTGTGAACTGTGGAACTCTTCTAGTGATGTTATACGTGGTTGCGGAGCCGGGTAGCCAGATTGTTATTTGATTCAGAGCTTTGTTCCGTGACACGTATGCATGCTATCGTTAGAGGTAGATGCTATGCGCGGCAACCTTAAGGAAGCCGGGCATCTGCGCCCAACGGATAAATGTATCTAAAAGTTAGGTAGTAAACCCTGCCACTTGTGGCCAAAGCTTGTCTTCGTTACTAACAACCAATTGGTAGGTTAGGATGTAGCAGAAGGCCTGCATAAATAAAGTGGCAACTACCAATGCAGTAACTTTGGAACTACATAAGACGGTGACCCGGGAATTCTTTGGAAATCGTTTGTCCCATCTTCATGTTAATCAGCGTGCAACACCTTAACAATAGCTTCACTAGGATTTTCAGCACTTAGCATTTTCTGTTGAACAAAAGAGTGGCCCTTTTTACCAGCTCTTTTTCTCCGCTTCGGCGTTGAAGGCATTTTCCCATGATGGAAGCCCACGCGAGGCACTTTCCTCTCGCAACAACAATGTTTTCTTTGTGTGTGTGTTAAGGGTATATTAGTTTATATTAAACTATCTAGTGCCTTCGTCGTGGAAACTCTCTCTCTCTCTCTCTCTCTTGCGGGGATACCTCTGCGGATTCAAGGATCTGCGTGGTACCTCCGCGAAACCACATGGAAAGAACACCGAATGGCTCTATGTTGTGTATTACTGTGCTCATTTACTGTCAAACCAATAAAACTGTTTGTATAGTATACTAAATTTGTCGCGTTTTGAATATTTCTAAACTACTAAACTGTCGACCCACAAATGTGCTGGGAAGAAATCCATGAACGTCCAATTCGAAAATCGGGCAAGGGAACGTGATAAATAAATAATAAGAAAACAGCAGAATTTGGTTTGCGACACGAAAGTAGCCTAATGCTTGTTCTTCCCTTGTGTCAAGTTTGATGGGAAGACAAAATTTCAGTGCGCGATCTCCTCCTTTTATACTTTTTGGTGACGTCACAGTAGGGCACATGACCACACCCAAAAGTTTTAGGGTGATTCGGCAAAGCCCTTTAAGGAAAGTTTGGATTTATTTAATCCTGGAGCTGGATGAAATATTCCTCTCGTGTAAAGGAAGTAATTATAAATATAAAATGGAAAGAGTATCACAGTCGTCTCCAGTCAAAGGAAAATCAAGTCTCCGATCAATGTAAAAACTTGGAACTGCTTATTTCCGTGGAAGCTCACCTTTTAATTAGCATGAAGCAGTTTTTCAGATTGGATGCTTATAAACTTGCCTGTTTTAATTTCAGGCTGGAGTGGCAGATGGGGTGTGGGAGAGCGCAAGGACGTCAGCGGCAATTGCCCGGACTCACCCCTCTCGCCTCTTCCATCATGCAGTGGTAGATGCACGCTTTGGGTGGCTCTTGTGTTTAACGCCTTTGATCCAATTTACTGGAAATAGAAGTGAAAGTCACATGGTTTCTTGTTGTGGAAGCACATGGTTGATCGGAACCATAGGCAATATTTACGTAATGACGGGGTATTGATGCTGCTGATTATTTGTTGTTGATGCAAAAGACGGAAATATATGTTTTAAAATCTGTTCCTCGAAACAGCATCCCTATATGCTCGTGATCTTATACATGCGTCTGTGGTTTGTCTGTAATAAGTGTATTTCAGCTCATGTTGATCTTGTGTGGGAATTTGTAGGTAAGAGAATATTTGAAATTGTCCATGATATTATACTGTCAAAGTGTTGATGCCGCTTCATCGGCCTGCGGGTTAATGATCTGTATACACAGAAAGAATGGTGTTCTTAATCAAAATTAGGAAAATATAGCTGCCTATAATTATTGTTTGGTTTAAACAGCTCCATGTCTTGCAGAAATTAAGTATACTAATTCCGCCAAGCTGGACTGTGTTTTCAGGGTGGGCGGACTGCCAAGCATCCTCCTCTGTGGGTAGTGTAGCTCGTGGGGTAGTGTCGGGCCGATCCGGTGTAGCAAGTCGACTCGCCGTGCCACAGGTGCACGACGAATGACAACGCTGGTTAGCATCTGGTCTCGGGGTGACGGATCCTGTATGAGACTGCCCTGCGGGTAGCAAAAACTGGCTCCTAAGGCCGGTGGAACCCAATCGTTCTGGTGGGGCCGTGCAACCCTTTTGGCAAACATTAAATACAACGGTGTCATCCCAAGAATTTGTGTCACCAGTATGCCTGTCCATAGCAATTTCGTGATCTATAGACTTACAAGATTTGATTTGGTGACCTAAAAATATACGTCTATACGATGATTTTACCTAAAACACTATGAGTATGCTAGATAAAACTATTTAAGAGCATACGAAAATACGAGACATAGAGACAGCCAGATGAACTTTTAAACATGGGGCTCGCGGAGGTACCACACAGACTCGTAGGTCCGCAGAGGCATCCCCGCAAGGTAGGCCCCCGTACACGAGACTTAACTAGTTATTATACCTCTAAGCTGAAAGGAAGAAGATTATCTCGGACGAAAAGTTATGTGCCTCACGCGGGCACTACTCCTAGTGCTAATTTGGGTGAGGAGTATTATCCTCGCGTGGACCATCGTCATTGAATCCTTGCGAGAGGCAAGTGCCTCGCTCAGGCCTCCGTCTCGGGAAGGTGTCGCCACTGCTTAAAGCGGGAGAAGTGTAGTAGGCAAAAATGGGCCCACTCTAATATTTCAACCAAAAATGCTTGAAAAAGAAAAGACCATACCTAGTGCGATTATGACTATAGGGTTGCATGCTGTTTTACATGAAGATGGGACGAACGATTCCCGAAGGATTCCCATGTCACCGTCTTATGTGATTCTTAGTAGGCTGAATTAGTAGTCACCGCTTTATTTATGCGGGCCTTCTGCCTTGCTTAATTAGCTTTTAGGTTTTGAGAAACAAGAACTATTTTAGGCCGCAAATGGCTGATATCTACCTAGCTATTAGACATGGCTGTCATTGAGAACAGATGCCCTAAGACATCAATACTGAAGACAGCGCTCATACATGTTACTTAGTAAGATCTCCGAACTGGATAAGAATCCGAACATTTCGCTCCGTAACCACATAAAACGTTACTGGACACAGGTTACCTTTCACGAAAGCATTATTAGGCAATTGTCCTATCATTATAGTGGGGGTAAGAGAGACGAATACCCACCGTAAATGTCCATCCTGTAAGGGTGTGGCAGATCTAAATATCATGCCCAGACAATCTTATGGAATTCGGTGGGGATATGCATCTCGCCCGTATATATATATATATATATATATATATATATATATATATATATATATATATATATATATATATATATATATATATATATATATATATATATATATATATATATATATATATATATATATATATATATATATATATAAACTAACCAGAACAATCAATACAGTGTAATATGATCAGAATTATATATCTTAGTACAGGTTACCGAACCTACTACGGTGCGGTTAGTGAAAACACCTTACAGAAAATGAAAATAACTATAAACATATACAGAAATTATAACTAGCAGTCCTAAGACCGGTACGGTACCTTTTAGTCATCGGGACCGTCCTTACGGATACAATATAATTAAAAGAGTACATTTAGCAGAATAATTAAAATGTTAAGTATAGTTACTTGAATACTCGGTAGCCATTCTTAAGTTAGGCTATCGTGTTACTGAAATTGATATGTCATTCCTTAGTTGACGCGAGTTGATGCATTCTCTGGAAGCTGGAACGTTCCCGCAGGTTGGTTCCCACAAGTTGGTTTCCGCAAACAGGATTCCCGCAAGAGCACTCATGGCGGGAGTACATCGCTCAGCACTGTAAGCCTAATGGAATGTCTAACGAGTAGTCAGCAAGAGATACAATAGCATTACTCCCGTGAAGAAAGTTCCCATACACCGATGGCACGGATGGAAGTTGTCAACAACCCGATTACAAGCGGGGGTTGTCAGATGCAAATGAAGATACAAAACAAAGCTTAACGGTGCTGGGTACGTCAGCCAGCTCTGAAGACGCAGCGGGCAGAATTTACTTGCTGCGGTTGAAAATTAGAAGAACCTACATGACATTAGTGCCGTGACAGTTGAAATACCACTTTTAGGCATGGCCGGCAGATCCAGCGAGTCATCCATCAAAGAACATCCTGCCTCTACATCTGTAGAATCACATATTCAGGCCGTAAAGGCCTCATCACAAGTTCGTGTTCCGAAGTAGATATTGATATTCGTCAACGATAATTAGAAAGTTCCAAATTGCTCCCGCAAGTAGGGAGTTACAAAATTGTTTTAGTGCCATGGGTTGGCAACTGCTAGCTACGGGAGAGAACCCGTCAGAAACCGAAGTTATATGCGTAATATCTGTCGCTCAATAGTAGCTAGTACAGGTTCAACCTGTTCGGCCCCTGGCCGAGGATGCTCTCGATCTCTGGATCGCGTCTCCTTTTATACTCCTTGTGACGTCACAGGCGCAGGCTCCAACCAATCATCGTTCGAGCAACAGCCAATCAGCGCATAGCTAATAATAGTGCAGTCGCATGTTCTAGAACATTCTAGAAGTTCTGCGTCCACGTGGTTATGACGTCACGGCAATATCCTGAAGATAATCAAGACAGGTTTTCTGTGGATAACTCAGCCATTTCTTAACCGATTTTGAAATGGTTTACAGATTTAAAAAGTCCGTCGAATTCTGCTCTTGATTATTGCCAGATTCAATGGGAACAGGTAATCAAAAAGGATTACAGGGTACCATCTCGGTACACTAAAAGCGCCATCCTATCTTGGTCGTAAGCTACGTGCTCCATCAAAAATAGCATCCAAGCGTGCGCATGCACACTATGCGCTTTAATGAACTTAGTCGTTTTTTACAACACAGTCTCTCCCATAGGCCTATATATGCATATGGCCGTGTTCAGGGAACGAATCCATGACAGGCGGCGCGTACCCAGCTTAGCTGGCATGGCCGGTACCCGACCGGTCGATCCGAACTACAGTAGGACTAGTCCCATCCCTACCTAGGCCAAACTTAGTTTATTATAATACAGCTTGGAAAATGCGTGCGTCAGTTTACAATTACAATACCGTCGTATGGAGATTGTGAATACAGTCAACCTGAGTGTCTACGTTTCTGTCATGTTGATGATTTTCACTGATACGTGTGGCTGTTTCTCTGCAGATGATTCTTGTGCTGTTGTGAAGTGTGCCATTTTTATTGCCTGCGGGAGGGGTGGGTAATTGAAGTGCGGTGTCAACTTTATCGGACGTAATGTATTTCGCTCTGTAATGGCCGAGCCCGTAGGCGGGGCAGAGTTTAGAGTGCGAATACGAAAGTATTTACGCGTACCAACTTGGCACGCTAGAGGTACACACTCGCCTCCATTCTTGATACGTGTGTCGTCCATGAAGCGTCTGAGCGCGCGCATGCGCACCATGCGCTCTAACGAACTTAGTCGTTTTCATGACAAAATGCCTCTCGTATAGGCCCATACACGCTTATTGCCCTCCCCAGGGACGTGTGCTTATGGGAACGATTCCAGTATGGGCAGCTCCTAACCCAGCTTGGCTGGGACGGCCAGGACCCGCCTGGTCGATTAACGTCACAGTACTTATTTCCTTCATCCATCATATTCAAGGGTCCGAGCACATCAATAGCCATTCTACGGTGCACCAACGATCTTAATTTGAAGAGGTGCGGAATGGTGCTGGCCAACAGCGCGTCTTTGACATGGGACACATTTGGCGACCATGCCTTCACAATATCGCGTATCCCGATCCAGTGGAATCCCTGCTTTATCCGGGTTAATGTCTGCTCAACAGCTAGATGACCCACGTTATCATGTAGTTGTTGTATAATTGTATTTCGATAACATTCAGGAATTACTATGCGGTTATTGATGTAGAGAACGTCATCATACATGTGGTATTCCTGGAACCGCTGGTAGTAGTATTTTGCTGTTGCGGATAATGGTGTAACAGATTCCCAGGGAGGATGCACCCCCTCCTGGAGCCACGTGTATATATTTCATGTCTGCACGTCTGTTGCTTGTTCGTGAGCGACCGTCTCCGTGTTCCACTCTGCGCACCGCAATTCGGGGAACCCTGGAGATGGCTGTGTTGTATGTGTCACGGTGGTGGATACTTCGGGTTCATCCTCAAGCCTGATTCTGCTCAACGCATCGGCATTTCAATGCAGTTTTCCGGGTCTATGAACCACATTGAAATTAAAAGCCTGCAGGGATTCCTGCCACCTCGCCACCTGGCCCTCCAGATTTTTTACGTTTCTGAGCCAGCGTAATGAGGCATGATCTGAGGGTAAATGGCCGACCGTACAGAAAGTGTTTGTAATACTTGACAAAGTAGAATGCAGCCAGTAGTTCTCACTTAGTTGTCGCATAACGTTTCTCTGTCTTATTCAGAGTATGTGAACCATAACCCAATACCTGCTCTGTTCCATCCTCCGTGACCTGAGATAGAACTGCGCTGATAGCGTAAGCTTTGCGGCTAAGTACTCTCCCATCTGGCGATTGCTCCACCGGTTTGTCCTACTTATTATTTCGAATTGTACTTTATAATTCGCCCAATCAGTCTCCCCGCTAAATTCGGGGGGGGGGGGGGTATTGTGGAGAATAATCCAGCCAAGTCCTCGGTGAGAGGTGACTGGCGCGAAACCTGATGGTGGTGCTGGCGAAACTGAGGAGAATGTGGATGCTGGTCTGGTGTAGGTGGTGGTGGTGGCATTGTTTCCTGTCGATGTCCCTGTCGATGCTGTCGTGTCCGTGAAGGTGATTCCTGTCGATGATGTGTTGCATGGTATGCTGGTTCAGCCGAATACCACCCTGATGCGGGTCCATAGACAGGTGTAGGTCTATAGATGGGTGGAGGCATGCTATGTAGATGACGCAGACGTTCCTGATGCTGTGATAGATATTCCTCGTACGGAGGCGGTGCAGGTGACTGACGCGGAAGAGGTGTGTGATGTGGATGTCTTCTGATGTATTGCTGAAATGGTGTTGCCGTTTCCTCAGGTTCGTAATGTGGTACTGCTGGGTAGTACGGTGAAGACGCACGAAAAGGTGGAGATACGGGATATGTTACACGAGCATCCGGCCACTGGTCACCCATTGATGACGTTGGCGAACATAATGGTCATGAAAGTTGTGGTTTCCCCCATGGTGGTCTTTGACACGGTCATCCGCAATCCAGCGTAGATGGTGGTAGCCTATCGCAGAGATCCGATAAAGCGATGTATTGAGTTCTTATGTGCGAGGCATCATGGAATATCCCCTCACTGATTGGTGAGAACTTGTGTTGAGGTAGTGCTGGTTGTTCCACACCAGGGAAATTAGCGACATTGTCGGTGAGCACCCGAGCAGTTAATCGATTATATGATGCTACTTCCATATCTAGGGAGCACTGACTGTCTGTTGAAGGGGACTGTAACTTGCGGTTGTTAAGCACTGGCGTGGGTTCGCTTCTTGTTTGAGGCCCACATCGGGCACCACTTGTAACTCACAGGGGTACATACTGGTCCACTATGACGTTCCTGCCCATCGCACCACAAGTGCACGATGACCGGGATTGCTGGTTGGCTGCAGATCTCGTGGTTGCGGATCCCGTATGACGTCTCTCTGAGAAATACAAAGACCAACTTCTAGAGCCGGTGGAACACTGATGTTCCAGTGGGGCCGTGCGACCATTGTTGCCAAGATTGAACCAAACGGTGTCGTCCCAACTATTTGTGTCACCGGTGTGTCTATCCATACTAATTAAGGGATATGGAACAATTGGTAATTAAAACAGTAGAAATATTAATATAGTAGTCAAACAAGATGAATTATTTGACAGTAGATGAGCACACAATAATACACAACGTAGAGCTATCTGGTGTTCTTTCCACATATAGTCGCCGGAGGTACCACACCGGTTCTTGAATCCACAGAGTTATCCCCACAAGAGAAGCATCCGCAATGAAGTCACTAGGTAGTTTAATATAAACTAGTATACACCTAACACACACAAAGAAAATATTGTTGTTGCGAGAGGTAAGTGCCTCGCGCGGGCCTCCATCACAGGAGTGGAGGAAAAGAGCTGGCAAAAAGGGCCACTCTTTTGTTCAACAGAAAAATGCTTAAATGAAGATCCTAGTGAAACCATAATTAATGTGATGCATACTGGTTTACGTGAAGATGGTATGAACGATTTTGAAGAATTCCCAAGTCGCTGTCTTATGCAGTTCCAAAGATACTGTATTGGTAGATGCCACTTTAATTATGCGGGCCTTCTGCTACCATCTAACCTATCATTTAGTTGTTAGAAACAGAAACTAGTTTTGGGCACAAGTGGCAGGAATTCCTACCTAACTTTAGGTATAGTTGTCCAATGGGTGCAGACACCTCGCTTCCCGTAGGTCACCCGGATTAGCATCTACCTCCAAGGACAGCATGCATACATGTTACGACACAAAGCATCCGAATTCGATGAAAATCTGACTACCTTGTCCCGCAACCACATAAAACATCACCTGGACAATAGCTACGTTTCACACAAGCAAGTTTTGATTCCTGACATGTCTTTATGGTGGGGGTGGAGAGACGGATATCCATCGCGAGCATCCTTCACATGAGGGCGTGACGAGCTCCAACGCTTCATCCAGACACTGCAACGAATTGGATGGAGGTCTGCATCTTGTCCGTCACCGCATGCTACGGATCAAACAGTTGACCTGTCATTAGGGTTAAGTTCCAATATGCCCAGATATGCACTGCGGGACGGTAAATAAACTAACTAATTCACATTTATAACTATATGTTTTCGCAGTGCTTTCTTTATTGGCAGCGTTATCTAGCTAACAAGTGTCCGAAGATACGGGGGAGATGTATGTAAATCAGCACTTTAACCATCACCGCTCGGATACCTTCGATAGTTTCCCAGGGTCGGATCTGATCAATATGCTGATGGGGAGTCCAAACAATTAATAATCCATGTGGCCGATGGATCATGGAAAGAGACAATAACTTAATATATTTGAGGCCCTATAGGTAATTGGCCAATCTTACACAACCTTGCCGGAGTGCGGGGCTACATTACCACAACACTATATGTCTCTAAACAAAGAAATTGTCCCTAACCACTTCAACCTATCCTATCGAGCTGAATAGTAAGGTTTAGTCGGTAACATGATGGGCTCAAACAATTAGAGCACGGTCAGCGACCTCAGTGTAAAATTGATGATGGCGGGAGATAAAGTGATGCAGATATATCTGTTGCTGCATAGTATTTCCTAGCGTACTGTGGTCCAAAGTTTTCCACAATTAAACAAAACATATTAACTGGATGGCTAACTGCCATATACAACTAACCAATGCAATAAATAGATTATAATTAAATAAGCTAGTTAAGTATCACAGATTGATAAACCTAAACGGTGCGGCCAGTTGAAAGCACCTACAGTAAACAAGGATAATATTCACAGTAAAACAGAAATTATAAATTGCGGTCTTAAGACCGGTGCAGTACCTATTAGTCATCAGTACCCTATATGAAAATAATAATTAAATGTACAATAGTATAGTTACTTGAGTACCTAATAGTCATTGGTACAGAACAGGCTACTATGTTACGGAAATTGAGGCCCTAACATATTCATAGCACGAGTCGACACGTTCTCTGAAGCTGGAGAGATTTCTGCAGGCGATTTCCGCAGCTGGTCTCCGCAAGCTGACTCATCCAGACAGGGTAGATACGGCACACACTCAAGACAGTGAAACAAAGCAGTGAAGAAATGTCTATTAGACAGTCTTGGTAACTAGTATACAATTTATATGGAAATGAGAAAGTTATCCGTCCGGCGACGGAAGTGGTAAAGTTGAAGGTTGCCCATTAACAGAGAGGGCTGTAAACAATATTAGGCAATTACATAGCTTGGTACATGGTGCAGGTTGCATCGCATAGCTCTTGCGGCACACCTAGCAAAGTTCCACCAGACTGTGGTCAAAAAGTTAATTAAACACACACGACATGCAGTGCGGAGATTGAAGTACACTTTTCAACGTGGTAGGCAGATCCGGCAAGTCATCCACCAAGAATCACCGTCAGCTCTACATTCCGTAGAATCACATCCTGGGCCCGCACAGCCCTTTCCGCAGAGGTGTTCCCTTTAAACAAGTCCGGAAGCAGGAACCATAACTTTAATTATTTTGCTCTCAGATGGCCGTCCGGGAGAACCCAAAATTCTGTAATGTGGAAAGTCCGAGAACTGCTATCCGGTGTGGGTGAGCTGAAAGCCGATTGGAACCGCGGTGATGTTCTCTATCTTCCGTCGGTGTTCCGGTTCACTCATCAAGTCCCGCACTTCCAGCCAGTTCTCCAGATGGGTTGGTCTCCACACTGACGATGCTCCTGATTCTTGATTTTTCACCCCTTTTATACTACTTGTGACATCAGAGGCAGATACCTTAGCAAATCAGCGGCCGAGCAGTAGCCAATCAGCGTGCGGCTAGATCAGTGACGTATTTACCACGTTCTAGAACACTCTAGATCTATTTATGCATACACGCGATTACGACGTCAAAAGCAATATTTTGAAGATAATTTAACAGGATTTTCGTGGATAACTCAGCCATTTCTGGGCCGATTTAAAAATGGTTAACAGTTCTAGAAAGCGCGTTTTATTCTGATCCTGATCGGTACGAAGAACAACGAGAACGGCATAATTAATGGTTTTTACGGGTACCAACTCGGTACACTATAGGCATGCACTCGCTTCCAATTCCGTGACGTGTTGTCAGAGAAGCTCTAACGCGCGCGCATGCGCACCACACGTTTTACTGGACTTAACCGATTTTAACTAAATCCTCTCTCATAGGGCTTATGTACACCTACTATCCTACCCAGTGGGGGGGGGGGCATGCTTGGAGCGAATCCAGAGTGGCCGTTCCGTTCGGTCAGTACCGTCTGGTCGATCCTCCCTACACACATGAGCCTAATTGGTGAAGATGCCCAGTTCCCCGAAGGTCACCCTACAGAGCATTTTCCTCAGAACGGCAGCGTGCAGACATGTTATGGAGTTACAGCTTTAGAATCACATAACGATCCGGTTACAAATCACACCGCAACCACATACAACATCACTAGGACAAGTTACCATTTACACAAGCAATTTGAAAAGTGCACAAAGTTTTATGGTGGGGAGTAAGAGACAGATATTCATCTCCAGTAACCTTCCCGTAAGGGTGTGGTGGGTTCTAAGACCTCACCCAGTCACTATACGGAGTTAGATTGAGCTCTGCGTCCCATCCATCACCCATGTGTCGGGGAAGGATCACTGGAGATCCAACTCTGGGGAAATAACGTTTGCCTGTCGTTAGGGTTAAGATTCAGAATGCCCAGAGATGCACTGCTGGCCGGTTTTACATAATATATTTTTTCGCAGTGCTTCCTACTTTGGCAGGGTTATCTATGCTAACTAGTATCTGAAGCTACATCGGGTGGGGGGGGGCAGAGGGACGGGGTGCGTGTATGCGAAATTGACTCTTTAGTCTTCACCGCTCAGAAACCCTAATAGTTTCCCAAGTCGGATCATGCAAGCATGTCGATGGGAGTTCCAGACAATTTATAACCCTTGCGGCTGGAGGAGCATAGAAAGAGACAATCACTCAATATAATAAGAGGCCCTAAGGTATTTGGCAAATTTTACACAATCTAGGTGGTGTGTGGTGTTACATATCTGCTACATCTGGAAAAGAGGCTTACACAAATATCTCCTATGGAGGGATTGTCCCTAACTACTTTAAACCTATCCTATCGAGCTAGAATAGCCAGGTTTAGTCGATTACATGTCGGGTTCACGTAATGTGAGCGTGAACAGTGACCTCAGTGTAAAATTTATGCTGGGGGGGGGGGGGGGAAGTGATGCAGATTTAATGTTGCTGTATAGTATAACCTAGTGTACTGTGCTCCTAGAGTTTTATATAAACAAAACAACTAGGATTGCTGCTTACCATATACATAGCTTACTATCACGGTGTTAACAGTAAATCAGGTCATAGGACCTTGCCGTGCTCGTTAGTTGTAAGCACAGAAATAAGGATAATATTTACAGTTAAAAAGATAAAAACTATAAAATGCGGTCTCAGGCGGTCGGGGCGGTACATATTAGTCATCAGTACCTGTAAAGAAATGAATAAATAAATACAATAGCTAAATGAGTAAAGTTGCCCGTAACATGAAGGGCTACAATTGTAATTAAACAATGCATGTACATTACTGGGTACACTGTACATGATACATCGCATAGCTCTTGCGGTGTACCAGGCAGAGTTCCACCGGACTGTTTCCTAAGTTAATTAAACACACGACATGCTGCGAGGAAGTTTGAATACCACTTTTCAGCATGGTGTGGAAGATCTGATGGGTTGTCCACCAAGAATCATCATGTGTTCTACATGCTGAAGAGATTACATATGGGCAGCGAGGCCCATCCGCAGGAAGGCTCCTCTGAAGTGTTGGTAGTGAGGAGGTCCTCTTCTATTCATCGGTATGGAAAAAGTTCATAAATCATTGTAGCTGCTGCATTATAGATGAGGCAGGCGAGATGACATGATTCTGAAGTTCTCCGCAGACGAACTGTTGATGCGGCTCACTCTCAAGGATGGTGAATAAGAGTGACTGTAGTCGGATGTCTACTAAGATAGTTATAATAGCTAATACAATAATTAAACAAAGTGTTAAAAAATGTCCTGTCCGGTAACGAAAGTTTGAATGTTGCCCGTAACATGAAGGGCTACAATTGTAATTAATCAATGCATGTACATTACTGGGTACACTGTACATGATACATCGCATAGCTCTTGCGGTGTACCAGGCAGAGTTCCACCGGACTGTTTCCTAAAAGTTAATTAAACACACGACATGCTGCGAGGAAGTTTGAATACCACTTTTCAGCATGGTGTTGGAAGATCTGATGGGTTGTCCACCAAGAATCATCATGTGTTCTACATGCTGAAGAGATTACATATGGGCAGCGGGGCCAGCGAGACCATCCGCAGGAAGGCTCCTCTGAAGTGGTGGTAGTGAGGAAGTCTCTTCTATTTATTTAGTTGCCCTCAGATGGCCATCCGAGGGCCCTACACAAACTGTGATGCGGATGTTCGATTGCTGACCAGAGAATGAGAAAACACACGTGTCATGCG